>CP139504.1:7491116-7808060 GCA_021014915.2 Artemisia tridentata subsp. tridentata
GGAGTTTTAAAGGGCTTATCAAGCCTTTGAGCTTCCTTGTACTTACTAAAAGGTATTATAACTTCTAATTACCCACAAAGTGAATTTAAAGTCCCTGTAGTAAATAAAATGTTCTGTAACTTACTCATCCATAAAGTCAATTTATTACATATTTATAAGCAGTTTTGTTTATTATTCATGCAGACATGAACAGATGATATATATGTTTGTTGTAAAATTCTGTGAGAAGATAATGACTGATTAGTATGTGTATGTATGATTAGTCTGACTACACCTTTTTCCTAATTTAGAATCCAAAAGATGAGGAATTACCGAAACATGGTAACGTAGATGAAGATTCACTGGTGTGAATCAGAAATGAATCAGGATTGATAAACTTAGCCTGCTTGAGAATAGTTTTTACGCCTTTGGAAAACAACAACGATAATTTATAAAGAGTTTTGTTTATTATTTATGCAAACATGAACAGATGATATACATGTTTCTTGTAAAATTCTGTCAGAAGATAAACTTAGCATGCTTGAGAATAGTTTTTACGCCTTTGGAAAACAACAATCTTGAGAGTATGTCTATTCATATGCATATCATTGATTAAAAGTTCCGTAAGTTAAAACTAATTGAGGAAGTTAAGGGTTTAGTTCTGAAATTTTATTGAATCTACGAATAATTTTTTTTTTTAATTTTCCTTTAGGTAATTCATTTTTGTATTTGTAAAAGTGAAAGTAGCAATATTTTCATTTAAATGGTCCAGCATATAGGCACGTTATGGGCTTTTGTGCTGTTTTGACATATTATTTAAATGTTTCTTCTATTTTTAGTTTTTATTCCAAAATAATACAACCAAGTTGATGGAAACAGAAAATTTATTATTATCTTTGTACAAATGTATCAAAACACTACTAAGGAATTATATATTTATTAGATTCTTAAATTCGTTACAGATATCCAAGTCAAGATTTAAATTACAATATGTCAAAATGTGAAGATGTTGTAACATATCCAAATTGAATCTATATTTTGTTGTTGTAACAGGTCACTTCTTCCTGAGCATAGCATGGCTATCCAAATTTGCTGCTGCATCAGGTGTGGCTTTTGGCAAATAAGTTAGTATTGCTCTCACACATGCTTACTATTGCTTCTAGCGAATTAGTACTGCTGCCTTTCATGTTTGTGTAACACCCCCAAATTTTAAACACAGCAGCGGAAGACTAATCTGGGCGTTACTGTGAGGATCGAAAACAAAATCATAGAAAAACAGCCTGAGACGGCATTTTTAAATTACATAGGTCCATAATACAAATTCAGTTATAAAACGTTACATCAGAGTACCAAGGTTTCTCCAAAGAAACATCAATTTAACTGAATTACAACTTTATTTTACACCATTTATTTATGATAGGGTATGCTTGCTCCATGCCTTGCCTTGCTCCTTTTTAGTTCCCTGAGATACATGCTTAAAAGTCAACATAATGTTGAGTGAAATCATGGAGTTTGTAATTTAAATATCAGTTCGATTCACAAGTAAGATTGTATTTGGAGATACAATCAGTTTAAAAATTGATATCGCAGTTCATATATTGCCCTAAGTCTCATGACACGCAAACGTTAACAAAGTACCGTATAAACGGAGGTGATCATCAAATTAATGATGAAGGTTTTGCCCTCGTGTAATAGGTGATTTGCCAATTCCTATTTTTCTCAAATATAATGCATCGCGACTAATACGACTAGCAAAAAGCATTCCGTCCTAGTATTAGTGGGATAGGTTGTCAGTCCTCTAATAGATCTATTCATTATATTCGCGTTCACCGCAGTGATTAATGGCTCATGATAAAGGGTCTTATGGCAATATGGTGTACTTAGGCATATATCAAGTCAGGTAGCATACAGAAAAATACTTGTGATCAGTTTATAGCATGTATCCCCCTCACGGAGTTTAAAAAGTATAAAGAGTTTAAAAAAAAGTGAGGTCACGACTCACCTTAAGCGTTACTGGTGATAATTTCAGAGGTGATTATAACAACTTCGATATAGAACCTGGTAAATATATAAATAACTGAGAATCTGACTAATTTCTAGTGGTGTGTGTGTATGAGTGGTGGATGATGATTAGCTAATGATATATAACAATCTAATCGTTGAGAGTGAAGGTGTTATATGCTTATGGTGCTTGTACTCTCGTAAGATCATATCTTCCCAGAGTAAATGAAATATAATCATGAAATATTTCTATCGCTAATAACTAATATGCAATTATAATGCGAATATGCATATGAAGTAAAGATATGGTGTAAAAATGAAAAATAAGTTAAGAATGACAAGTTATAACATTTGGTACTTGTTCTTTTCAGATTTTATATTTTCTACCCTAACCGTGGTTTGCGTTACGTCGTTAGTCCTTGTCCAGTCCATAGTCCAATAATAGTCCAATAATTGTCCAGATGTCCATATAAGGCTTGAAGTTCAATGGTATGTCAAATTAAGTCCTCTACAACTGTTTTCACAGCTTCAGTCCCTTAGTTTCCAGGTTTGGCAGTTTTAGTCCTTTTCGGTTAAGTCGCGTTACATTTTTAGTCCTTTTTGTATAAAAATGACGGGAAAAATATTCTGAAAATTTTTATAACTTTATTAAGTTTATTTTAACTTATTTCAATTTATTATTTCAGAAAATAGGTTATTTTTGCATTATTGGGCCATTTAACGTTTTGGAACATGGCCCGTTAAGAGTTTTAGAGGCGAGGACGTGCAAACTGTTTTGGGCTTAGATTTGGGCCATTTTTATGATTCTAAAATATATTATACGAGCCTGTTGGACCTTGCTATCAAAAACTCTTGTTGGGCTTTGATTTGGCCCAACCGAAGGTTTAGATGATTTCTGAAAATGCGACATAGTTATTAGAGGGTCGATCAAAAGGGTTCATTTTTAGCGTGTTCGTGAGCTTATGAGGTCGAATTGAAAACATGAAAAATATAGTTTGCCATGTGGGTTATCGAGTTGTACTAAAATATCTAAGTGTTGTGTTTATAAATCCGAAAATATTATCACCTTTTGTAGTCGGTTCGTATAGTTTGGTTTTTGAAAATACTAGTATATTTTTCTAAGTCTCTTCGCTTAGTCGAGTAGCATTTCAAAATGATCTATTTTAAGTGTTGAGGTGAACGTATGAGAGGAATCTTAGAAAACGAAAAATATTATTTCTTAGGCGTAATATCGAGAGGAGTAGAGATATATATGTGTTATGTTCATGAATTCGACATAAAAGTTTCATGAGTTAGGACGGTCGAGTTGTTTTTCTTGGTTATATTACTTAGAGTTTTACTTGTTTCTAACTACTCGATCGAGTAGGACTTTACATGGTTCGGTTTAAAGGTCTAAACGAGATTATAAGTGGGATCTTAACACATAAAAGTTGAAGGTGGCTGGGTCGACATTCGATCTAGGCCCAAATATATATGCGTTACATGTTCGTTTTACAAATTACTAAGGTGGTATGTGGGCGGTTCGTGTGGCATTCAAGCCTTAGGTTACTTGGAAATTATTATTACCCGATGTTAACTAACTGTTAATATTTTTGTTCTAATAGCGAGTTAAGGTGTGATTTATTGTGCGACGTGAGTTGTTTATATATAACTTTTCGAGATAATCTTATGGGTTTTAGAGTTTACATGTTTGAGTAAAATGATGCGTGTAGCTTAGTGAAGTGTATATACGTTTTAATGAGGAACATAATAGTGCATGGTGTGGTGTATTAAACGTGAAAATGAAATGGGCGATGGTTCTTAAGCCTTCCTAATGGTCACTCGAATCATGTTGTGTACTCATGAAATAACATTTGTAACTAAGTGTGATATATATAACCGAACGATTTAAAATGATGAAGCGATGTATGATGGTTCGACTGTAAGAAGGATGGAATATGCATGCATGCTACCCTTGATAAAAATATGAAACGTGCATGGATAGAGCGTGGTTATGGAATAAGAATTAGAAAGTTACAAGATACTTACAAGGTTTTTGTAACACCCCCTAATTTGGTTTGTGGCAGCGGAAAAGTAATTAGAGTGTTACGGTGAGGATCGAGTTAAAATTTCAGAAAAATGGTCCAGAATAGGCATTTTGAAAGTTATATGTCATTCAAAGAATTTTCTTGATACAAAAGTGAATTATTTGATTTGAAAATCCCATGAGAAAATGTGATGATTTGGGAGGAATGACATATTTGATTTTACACCATTAAAGTTATCAGAGTAAAGGATGCCCGCTCCGTGTCTTGTCCTGCTCCGTTAATTACCTGAGATAAACATGCTTAAAACGTCAACACAATGGTTGGTGAGTTCGTGGAGTTTATAGAAAATAACTTTATTTGAAAGGTGTATACTGATTGTCGACATAAATAGTAGTTCTTCATTAAATAACAAGTCATATTGAATAAAATTCGCGAGTAATTCATGTATGACCTCAAACGATCATAAGCTTCAAATTATAGATGAATATGAGCTACGTTGTTATACGCTCGAAATGATATATTGGATTAACTTTAGAAAGTAATGATATACTAAGCCTTTTTAGTTGTCTTTATAGAATTCTCAATTTAAATCACATATGATAACAATTAAAGTTCAAGTACGAGATTCATAATCATATAACGTAAAGTAATAATAGTCTAAAGTCTGAAGTCTATTAGTGAAAAGTGGTGGTCTTCTAATACAGCTGTATCCTAGGATATATATATATATATATGAAACATTCATATATAAAGTTATATTGCCTTCGGCCTCATGACGCGCAAAACGTTAACAAAGTACCGCATAAACGGAGGTGATCATCAAATTAATGATGAAAATTTATGCCCTCGTGTAATAGGTGATTTGCCACTTCCTATTTTTCTCAAATATAGCGCATCGCGACTAATACGACTAGCGGTTAAGCATTCCGTCCTAGTATTAGTGGGATAGGTTGTCAGTCCACCAACAGGTTTCGAAGCTGTTGCTATATTCGCGCTCACCGCAGTGATTAATGGCTCATGATAAAGGGACTTTTTGGCAATAAAGTAAGCTTAGGCAATATAGGTCTCAAGGTTCATAAAATATACGTATTCTGATCTTTGGCAATTATTTCTAATGGAATATAGAAATATCATAACGAGTAACAGTTCATTCATTTGTTATATGAATACATATGGTGAATTTCAGTATCATGTTACGTCAAGTACTTCAGAGATGTTATGTTTCAAGTTCCATGTTTAAGATAGACAAACTATTTGCACATATATTGAGCATATATTCTTTTCAAGTATGATTCAAATAGGTAAAGCATAGTTGATAATTTCGAGTAAATCATAAGAGAATTCAAGTAGTATAAAACAGTTAAAGCATGTATCTGCCCCAAAAGAGTTATTAAAAACAAGTGTGAAAAGTAGGGGCCACGACTCACCTGGAGCGTATCTGGCAAGACGAAATTATAAGACCAAGTAAACGATCACGAAAACTTCTTCAATACGAGACCTGAGTATAAGCGAAGTCTAAGATTCTAACTTACGACTAATAACGAATGTGGAAGGGATAAATCGTATAACGACTTGATCGGTGATGTGAGTGTGTGATATGCTTAAAATGCCTCAAGTTAAAAATATAATATATCTATAATATTATCTCGGTTCTTATCTCAAATGACCCAAAATATTACTTTTCCGAAATATGCTGAAATAATATGCAAGTGAAATTGCTAACATTTCTAATATCGAAACCTTAAATAATGCATAACTAAAAATGTAAAATGCATATGAAATGAAGGGTGTAAAATGAAAATAAACTAAGAATGTCAAGTAAAGTTAAATAGGTCCTTGTTCTTTTCAGATTTTATACTTTTTAGTCTAACTGCGATCGCGTTACGTCGTTAGTCCTTGGTTAAGTCCAAAGTCCATAATAGTCCAAATCTTGTCCATATGTTCATATAAGGCTCGTAGTTCAATGGTATGTCAATTTAAGTCCTTTGTCAACTGTTTTTACAGCTTCAGTCCATGGGTTTCACGGTTTGGCAGTTTTGGTCCTTCCGGTTAACTCGCGTTACATTTTTAATCCTTTTTACATAAAAATGACGGGTAAACTATTCTGAAAATTTCTATAATTTTATTAAGTTCATTTTGACTTATTTCAATTGATTATTTCAGAAAATACCTTATTTTTAGCTTATTGGACTTATTAACGAAATATACATAGGCCCATTAAGAAATCGAGAGGCGAGGGTATGAAAATAGTTTTGGGCTTAGACTTGGGCTATTTTTATGATTCTAAAAATATATCTCATGGGCCTATTGTGCTGTCCAATCGCAAAAGCTTATTGGGCTCAAGTTTTAGCCCAACCGGAAATTAAATAGTTTCTGAAAAAGATTATGAAACTTAGAACTAGCGACATCGATATAGTTTGAGTAATTGCGACTGCATAAATGAGATTATGAGGACAAACTTAAAATACGAAACATGTAGCTAGCTAGGTTGACATTTGACTTTGTGAAAAAAAACATTGACATCTTATGTGTACGAATACGAAATAACTTGGCTGTTTTGTGAGCTGGTCGAACAGGTTTAATACAAACAAAACACCTAATTTTATTTCTAAGTGTTCTACCCGGTTTGACTTTCATTGCGTTTTAGTTCGAATTGACTTAGACCAAGTTAGTATACGTTATGTTGTGGTGGTATTGAGTATCTCTAGTCTACCATCAAAGAGTTTACCATTTATCTTGTAATATATTCATCTTATACACGTATGAAATAACAAGAATAAAATAAAATAAGAAACCGATCGTATATGAAAAGAAAACGTGCATGAGTGACTTTTAATTGTTAAAGATGTTATGGAGCTGAGTTTAGAGGACATAACACACCGAGAGTGGTGATGAGGGATCAAGCGAAACGGAACGAATGGCAAGCAAAGCAAAGCAAAGCAAGATCCAACGTTTTCCATACTTCTAGTATACGACCCATAATAGATTCCATAACCTCGAAACTATAATCAACACCTTTTGAGATGGTATATTGATCAAGAAAAAGGAAATTAGGTGGTAGCTCTTGTGTCCGATCACCAAGGAGCTAAGGTAGCTTGTACGTTTGGGAAGTGACTTCAAAACTAGTGAAGGGTTTTAACCTTCTCCTATCGACTTGAGTAGGAGGATTATTTAAGGATACAAATGGGAGGTAAGAGTTTTACGTGTGAGAGGAACAAAGAGAAGGCTTCATTTACAGGTGCATGTATTTGCTTTAAGATAAGAAATGCAATTGGGCAAGTTGGATGTTTTTACTGAATACTTGCTCGTATATATATATATATATATATATATATATATATATATATATATATATATAATATATATATATATATATATATATGAAAATTATTGGTTTGTTATGTGGTAATAATTTATACACGTTATGTTTTTTGTAGGTTGTTGTATATTATGGTGGAGCAAATATACACGCATGATTATTCAGGAATATTGATATGTGGCATGATTTTCATCTACTTACTTATACATGGAGCAATTGTACCCACGTATATACTTCATCATCATGTGGATCCATGGCATGCATGTTTATTTTATGGAGAAAATGCTTACACGTCCATAATATAGAATAGTATTTGCATTATGTGGTTCGCATGGCTTTTATTAATAGTTTATAGTGTAGTTTGATCCCGGTAATTACTAACGTTAAGTCTTTATTTCACGAAACTTAAAATCGGGTAACGTAAAAATATAACGTTTATAAAAATGTCAAAGTTTATTAATATACTCCAACTAAAAATATTAGACATGTAATAAGTTTAACGGAGAGTGTATAAGTTAATAAAATTTAATAGGTTTGAGTATTCGTATTGCGTAAATAGTTTAATGTAAAATATAAAATAATAAAGTGAAAATAGTTCATATAAAATATGTAGGCTTATCCAAATCTTATGTTGGTCGTGAGTATAGTATATTAAAGAAAAATTTAAATTTCTCCATAAAAATGGGCTTTGTTAAATGATAAGTCAAAGGTATTATTAATTAACAAAGATTATCATGACGGATTTTTGTAGGATCTTACAGTATCTACCCCTCAATTTTGAACTTCGTCCCGAAGTTCAGTCCGTGATAGGTGTTGAAAAATGTGGCGTTCTGAGGTGAGAGTTCATAGAAAATGTTGTCGAGAGATTTGTTTATTTGACTATCCAGTGGCGAGATTTCAACTAGATTTATTAATACTAGACTAAATAAATTCAAATGTTTGATCAATAGTTTAATTTATGGGTTACGAATAGTGAAAGTAACGGTCGAGGGTAGGAAGTATTTAGCACTTAATGTTTAGGGTTTCGATGGTTGAGACTAAAGGATTTTTAGTGGTAGTGATTTGAAATTTAGTGATCGTGAATGGTAAAATAACGGGTATTTTCTCCACTTATTTACCCTATCTATCTTTTTCCTATAAATATCTTATCCACATTTTTCCTTTTTCATCTTTTCCGCCCCATCCCTTTCATTTATCTTCATCTCCTCCGAAAGATTTCACCATGCCGTCGATCGTCATCATTGCAGCCACCGTATACATTGTCCTTGTCGCCATATATTTAGCTTTCTTCCCTGATGAAAACTCTGATTATTACGTCGCATCCTTGGTGTTTATCGTACCTCTCACGGTTTTAGCGATTAATGTGGACAAGATTTTGGGGTGAGGATCTCGGGCTAGTGTGGTTAGAATGTAGTTTTGTTGTGTGTCGATGTAACTTGTAATGATTGTGAAATAAAATTTCGTTTATGTTTAGTTATAAATCTCGGCATAACTTTTAATATTTTGTTATGTTTATGACGCAGAATAATCAAGGTGCTTCATCCTATGGTGGCTCTTGCTATTGTTGGGTTGGTGGGGGTCGTTGCTTCTATGGTGGGTCAACCGATTGAAGATTGTATGCCTTACATTGTGTTTATTGTGTTGTTAGCACTTCCGATGTTAATCATTTCGCTATGTATTAACTTCCGTGGTTTCAAATAAAATTTATGTTATTTGTGTTTTCCATAGATTGTTGTGAATTCTTATAGTTTCTAGTTTCGTATTTTTCTTGACTTCGTATAATAGAGCAGTGAGTAATGGGTAATGAGTGTAGATCTGACTGAGGTTGGCTAAAAGTGAGTTTTATTTCGTCTCGAGATTCTGTTTTTGGAATGAAAATTGTTATTCTATCGTGTTTTGAAAAATAAACATGACTCATAATTTTTGGAAATCGCAAATTTATGGGGTAACCTATTCGTTACACAAAGAGTTTGTAATAATAGATTTTAACAATGATGGTTTCGGATGAGAACTTGCTGAATGTAAAAATAGTTGTTGAACTTTAGTGTTTTTTTTTTTTTTTTTTTTTTTTTTTTTTTTTTTTTTTTTGTAAAGAAAAACTTGTTAGATATAGTCTTAAGTGATAACACAAAATTGGTTTGCTTTATATATATAAAACCGCGTCTTACGTTAATAGCTTATTTATTTTCCAAAGTATTCAAGTGTTAGCTAAGTGTGAAAGCAAAGAGGGAAATCAATATGCTGCAAGATGAAATGTGTTGTAGTAAAAAAATCATATTGTTTCTTAGGGTTGTTAATCGTTGTTGGGGGCAAAAGAGAAATACGAAAGTTGGTTTGTTTTAGTTGTAGTTGAGTCCACAAAGGATGAAATATGACCAAATAATTAGACGGGTTTCGTTTGAGTTTGTTGAGATTGTTGGGAACTTAAATTAAACAAAGTATTTTGGGCAATATATGATTTTTGTTGAAGTCATGACAGTCGGGCTGAGCTTTGATGATAACTTTGGTCATCTTATGATCGAGTGACTGAAAGAGATTTGTTACGCATGAGTTATTGGTAAGTGCCTAATTGAGACGTATGAAAATATTGGTAGGTTGTTAAGTGAATGATCCAAAGTAAACGGGTATGAGTCGATTAGATTAGAAATAAATCTTAAGTTCTTAAGCTTAATTAGAGTTGGGTTCGAGTATTAATGATAAACAAGGGTGCGTTGGATTGTTGTTAGCAATGGGTCGAGGATAAATGTTTCAAGGGTAATTTTAGTTTGGCGATTGTTGAACACATGTTCCATGGCGTATTTGGTTACTAGATAGTTTCGAGATTATCGAAATTTCGTATAATGCCTAAGAGTTTCGAGAGGACGTTATGAGATTCACAATTTTCTAGAGGATGAGTAGTCAAATCGTATGGGAAGTGTTATTTGTATGTGGCGTGTTCAGGATTTTTAAATCATGGTGTGGCGCGTTTAACGCGATTTGTTCCTGCCTCTTGCGTGGAATTGCGAAAACCAAAGTAAATATTTTATTTACCACGTATCTCAGAGCTAGTTGCTAGTTTTTAATATACACAGATTTTGAAAGTTTTACCGTTTGAATACAAATAGTTATATTTCTTAAAATAATTGAAAAAAAAAATATTTTTCAAACCCTTATAAATACCATTGGCATGCTTGTGTTACCAATACACACACAATCAATGGCTTGTAAGTTACCACATACCGCTGAACAAATTCAACTGTACATCAAGGCAGAAACTGAGGGTAGTGACGTGGATCATCAAAATGCTATTGTGAAGGTCATTCTGCAGTTTGAGGCTACGAAACAATTGAAACGACGACTTAGAGAAAGCTATGCTAGGTGCACAGACATTTCAGATGGTAGGAAGCATGTGATTGACAAGTTTTTGTATGATGAATCTTGTAAGGATGCTGCTGTCATCGAATCGCTGTGGTCTTGTGTTCATCAGATAGATGACCAGATTTCTAACAAGGTTCGTTGGAGCTTGGAAGAGAACGTTGAAGCTGCTAGGGTTGAACATCAACAACAACAACAACAACAACAACAACAACAACAACAAAAACAAAAGCAACCAGATCCACCACTACTACAACATCAACAACAACCACAACTACAACAAGGTGCATCAAGTTCATCTACACCAAGAGTGGTTGTGCAACAACAACATTTGCCTCATCTGGATCATTTCCAGCCAAGTTTCGAGGAGAATGTGGCAGTTGATGATGGTGGTTGGACTCCTGCCATGGATTGGGAACTGAGCAGGTTGGAAGCTCAATGGGAGGAAGAGAAGTTGGCGAGCTTTGATCCTTATGATGACGGCTATGATTCCAACAATTCTCAGACTTGGGATCATCCGGACTACTTTTGAAGTCTAGGGCTAGGTTTATGTGATGTTTTAATTCAGTATCGTTTGTAATGTTTAAGTATTTCCGTCAAGTTTATTTGAATAATATGGTGTTTGGATGTTTTTGCTATGAACACGACTTGGAAAGGAACTCATTACTCTGCTAGATTTAGATATTTTATGGAAATCTGTGCGGGTAACTTATTTGTTAAACAAAGAGTTTTGTCGATAACAGATTTCTCACATGGAGATATTTGAATGAAGATTCGATGTATGTAGAGAAAGTTGCTATATCCCGGCTTTTAGGGTATGAGGGATCTCGTTTGTCTTGGTGTGAAGAATAGTTAATGAAAGTAGCTAGAACAGTAAGAGACAGTATTACGATAGGAGTGTTGCTTTTGAATTCGTATACTACACTATGTATCACTATTTAGGGGTTCTAGTGAGAGTTATGCTGTGTGTTTGATGAATTTTTATGGTTATCGTTTTCATACTAGTGCCCTTTACAGATATAAATAAGCCCACTTATTTATAATTCGTTATTTACATAGAGAGGCGTCCCAAACAATGTAAATAAGGAAATATAAACTTATAGTTCGGCGCTTTACAATTTCTTTATTTAGATAAAAGGCATCCCAATCATTCAAATAAAGACATTGCAACCCATCCTGCTTAAGAATTTCTGATTTAATATTCATATTAGTCCACAAAATAATTTCTGCGCTGATTTTCCGGAGATACAGTAAAATTTACTTCACATGCATCTATAAAGATGCGAGTAAGATAATTAAAGATAGGTGGTACAGTACTTGAAATAGTTAGTGAGTATATATATATAACGTTGAGTGTGTAACAATATAGTATGTAATGTGTGAAGAATAAACATCAAGCATGTAAAGATTAGTACAAAACAATCTTAATAGGTAATGTATTGAGCACGGCAGTCTACAGACACGGAAGGCATAAGATGATAAGGTGTAAAATCATTTATTTTGAAAATGTGGTTATAGTTTGATGTTTTAAACGTTTGATTCTCTATAACCATAGGCTCTGATACCAAACTGTAACACCCCCTAATTTGGTTTGTGGCAGCGGAAAAGTAATTAGGGTGTTACGGTGAGGATCGAGTTAAAATTTCAGAAAAATGGTCCAGAATAGGCATTTTGAAAGTTATATGTCATTCAAAGAATTTTCTTGATACAAAAGTGAATTATTTGATTTGAAAATCCCATGAGAAAATGTGATGATTTGGGAGGAATGACATATTTGATTTTACACCATTAAAGTTATCAGAGTAAAGGATGCCCGCTCCGTGTCTTGTCCTGCTCCGTTAATTACCTGAGATAAACATGCTTAAAACGTCAACACAATGGTTGGTGAGTTCGTGGAGTTTATAGAAAATAAATTTATTTGAAAGGTGTATACTGATTGTCGACATAAATAGTAGTTCTTCATTAAATAACAAGTCGTATTGAATAAAATTCACGAGTAATTCATGTATGACCTCAAACGATCATAAGCTTCAAATTATAGATGAATATGAGCTACGTTGTTATACGCTCGAAATGATATATTGGATTAACTTTAGAAAGTAACGATATACTAAGCCTTTTTAGTTGTCTTTATAGAATTCTCAATTTAAATCACATATGATAACAATTAAATTTCAAGTACGAGATTCATAATCATATAACGTAAAGTAATAATAGTCTAAAGTCTGAAGTCTATTAGTGAAAAGTGGTGGTCTTCTAATACAGCTGTATCCTAGGATATATATATATATGAAACATTCATATATAAAGTTATATTGCCTTCGGCCTCATGACGCGCAAAACGTTAACAAAGTACCGCATAAACGGAGGTGATCATCAAATTAATGATGAAAATTTATGCCCTCGTGTAATAGGTGATTTGCCACTTCCTATTTTTCTCAAATATAGCGCATCGCGACTAATACGACTAGCGGTTAAGCATTCCGTCCTAGTATTAGTGGGATAGGTTGTCAGTCCACCAACAGGTTTCGAAGCTGTTGCTACATTCGCGCTCACCGCAGTGATTAATGGCTCATGATAAAGGGACTTTTTGGCAATAAAGTAAGCTTAGGCAATATAGGTCTCAAGGTTCATAAAATATACGTATTCTGATCTTTGGCAATTATTTCTAATGGAATATAGAAATATCATAACGAGTAACAGTTCATTCATTTGTTATATGAATACATATGGTGAATTTCAGTATCATGTTACGTCAAGTACTTCAGAGATGTTATGTTTCAAGTTCCATGTTTAAGATAGACAAACTATTTGCACATATATTGAGCATATATTCTTTTCAAGTATGATTCAAATAGGTAAAGCATAGTTGATAATTTCGAGTAAATCATAAGAGAATTCAAGTAGTATAAAACAGTTAAAGCATGTATCTCCCCCAAAAGAGTTATTAAAAACAAGTGTGAAAAGTAGGGGCCACAACTCACCTGGAGCGTATCTGGCAAGACGAAATTATAAGACCAAGTAAACGATCATGAAAACTTCTTCAATACGAGACCTGAGTATAAGCGAAGTCTAAGATTCTAACTTACGACTAATAACGAATGTGGAAGGGATAAATCGTATAACGACTTGATCGGTGATGTGAGTGTGTGATATGCTTAAAATGCCTCAAGTTAAAAATATAATATATCTATAATATTATCTCGGTTCTTATCTCAAATGACCCAAAATATTACTTTTCCGAAATATGCTGAAATAATATGCAAGTGAAATTGCTAACATTTCTAATATCGAAACCTTAAATAATGCATAACTAAAAATGTAAAATGCATATGAAATGAAGGGTGTAAAATGAAAATAAACTAAGAATGTCAAGTAAAGTTAAATAGGTCCTTGTTCTTTTCAGATTTTATACTTTTTAGTCTAACTGCGATCGCGTTACGTCGTTAGTCCTTGGTTAAGTCCAAAGTCCATAATAGTCCAAATCTTGTCCATATGTTAATATAAGGCTCGTAGTTCAATGGTATGTCAATTTAAGTCCTTTGTCAACTGTTTTTACAGCTTCAGTCCATGGGTTTCACGGTTTGGCAATTTTGGTCCTTCCGGTTAACTCGCGTTACATTTTTAATCCTTTTTACATAAAAATGACGGGTAAACTATTCTGAAAATTTCTATAATTTTATTAAGTTCATTTTGACTTATTTCAATTGATTATTTCAGAAAATACCTTATTTTTAGCTTATTGGACTTATTAACGAAATATACGTAGGCCCATTAAGAAATCGAGAGGCGAGGGTATGAAAATAGTTTTGGGCTTAGACTTGGGCTATTTTTATGATTCTAAAAATATATCTCATGGGCCTATTGTGCTGTCCAATCGCAAAAGCTTATTGGGCTCAAGTTTTAGCCCAACCGGAAATTAAATAGTTTCTGAAAAAGATTATGAAACTTAGAACTAGCGACATCGATATAGTTTGAGTAATTGCGACTGCATAAATGAGATTATGAGGACAAACTTAAAATACGAAACATGTAGCTAGCTAGGTTGACATTTGACTTTGTGAAAAAAAACATTGACATCTTATGTGTACGAATACGAAATAACTTGGCTGTTTTGTGAGCTGGTCGAACAGGTTTAATACAAACAAAACACCTAATTTTATTTCTAAGTGTTCTACCCGGTTTGACTTTCATTGCGTTTTAGTTCGAATTGACTTAGACCAAGTTAGTATACGTTATGTTGTGGTGGTATTGAGTATCTCTAGTCTACCATCAAAGAGTTTACCATTTATCTTGTAATATATTCATCTTATACACGTATGAAATAACAAGAATAAAATAAAATAAGAAACCGATCGTATATGAAAAGAAAACGTGCATGAGTGACTTTTAATTGTTAAAGATGTTATGGAGCTGAGTTTAGAGGACATACCACACCGAGAGTGGTGATGAGGGATCAAGCGAAACGGAACGAATGACAAGCAAAGCAAAGCAAAGCAAGATCCAACGTTTTCCATACTTCTAGTATATGACCCATAATAGATTCCATAACCTCGAAACTATAATCAACACCTTTTGAGATGGTATATTGATCAAGAACAAGGAAATGAGGTGGTAGCTCTTGTGTCCGATCACCAAGGAGCTAAGGTAGCTTGTACGTTTGGGGAGTGACTTCAAAACTAGTGAAGGGTTTTAACCTTCTCCTATCGACTTGAGTAGGAGGATTATTTAAGGATACAAATGGGAGGTAAGAGTTTTACGTGTGAGAGGAACAAAGAAAAGGCTTCATTTACAGGTGCATGTATTTGCTTTAAGATAAGAAATGCAATTGGGCAAGTTGGATGTTTTTACTGAATACTTGCTCGTATATATATATATATATATGAAAATTATTGGTTTGTTATGTGGTAATAATTTATACACGTTATGTTTTTTGTAGGTTGTTGTATATTATGGTGGAGCAAATATACACGCATGATTATTCAGGAATATTGATATGTGGCATGATTTTCATCTACTTACTTATACATGGAGCAATTGTACCCACGTATATACTTCATCATCATGTGGATCCATGGCATGCATGTTTATTTTATGGAGAAAATGCTTACACATCCATAATATAGAATAGTATTTGCATTATGTGGTTCGCATGGCTTTTATTAATAGTTTATAGTGTAGTTTGATCCCGGTAATTACTAACGTTAAGTCTTTATTTCACGAAACTTAAAATCGGGTAACGTAAAAATATAACGTTTATAAAAATGTCAAAGTTTATTAATATACTCCAACTAAAAATATTAGACATGTAATAAGTTTAACGGAGAGTGTATAAGTTAATAAAATTTAATAGGTTTGAGTATTCGTATTGCGTAAAGAGTTTAATGTAAAATATAAAATAATAAAGTGAAAATAGTTCATATAAAATATGTAGGCTTATCCAAATCTTATGTTGGTCGTGAGTATAGTATATTAAAGAAAAATTTAAATTTCTCCATAAAAATGGGCTTTGTTAAATGATAAGTCAAAGGTATTATTAATTAACAAAGATTATCATGACGGATTTTTGTAGGATCTTACAGTTTTAGGGAAGGTGGTAAGGGAATGGTGGTTGTTCGAAGGAGGCACAAGAAAACAGTGAGCTTGAAATGACTTTATACGGCTTTGTTCCTATTGACTTTTGCTTCCAAAGTTTTCGACAGAAGGTAGCTTATAGTATTTAAGGAATGTTGTGATCTTGATAGAAAATGATGGGTGATAGAGACTAGAAGAGATCAATGAAGTAGTTTCTATAGGAAAAATATCTTGCATTGACCAATTGACTAATGATTGGAACCACTGTGTCTATGGGACACTTGTATGTCTTTGTTGTGCAAATGTGTGTGTGGTTGAGTATTGATAGATAAGAGTTTGGCTTTTAGTTCTTGTAGGTTTGCTCTTATTCGGTTTGAGTTTTAACATGTGTCCATCGCTTGGACTAGTGAGCAACAATTCATTTCTAGCTTCTTGTTTTACTTGTAAAATGTATTGGAGGTTGCAGTGCTAATTTGGATTCTTAATAGGTTGGTTTTGGTTTGGTGTTATATTTGGCTTTTACAAACATTGGCGCAAGAATGGAGATTTCGAGCTAAAGGTTTTATTTATGGTTCATTTCTCTTTTGATAACCTTAACAGGTTTCTAAATATTTTAATATGTTTGTACTAATCGTCGGGTTGTTGTGGTTTGGAGTGATGGTGTTTTGTGGCTTTTTGGTTACACGACTTGAGTGACAATTGAGATGATCGGTTTGCTCTTGAATTACCTAGCAATGCTTGCTATCTATATTTAAATGTCACCTTATTAATTATCTAGTAGTTGATAAAGGTATAACAACATGTAGAGTTTGCGTTCGTTATTTTAGAAGTTCGAATGAGTTTTTGGAAGAGTAATATCGATCGAGTATAAAAGAAAGCAAGAAAGAAAAGAGTGAAGGTGGGCTAAAGAATTGTCTTGGTGTCGTGGGGATGGTGGGCTGTGCAAATTCAGTTAGGTTGGATGGGTTTGTTGGGCCGAAGCATAGAGTCCATTCGGTTGGTAATTTGTGTAGAGTTAAGACTTAGGTTTAGTGTTTGTATTTACATTTTGGTTAAGTATATTAGGTGAGAAATGGTTTTGTATTGAATGTGTTATAGACATGTTAATTCTTGTTGTGATTATTGTCTCGTGTTATTGATCGTAAAAATGTGTTGTTGCGTCGGAGAGATTATCTCTAGTGTCGGTGTGTTCAATATATATATATATATATATATATATATATATATATATATATATATATATATATATATATATATATATATATATATATATATATATAAAGCATTGCTATTAACAACAATAATGGAAAGTTTAAATTTCTAGCAAAAATAGGCGTTAGTAAACGACAATACGAGATTATCATTAATCGTTAAGATTGATTACAAGGGTTTTTCACAGGATCTTACAGTACTCCTCCCTCATTCGAATTCCGTCCCGGAATTCAAGTCTAAAATGGCTACTAAGAGTGGTTTACGGGAATAGATGAGGATATTTTTCACGAATTTGATCTTCGCGTTCCCATGTGTACGTTGGTCCTCTCTTAGAGTCCCATTTTACTTTCACAATAGGGATACGACTTTGCTTGAGTTGCTTAACCTCTCTATCCATTATCTCTACGGGTTCTTCTGTGAATACAAGTTTGTCGTCCAGTTTAATCTCTTTTAGCGGAATGACGAGAGTCTCGTCCGATAGGCATTTCTTAAGTTGAGATACGTGGAATGTAGGGTGTACCCTACTGAGTTCTTCTGGGAGTTCTAACTTATAGGCAACTGGACCAATCCTCTCGAGGACTTTAAATGGTCCAATGTACCTTGGGTTGAGTTTTCCACGCTTTCCGAAGCGTATCATTCCCTTCCAGGGTGAAACTTTTAGCATAACTCTATCTCCGACTTCAAACTCCATGGGTTTCCTCCTCACGTCTGCGTAACTCTTTTGTCTGTCACGAGCGGCTTGGAGACGATGTTTGATTTTGAATATTTTCTCTGTTGTGTCGTGGATTAGTTCTGGTCCGGTAAGCTGCATGTCACCAACTTCTGTCCAACAGATAGGTGATCTGCACTTTCTCCCATAAAGTGCTTCGAAAGGTGCAGCCTTCAGGCTAGCTTGGTAACTGTTGTTGTACGAGAATTCAACCAATGGTAAGTGTTTGTCCCAACCTTTTCCGAAGTCAATTACACATGCTCTAAGCATATCTTCCAAGGTTTGGATTGTCCTTTCACTTTGTCCATCAGTTTGAGGATGATAAGCGGTGCTCATGTCCAATTGAGTACCGAGGGCTTTCTGCAGGGATTGCCAAAATCCTGAAGTGAATCGACTGTCTCTGTCTGAAATGATAGAGACTGGGACTCCATGTCGGATTACGATTTCTTTGAAGTACAATTGAGCGAGTGTGTCCAACTCGTCAGTTTCTTTGATAGGCAGAAAATGAGCTGATTTGGTTAAACGGTCGACGATAACCCAAATGGTGTCATATCCGGTCGACGTCCTTGGTAACTTGGTAATAAAATCCATAGTGATTCGTTCCCATTTCCAAACTGGTATCTCCGGTTGTACAAGTGGTCCAGAAGGTTTCTGACTTTCGGCTTTGACCCTTGAACAAGTCAAACACTTCCCAACATATGTTGCAATGTCGGCTTTCATGTTTGGCCACCAGTAGAGTTGTTTGAGATCTTGGTACATTTTAGTGGATCCGGGATGAATGGAATATTTAGACTTGTGAGATTCATGCATGATAAAATCTCGAATACCTCTATAGAGAGGAATCCAGCACCTTTTCTTGAAACATAACATTCCATCGGATCTTCGTATGAATCCATTCTCACTTTCTAGCATGCCCTTAATTTTCTCGTGAGCTCGATTCTCTTCCTGAAGAGCTTCCGATTGGGCTATGAGTATTTGAGATGGGAGTGGTGAATGAATTGTCATTTCTAATGATCGAACTCTAAGAGGTTTGGTTCTTTCTTTTCTGCTCAATGCGTCGGCCACGACATTCGCTTTACCGGGGTGGAAGCGAATTTCACAATCGTAGTCGTTGAGTAGTTCTAACCATCGGCGCTGTCTCATATTCAACTCCTTCTGATCCAGTATGTGTTGAAGACTTTTGTGATCGGTGTATACCGTGCACTTTGTACCATATAGGTAATGTCTCCATATTTTAAGAGCGAATACTACCGCTCCTAGTTCTAGATCATGAGTGGTATAATTTTCCTCATTTTTCTTGAGTTGTCGAGACGCATAAGCTATGACTTTGTCTCTCTGCATTAGTACCGCACCTAAACCATGATGTGATGCGTCACAATATACTACAAAGTCTTCGCTTCCGTCCGGTAGTGCTAGAATTGGTGCTTCACAGAGTTTTTGTTTTAAGAGCTGAAATGCTGATTCTTGTTTCTCTTCCCAGATATACTTCTTGTTTTTCTGAGTGAGTTCTGTCAAAGGTTTTGCGATTTTGGAAAAACCTTCTATAAACCTTCGATAGTAACCAGCGAGTCCTAAAAATTGTCGAATTTCAGTGGGAGTGGTGGGTGAAACCCAACCTTTAACTGCTTCGATCTTGGCGGGGTCAACGTGAATACCTTGACTGTTGATGATGTGACCTAAGAATTGGACGGTGGAGATCCAAAAATCACATTTGGAAAATTTCGCATACAGTTTTTCTTGTTTGAGTACACCCAAAATGGTTCTCAAATGTTCCGCATGCTCTTTTTCGTTACGTGAGTAGATCAAAATGTCGTCAATGAATACGATTACGAACTTGTCCAGATATGGCTTACATACGCGGTTCATTAGATCCATGAACACGGCCGGTGCGTTGGTAAGACCAAATGGCATTACGCGGAATTCGTAATGTCCATATCGTGTTCGAAAGGCTGTTTTGGGAACGTCTTCTTCTCTGACTCTTAATTGGTGGTATCCAGATCTTAGATCGATTTTTGAGTAAACACTCGATCCTTGTAGTTGGTCAAATAGATCGTCAATTCTTGGTAATGGGTATCGATTTTTCACTGTGAGTTTGTTCAACTCTCTATAATCGATGCATATTCGGAATGTTCCGTCTTTCTTTTTGACGAACAGGACTGGTGCTCCCCAAGGTGATGAGCTAGGTTGGATGAATCCTTTATCTGACAGTTCTTTCAACTGCTCAGATAATTCTTTCATTTCGGAAGGGGCTAATCGATATGGTGCTTTTGCAACGGGTGCTGCTCCAGGCACTAAATCGATTCGAAATTCTACTTGCCGGATGGGTGGAATACCTGGCAAGTCTTCAGGGAACACTTCTGCAAACTCATTTACAACTGGCACTTCTTCCAGTCGTTTTTCTTTTTCTTTCGATTTATCTTCCGTTACTTGGACTAGAAAGACGTGACATCCTTTGTTTGTGTATTTTACCATTTTGACGTATGAGATGATATTGAGTTGGGTTTTATAGTGATCACAACGAACGGTGAGCGTTTCATTGTCTATGGGAATTTGTACAACTTTTTCGTCGCAGATGATTCGGGCACGATGTTTTGATAACCAATCCATACCCACAATTGCGTCAAAGCTTCCAAGTTGAATGGGCATGAGATCGATTGGAAATGTTTTGTCTTGGAGGGTTAAGGTGCAGTTTTGGAGTATGGTGTTGGTGTTTAACAATTTTCCGTCGGCTATTTCAATTTCGTACGCGGTATCTAATTCTACGGGTGCAATATTAAGTAATAAAGCAAATGAAGTAGATACAAAACTCCTATCTGCTCCAGAATCAAATAATATCTTAGCACTATGTTGATTCAGTAAGAAAGTACCCGTGGTAACGTTGGGTTTCTGTGGCATGTTTCCATCTCCGAGTACGTAAGCTCTTCCTCGGGCAACCTGATTGACATTCTTGGGGCAGTGACTTTTATAATGACCCGTTTCACCGCAGCCGTGGCACTTTACTGCTACTGGGTGCGCATTCGCTCCCGTGGCTCTGCAGTCTCGGGTCACATGACCTATCCTCCGACAGTTACCGCAGATGGCGGTACATGGTCCGGTATGATGCATCTTGCACCGATTACACTGGGGTTTTGTCCCAGCATACATTTTTCCTTCAGCAGGTGCAGCCACATAAGCCCTTGCGGCCTCTTGACGACGGTTCTGTTGACGATGACGGTCATTTCGGCTTTGCTGGTAATCTCTGTTGCGGTTGTTTCGGTCATTGTTGCGGTAGTTCCTGCTATGATTGTAATAACTGTTGCTGTTCCGGTTGTTGCTGCCAGGGTTATCATAGTTCCTCTTTTGCCCAATTACTGTGGATTTAGAACCTCGTTTAAGCTCTCGATTCATCATTCGCTGAGCAAACACGAATGCGGCTTCGAGGGTCTTTGGGTTGGATGCGGTAACATCTCCTTCAATGCTTGAAGGTAGTCCTTCCATATATTTTTCCAACAGCTTTTCCAAGTCAGATACCATGTGTGGACACAGAAGGGATAATTCTAGAAACCTTCGGTTGTATGCACTGACGTCACAGTTTTTCACCACTAACTCGTGAAATTCATCTTCAAGCTTTCTGACCTCTGTCCGAGGACAGTACTTTTCCAGCATTTTGTTCTTCAGTTCGGTCCAAGAGATTTGGAATGCTGCTTTAGCACCCATTATTATGACAGTAGCATTCCACCAAGATAGTGCATCTCCCCTTAGGGTTCCAGTGGCAAAAGTGACCTTGTTATTTTCTGCACAGTTGCTCCTCATGAATACCGTTTCCATGCATTCAAACCACTGGGCTAATTCAGTCACTCCTTCTACGCCTCTGAAGGTGGTGGGTTGACAACTCACGAATTCTTTGTAAGTGCATTTACGTGGTGTAGATGCCTCACTTTCATTTGTTGTTCCCATGGTATTGCTTGAGCGGTTTGCTGCATCGGCCTCGCGTGCTGCGGCGATGCCATCGTCAATCATTCTTCGAACCTCCTCAAGCGTTAATGCTACGGTATTGTTGGTAGTTTCGTGTGTGCTATGTTCCATTTTCTATTAATGGCACAAGAATACAGATTTAGAATTTGGATAGAATAGCTGAGTATATGCACAATGTAATCATGGTGTGAAATGATGATTAAATTGAATATTCTCCCATAGTTATGATGTCTCTGTAATCTATCAATTTACAGATGTGGGATTGTTAAGGAACCATCGATTTAATCATACAACTGAATTTCATGTCACCATATTTTATGTGTTCAGGTTTTACAATATTTACACAATTAGAGAATCATAATAACAGGTAACATCACGACATGTCTGGATACAATTACAATACATACGAACAACCATAATACATAAGTTAACAGATATATAGTACATTACTACCAACATTACAACATTAATAACTTGATCAGTTGAGTTATACAATAAAACGATACAAGAGTCTTTATTAATTGCCACATGCGGCAGACTACAATGTCTCAAACTATACAATCATGCTAACTATGTCTACTGCTCAGGTCTATCCGTACGCCTCGTGAGCTCTGAGATCTGATCTCTGAGTCTCTGTATCTCAGCCTGATGCTCCATCTGTATGTCTCCCATGAGTCTCTCCAATGTGTCAGCTCTACGCTGTGCCAAGTGAGCCTCCCAAGCTAAGTCCTGGCCCTCTCTACGTATGGATATCGCGTGGGAACGGGTATCTGCCAAGTCTGTCTGCATCTGTCTCAAGCACTGCTGTACCACTGCTCTGTTGGAAGCCAACCTATGCAGAGTGTCAGTGATAGTACCCGGGGAATCCAATGGCACATGGTCGATCATCCGAAGAAGTGAATCGATCTACTCTCCGTGACTCTCGAGTCGTGTCACTACTGTGGATGGTATAAGGGTGTGGGTGACTACTGGTCTAAATCCTTCCCAAGCATCATGGGTCTGAGCTGGGGGAGTGAAACCAGGAGGGTAAGGCAGTGATGGTGAGGATGGGTGTATCTGGTCCGAGATGCGAGGTCTACTCGATGAAGGAATATCCTCTGCAGGAATCGGATCCCGCTGTCGAGGTGATAGTGGATATGTCTGGGTATGTATGTCAAGCACATGGTCAGGTAGTGATGGTGGTGTAACATGATGGGGCTCGGGTAAATCATCAGCAGGGAGCCACTGCTGACTCTCATAGTACAAGTCGTCAGGGGGTGGTATATAGAAAGGAGAGTAGGTGTCATAGACAAAATGTGGTGGTAACGTAGGTGCTGGCAATTCTGGCACATGGGGGTCATCTAATAAAGGTATGGCGGCGGCTCTACCCTCTACAAAGGGTTCAATCGCGTCGGGCACAATCTCTGGTACTACAGCATCAGGAAGTACGGGGGACGTGACTGATGCTAGTGATCCCTCGGAGTCCGGCTCCGATGATACACTAAAGTGGGTGATAAACGACATAGTACTGTAATAATCCATATATAGTAAAATAAGTAACTTACTAACATCAAGTGGTGTAGTATAAGCATAAGATGATCTAGTTGTGCACAGTAACTATCAAGTATGCAGAGGCTTATATATGATAATCCTAATGTATAACATACCGAGCGCGGCAGCAAGCAGGCATGGAGAGTTTAAGGTAACATGGTGTATAATTAATTTCTTTGAAAAATTTAGTTATAGTCCAACGTTTAAAAACATTTGGTTCTCTATAACCGAAGCTCTGATGCCAATCTGTAACTCCCCCAAATTTTAAACACAGCAGCGGAAGACTAATCTGGGTATTACTGTGAGGATCGAAAACAAAATCATAGAAAAACAGCCTGAGACGGCATTTTTAAATTACATAGGTCCATAATACAAATTCAGTTATAAAACGTTACATCAGAGTACCAAGGTTTCTCCAAAGAAACATCAATTTAACTGAATTACAACTTTATTTTACACCATTTATTTATGATAGGGTATGCTTGCTCCATGCCTTGCCTTGCTCCTTTTTTGTTCCCTGAGATACATGCTTAAAAGTCAACATAATGTTGAGTGAAATCATGGAGTTTGTAATTTAAATATCAGTTCGATTCACAAGTAAGATTGTATTTGGAGATACAATCAATTTAAAAATTGATATCGCAGTTCATATATTGCCCTAAGTCTCATGACACGCAAACGTTAACAAAGTACCGTATAAACGGAGGTGATCATCAAATTAATGATGAAGGTTTTGCCCTCGTTTAATAGGTGATTTGCCAATTCCTATTTTTCTCAAATATAATGCATCGCGACTAATACGACTAGCAAAAAGCATTCCGTCCTAGTATTAGTGGGATAGGTTGTCAGTCCTCTAATAGATCTATTCATTATATTCGCATTCACCGCAGTGATTAATGGCTCATGATAAAGGGTCTTATGGCAATATGGTGTACTTAGGCATATATCAAGTCAGGTAGCATACAGAAAAATACTTGTGATCAGTTTATAGCATGTATCCCCCTCACGGAGTTTAAAAAGTATAAAGAGTTTAAAAAAAAGTGAGGCCATGACTCACCTTAAGCGTTACTGGTGATAATTTCAGAGGTGATTATAACAACTTCGATATAGAACCTGGTAAATATATAAATAACTGAGAATCTGACTAATTTCTAGTGGTGTGTGTGTATGAGTGGTGGATGATGATTAGCTAATGATATATAACAATCTAATCGTTGAGAGTGAAGGTGTTATATGCTTATGGTGCTCGTACTCTCGTAAGATCATATCTTCCCAGAGTAAATGAAATATAATCATGAAATATTTCTATCGCTAATAACTAATATGCAATTATAATGCGAATATGCATATGAAGTAAAGATATGGTGTAAAAATGAAAAATAAGTTAAGAATGACAAGTTATAACAGTTGGTCCTTGTTCTTTTCCGATTTTATATTTTCTACCCTAACCGTGGTTTGCGTTACGTCGTTAGTCCTTGTCCAGTCCATAGTCCAATAATAGTCCAATAATTGTCCAGATGTCCATATAAGGCTTGAAGTTCAATGGTATGTCAAATTAAGTCCTCTATAACTGTTTTCACAGCTTCAGTCCCTTAGTTTCCAGGTTTGGCAGTTTTAGTCCTTTTCGGTTAAGTCGCGTTACATTTTTAGTCCTTTTTGTATAAAAATGACGGGAAAAATATTCTGAAAATTTTTATAACTTTATTAAGTTTATTTTAACTTATTTCAATTTATTATTTCAGAAAATAGGTTATTTTTGCATTATTGGGCCATTTAACGTTTTGGAACATGGCCCGTTAAGAGTTTTAGAGGCGAGGACGTGCAAACTGTTTTGGGCTTAGATTTGGGCTATTTTTATGATTCTAAAAATATATTATACGAGCCTGTTGGACCTTGCTATCGAAAACTCTTGTTGGGCTTTGATTTGGCCCAACCGAAGGTTTAGATGATTTCTGAAAATGCGACATAGTTATTAGAGGGTCGATCAAAAGGGTTCATTTTTAGCGTGTTCGTGAGCTTATGAGGTCGAATTGAAAACATGAAAAATATAGTTTGCCATGTGGGTTATCGAGTTGTACTAAAATATCTAAGTGTTGTGTTTATAAATCCGAAAATATTATCACCTTTTGTAGTCGGTTCGCATAGTTTGGTTTTTGAAAATACTAGTATATTTTTCTAAGTCTCTTCGCTTAGTCGAGTAGCATTTCAAAATGATCTATTTTAAGTGTTGAGGTGAACGTATGAGAGGAATCTTAGAAAACGAAAAATATTATTTCTTAGGCGTAATATCGAGAGGAGTAGAGATATATATGTGTTATGTTCATGAATTCGACATAAAAGTTTCATGAGTTAGGACGGTCGAGTTGTTTTTCTTGGTTATATTACTTAGAGTTTTACTTGTTTCTAACTACTCGATCGAGTAGGACTTTACATGGTTCGGTTTAAAGGTCTAAACGAGATTATAAGTGGGATCTTAACACATAAAAGTTGAAGGTGGCTGGGTCGACATTCGATCTAGGCCCAAATATATATGCGTTACATGTTCGTTTTACAAATTACTAAGGTGGTATGTGGGCGGTTCGTGTGGCATTCAAGCCTTAGGTTACTTGGAAATTATTATTACCCGATGTTAACTAACTGTTAATATTTTTGTTCTAATAGCGAGTTAAGGTGTGATTTATTGTGCGACGTGAGTTGTTTATATATAACTTTTCGAGATAATCTTATGGGTTTTAGAGTTTACATGTTCGAGTAAAATGATGCGTGTAGCTTAGTGAAGTGTATATACGTTTTAATGAGGAACATAATAGTGCATGGTGTGGTGTATTAAACGTGAAAATGAAATGGGCGATGGTTCTTAAGCCTTCCTAATGGTCACTCGACTCATGTTGTGTACTCATGAAATAACATTTGTAACTAAGTGTGATATATATAACCGAACGATTTAAAATGATGAAGCGATGTATGATGGTTCGACTGTAAGAAGGATGGAATATGCATGCATGCTACCCTTGATAAAAATATGAAACGTGCATGGATAGAGCGTGGTTATGGAATAAGAATTAGAAAGTTACAAGATACTTACAAGGTTTTAGGGAAGGTGGTAAGGGAATGGTGGTTGTTCGAAGGAGGCACAAGAAAACAGTGAGCTTGAAATGACTTTATACGGCTTTGTTCCTATTGACTTTTGCTTCCAAAGTTTTCTACAGAAAGTAGCTTATAGTATTTAAGGAATGTTGTGATCTTGATAGAAAATGATGGGTGATAGAGACTAGAAGAGATCAATGAAGTAGTTTATATAGGAAAAATATCTTGCATTGACCAATTGACTAATGATTGGAACCACTGTGTCTATGGGACACTTGTATGTCTTTGTTGTGCAAATGTGTGTGTGGTTGAGTATTGATAGATAAGAGTTTGGCTTTTAGTTCTTGTAGGTTTGCTCTTATTCGGTTTGAGTTTTAACATGTGTCCATCGCTTGGACTAGTGAGCAACAATTCATTTCTAGCTTCTTGTTTTACTTGTAAAATGTATTGGAGGTTGCAGTGCTAATTTGGATTCTTAATAGGTTGGTTTTGGTTTGGTGTTATATTTGGCTTTTACAAACATTGGCGCAAGAATGGAGATTTCGAGCTAAAGGTTTTATTTATGGTTCATTTCTCTTTTGATAACCTTAACAGGTTTCTAAATATTCTAATATGTTTGTACTAATCGTCGGGTTGTTGTGGTTTGGAGTGATGGTGTTTTGTGGCTTTTTGGTTACACGACTTGAGTGACAATTGAGATGATCGGTTTGCTCTTGAATTACCTAGCAATGCTTGCTATCTATATTTAAATGTCACCTTATTAATTATCTAGTAGTTGATAAAGGTATAACAACATGTAGAGTTTGCGTTCGTTATTTTAGAAGTTCGAATGAGTTTTTGGAAGAGTAATATCGATCGAGTATAAAAGAAAGCAAGAAAGAAAAGAGTGAAGGTGGGCTAAAGAATTGTCTTGGTGTCGTGGGGATGGTGGGCTGTGCAAATTCAGTTAGGTTGGATGGGTTTGTTGGGCCGAAGCATAGAGTCCATTCGGTTGGTAATTTGTGTAGAGTTAAGACTTAGGTTTAGTGTTTGTATTTACATTTTGGTTAAGTATATTAGGTGAGAAATGGTTTTGTATTGAATGTGTTATAGACATGTTAATTCTTGTTGTGATTATTGTCTCGTGTTATTGATCGTAAAAATGTGTTGTTGCGTCGGAGAGATTATCTCTAGTGTTGGTGTGTTCAATATATATATATATATATATACATATATATATATATATATATATATATATATATATTGGTGTGTTCAATATATATATATATATATAAAGCATTGCTATTAACAACAATAATGGAAAGTTTAAATTTCTAGCAAAAATAGGCGTTAGTAAACGACAATACGAGATTATCATTAATCGTTAAGATTGATTACAAGGGTTTTTCACAGGATCTTACAGTTTGTACTGCTCGTTATGGCAGTTTGTACTGCTAGTTGATACTTTGTACTGCTACCTAGCCTTTCATGTTTGTACTGTTCGTTATGGCAGTTTGTACTGCTAGTTGATACTTTGTACTACTACCTATGAACTTAATACTGCTCCTCATGTGTTATCAGTCTGTACGTAATGCTAGTTGATACTTTGTACTGCTACCTAGCCTTTCATGTTTGTACTACTCGTTATGGCAGTTTGTACTGCTAATTGATACTTTGTACTGCTACCTATGAACTTAGTATTGCTCCTCATGTGTTATCAGTCTGTACTGCTCGAAGTATTGCTATATCTTGTGTCAAAAACAATAAGAGCAACACAAATACAAAGAAAAGGACAGGCACATAGCAGATCTGAGTTATCTAAAAATCCAAGAACAAAACATCCGTCACAGCTTATTACTCAAACAATGTTCACCAACACTATAACACCAAACAATTTAAAGTTCACCAAACAATTAGCATCAAACATATCAAATTATTGTTTTTGAAACCCTTTCATTAGGTCGAGAAAACTATTGTCATTCAGCATCCCTACTCTGCGTGATCTTTCATATGTTTATCCTTCTGCGCTGCTTCATCAGGTATCTCCGCCACATCTGAATCCTCTTCAATGTACCTTAAATAATGAGGGAAAAAACAGGGGTTATTGCGTGCAATTATCAGTGTCAAGTGTGAGATTGTAAATTGAATACTAAAACCATACCTCCTATTCTTTATGCTTTCAATAGGCTTGGATGGAGTGTTTATCTGTGGACCCTTTACCAGGCGTTTGAGAGGGGCTTTCGGCTCGTTGTTGCTGCTTTCTGGTGCTAAGTCATCAAAGACCACATACACTTCCTGAACATCTGAATCGGCGGTATGGTCAACAGGGAACACGCCAATACAGGTAAAGCTTTCAAACTCAGCATAATGGTAATATGTATGAGATTTGATCTCAAACACGTGTCTTGAACCATACGTGTTTATCAGAGCAGCCGGGAGTGCGGGGGCATCGTCTTCATCCTCTTCAGCAAGACCATCGAGCCGAGCTTTTGCACTCGACTTTGTCAGCTCGGTAGCTGTTTCATCCCACATCACAATCACAACCTGGGTGGTTGCATCCCTCACAAAAACTTCAAGCCTAAACCTGACGGCATGCGTAAACATGACACAAATAGTAAGCATTAACGTTTTATACATGCTATACAAAGATTAAGGATGTATTATAACCTGGGTTTAGGGTAGTTAACAGATTTGTTGCACGCATCACACCACAGTTGGCCATTGCTGCGGGTAACACCCTATTTGCATTTTTGGCTTCCGCAAGCCGGGTAGTACCAGCTGTTCCTAGTATGGATGCTAATGATTACAGCCTCGCAATGGAATGTAATAGAGTCCTTAAAAAGAGACGTCCTTAAAAAGAGACGGTTAAAATCTTAACAGGTAATATTGCATCACTTATATATTTGAATGTTATAGATTAAAAACAAAGTACATCTTTGCCTCTGTCACGACCCAAAGTTAACAGCTCATCGAGGGTCCCAATTTGTGATTTAGTCGATGTAATAAGCAAAGTTGGCTCATCACCATCAAGCCCACTGCGATTATTTGTTATCCGTAGTATTTTTAATTTTAAAATCATAAATGATGCATAACATATGATAATTGATACCTTATCTGAGACTTAAACACAACAATGGCGGGGATATCATCGCTATCCAGGATAAGGGTAGATGAACAGCTAGAAACGCCCAGTTGGCCTATAAGGTAAACACAGTTAAAAAGGTATGACAAACAAGGTTTTAACACTAAACGACACGGCCTTAAACTAACCATTAAAATATCTGGCTGTCAAGGAGGTTAGGATTATAGTGTACTTTGCAGAATGAGTAGACATCATCTTCAAGAATTGATCACCCAACTTTCCCCATAGGGTGACCCGTAAGGCGCGACCCCTGATCCAGGCAAACATGGGATATTCAACCGGGTAACTTTAAAATGGGACCATAATAGCTTAGCATGCAAATATTATCAGAGGAAGGAGTCAATACCTTTCATTTATCAGGGAGAAATCAAGGTTCCTTGAGCTGGTTCTTGGCTGTGCAGATCTCCCAACGGTTGTAACAAAACCAATTACATCTGCAACATGAATGCCATGAATATTAACCTACCAATACAAATATATTTGACATTTTTCTTATTTAAATAGCAAACTATGTACCAATCAGATTTTTTTTTCGTAGGTTGGATACTCTCAAACTCCATAAGCTGGAACGGATGCCTCAAAAAGCCACCGACTTTGTTGCAAACTTTGCATACCGTTGTGGAACCATTAACCTCAATGGCGTAATCGTTCTCTCTGATTACACGGTACTCATCTCTCCGTTGCACTGAAAAATACCTCATAGAGACGACAGCACCGGGCTGGATCTTGTCAACAAAACAGTGAGAAATGTTACTTTTCATGGTACAATGCATGATATTTTCCTGGAAGAGAATTAACCCACATCACACATCAGTTTATCAAGACATACCTATCAGGACATTTACAATGATGCAAGATAATGACATTAATTTCACCTTTTCATCTGAAACAATAAAGTCAGTGCTCAGGTATCGACCGTTGATATTATGAACATCCCACGTTCTGCATATCATCACCACAATGGGGCCATCGATGCCTTCTTTCAACTGATCAAGAGTGTAGTTTTTAACTTGCTTTTTATTTGACTTAGAAATGATGCTACAAAAGGTATAGCTGAAAAATGTGCATGGATCATACCACCCAGAAGATCTATTTAAATAGTTCAAGAACATGATAAACCTGCAACCATTCAATGAGCAGGAGTTGAAAGACCATCAGTTTAGGAAGATGGAAGGCAAGATGTCTTAAACCACATCATCAATGAGCTTTATAACTTTCATTATTATTATCAATTTATTTTGGGTTTAATGCGTAGAAGCTTCAAAATAAGCTCGAGCTGCACGAAATTTATGAGCTTATACTTCATATTTGAGTTTCTTGGCTTATGACATTAATGCTCACATTAAATATGAAAGCAACTTGCAGCATAAATTTTAAGTATAGTTAGATGCCTCATTAACTAATGGAGGATAACTCTTAAATATTACAACTTTAATTTTTTTTTTTTTTTCTTGGTGTTTTTTTTTTTTAAATATTCTAGCTACGTTACTATACATTTGTCTCAAGTGCGATTAAAACTCTCGAATCATTTTGGTGCGTGTACACCTTTTAGGATATAATTTTTTTGGATAAAAGGTCAAAAGATTCGGTAAATATATTATTCCAAAAAACATTTAAGTAAAAAGGATATGGGTGAATCCCATATCTCAGCCCATTACATAGACGGAAAAGCTTACATAACAAGATACACGTATTTATATGTTAATTCAACCTTATAACCCAATCTCTTAACAAACTTTCCATCACAGAAAAATGGAACAATATGACTTGATATACTACGCAGCTGCATTGCTAGCCACTGTGGCACTCCTCCTCTTTGCCCGCCACCTCCGTCAGCCCACCACCAAGCTCAACCTTCCTCCCGGCCCCAAACCATGGCCCATTATCGGCAACCTAAACCTCATGGGTCCACTTCCTCATCGTTCAATCCATGAACTCTCTAAAAAATACGGACAGATCATGCACCTCAAATTTGGGTCAAAAAGCGTGGTCGTGGGATCCTCAGTGGAGATGGCGAAAGTCTTCTTGAAAACAATGGACGCCAACTTCGCATGTCGCCCACCAACTGCTGCTGGAAAATACACAGCTTATAATTACTCTGACATCACATGGTCCCCTTATGGACCTTATTGGCGACAAGCTCGTAAAATGTGTGCTGTGGAGTTGTTCACTGCGAAAAGGTTGGAGTCACATGAGTATATTAGAATAGAGGAAACGAAGGGTCTTTTAAAGACGGTTTATAAGTTTTCAGGCGAGGAGTTTGTGTTAAAAGATGTATTGTACAAATTGAGCTTGGATGTGATTAGTCGGATGGTGTTGGGGAAGAGATATTTAGATAAATCGGACATCGGGGAGTTGGTGGAGATTAGTGGGGAGGAGTTTACGAAGATGATGGGTGAGTGGTTTGTGTTGAATGGGGTGCTTAATATTGGAGATTGGATACCATGGATAGGTTTCATGGATCTTCAAGGATATGTGAAGAGAATGAAGGCGGTGAGCAAGAAATTTGATCAGTTTCTTGAGCACGTGTTGGACGAGCATGAAGAAAAGAGGAGGGCGGAAGGGGAGAGTTTTGTTCCTAAGGACATGGTTGATTTGTTGTTGCAGATTGCTGATGATCCCACTATTGATGTTAAGATCGAGAGACATGGTGTAAAGGGTTTCACTCAGGTACCCCCTCCGAAAATATGTGTTTATGAGTATTTACGACTATAATAAGTTTTGACCCAACATCATTAACTTATGTTTTTATATCAGAATAATTAACCATTATAAACACAAATCTAAAGCCAATGATATATCTGTTAGTTTATATATCTTAGCGAGCAATGAACACTTTTCAACATGTACAGGACTTGCTTATCGCTGGAACAGAAAGTTCAGCGGTAACAGTGGAATGGGCAATTGCGGAACTCCTAAAGAAACCAGAAATTTTCAAAACTGCAACAGATGAGCTCGATCAAGTGATAGGTCGAGATAGATGGGTGGAAGAGAACGACATGCTGAACCTTCCATACATAAGGGCAATTGCTAAGGAGACGATGAGATTACATCCAGTGGCACCATTGTTAACTCCAAGAAAGGCAATTGAAGACTGTAAAGTTGATGGTTATGATATCCCAAAAGACACGTGCGTGATGGTTAACGTAAGGACCATAGGAAGGGATCCGCAGTTGTGGGATAAACCCGAAGAATTTTGTCCTGAGAGATTTATTGGAAAGGAAATGGATGTGAAAGGTAATAATTTAGAGTTATTGCCTTTTGGTGCAGGACGAAGGATGTGTCCTGGTTATAGTTTAGGACAAAAAATAATCGAGTCAAGCTTGGCTAATTTGCTTCATGGGTTTTATTGGAAATTACCCGATAAAATGACCAAAGAAGATTTAGAGATGGAAGAAATATATGGGTTAACGATTCCTAAAAAAGTCCCACTTGTCACAATTGCTAATCCAAGGCTTCCACTCGAAATGTACTCGTTGTGATCATATATAGATGTGGTTTTAAAAGGTTGAAACTAGAGTTATCACACTATATATCAGTATGTACAACGTGTTTGCGTATAATAAAGCTTTGCTAATAAACTTTATAAATTTTCAGTTTTATTTGCTCATTTTATTAAGTGCCTAACTAAGATCTGTTATGAAGTTTTAGTATCATGTGATGATCAGTAAGGTCTTGATTGTATTAAGGTTAATTATATTAAATCGATTCAATAACAATGTACTCTTTTAATTGTTTAATTATCAGACATGAACTCAAAAAAATTCAACAATGCCTTACAAATTTGTTTTTTTATTCACCTCCATCTTTTTCATATTTATACATGCACCACCACCATTTTCGTCTCTGCTACCCCTCCATTTCTGTCATCACCTCCCACATGCCCAAATGACAAGACATATCTAATGTATTTTAATTTACAATAGATCAAAGCAAGATTATATGAAAATAACTAATGCCCTTATTAAATCTTGAAGACACGCAAAAAATCCATAAATTTACCAACGAGTAGTTACTACAATCACTACACCATTCTGGACCTATAGTGACAACGCAATGTTGTCGCTATAAGTGCAAAAGTTGTCACTATAGGTATATTCGTGACAACATGTTGCCACTAGAAGCGTTGTCGCGATAACCGTGTCTCAATAAGTTATTGTGACAACTTTTTTCACCTATTGTGACAACGGGTTTGACTTGTTGACTCGTGTATTTATTGTGACAACACTTGTAGCAACAACATGTTGTCACTAAAAGTTTTGACTTTCATTGACCTATTTCTTTTGTGACTCTGTTTTAGTGACAACATGTTGCCACTAAAAGTTTGGCATTCTTTTGTGACAACTTTGTTGTGACAACATGTAGCCACTAAAATGTTTGGCTTTTTTTTGACCAAATATATGGCGACAACCTGTAGCGACAACATGTTGTCACTAAAAAGGATATCTGCTGCAAAACAGCTAGGCTGTTTTGTCGCGTTTACCCAGGTTTTTCGACCCTGTTTTCCAGATTTTTTCGCAACCAAATTTTCCAGATTTCAAATCAACACAACCAATAACTAAAGCAAACTACATTCCATAAATTGTTCAAAGACTACATGTGGTTCAACGATTTAATTCGACGACATAAACGTAAATTGTTCAACATCATAAACATAAATTGTCCAAAACGAGAAGTTATTCAACATACCAAAGTAAACCATGTTCAAATAATTAACCTACTCACTTACAGCCTCGGCCACATCTTCTTCTTCTTGTTCTTGTTCTTCTTCTTCTTCTTCATTAATGTTCATAAACAGTGAGGGGTCGAGCACGGGGGGCTGTGGCAAATCAATGATGTTACGCGCTGCCAAGTGTTCATGCAGGTTCGTAACATGTTGGTGAGTAGCCGTCACAAACTTCGCCATTGCAGCCATTTGATATTGAGTCGGTGGTGCGGGTGCGGGAGCGGGGTGCGAGCTTACAGAAGAAGACGACGAAGAACTACCCCTCAACACCCTACCCTTTCCCGGGTTAAACCCTCGTTTAGTTCCCAAGACTTGTTCTACAATCTGCTCATCAATAAGTTCAGGCTGTTCCTCTCGAATCTCTATCATCCGATTCTGTAAAGTTACAAAACGGGTGAAATAGGTCAAAATGGGTGAAATAATTCATTTTTAAATTAATTTATAATATTTTAAAAGAATTTATAATAAATTTGAATCATTTTTAAACAATCAAAATCATATTTAATCAATTTGTAACATTTTAAAAAGATTTATAATTAGTTATAATTATGTCTAAATCTTTAGTGACAACATCTCGCGACAACATCTTGTCACTACAGGGTTAGGCGGCAAATTTCCCCCCAAATCACCAAATTCTTTAGTGACAACATTTATCGAGACAACATAAGTTGTCGCAACAAGTTTAGGCGGTAATTTTCCCCCCAATTTTTTTTGGCCCCAAAACTTATAGTGACAACATGGTTGTCGCGAAAGATAAAAGTCAAAAGTCAACAATATCAAAGCTTTTGGTGACAACATTGTTGTCACTACAAATCAAACTGTTGTCGCAATAAAATATAGTAAAAAATTATAAAGCGGAATGCCTCTATTTTGTCATGTAGTGATTCTTTTGTGACAACATGTTGTCACAAAAACAAAAAACATTGTCGCGAAAGGTTTTGGTCAAAGATACCAGAATGCCACTTTTTTGTCGTTTAGCGGACTTGTCGCGACAACATGTGTTGTCACGAAAAAAATTTCGTCACAATAGGTCCAGAATGGTGTAGTGTAATCTTCACTATGGTCGACCTCCGCCCCATGTTTATTGCCATTTATCATTTTTTATTTCTCTGTTATACATACATATATACGCAGACTTTTACTTTAGATATCTACGTATACAAGTTGGAGATGTTAACATAAAAATATTAAAGTTTGTAGGGTATTATGATATTTTTCGAGATAGAGATCTGATAATTGAACATTTTAAAAAGTACGTTAGTATTAGATAGATCTGACCCTTTATATCTATAATACTATAAGATTAGGCCCTCTAATTTATTGTGGAGGCGTCAAGATTGCATAGAGTACAAGATAGCTAATGCGCTGAATTTATTGCAGAAATATGAAGAGGCTCCATTTTTGTGTCGAATTCATTGCAAAAAATGTCCAGAAAATATGAAGAGACTCTATTTTTGCTTCACTTATTACATGCCTTCAATGCAACCTCATAATAAGTATAAAATCATAAAAGGAGATGAAGTGCAAGGGTTTCCGGAATTGATTACATGGTATTTAGTATAGAATTAAAAGTTGGCTAGATGAAGTGTAAGGGTTTTCGGAATTGATGCCTATATAAACCGGCCAAAATCACATGCACAAACACAAAAGTTCGAATCTTCATTCTTGATTTTCAAAAGTTCAAATCTTCATTCCTGATTGCTTATATATTTTTGTGTTTTGGTTGATGTGTGCAGGTGATTCGTGACGATCTTTGACACAAAAGTTCGAATCTTCATTCTTGATTTTCAAAAGTTCGAATCTTCATTCTTGATTTTTTTTCGTGTGATGGTTATACAACATATGAAGCGTTTTGATTCGTCCGCATGTCTATAAATTGTTGCAGGATTCTATAAATTGAGAAAAGTAGGCATTGTTATGGATTCAATTGCTTTTGCTTCTTCCTTTAATATATATTTGCGTTAGATCTTTTCCTGTTTCTTATGTTTCTGATTTATATTTGTATAGTTTTTTTTTGGCAGGCTGCAAGATGATTAGTTAATCATGAAGGATAATATAATATTTGCATGAGTTGCATGATAGAGCTTCATGAGCCGACTTTCAACAAACGATAATCTCATTCATACACACGAGATGTGCCACAAGTAAGCCGTATAAAATATGCATGGGGATATATGAGGTCAAAAATTGTTGTTTTTTACAAAGGTGAATACTTTATATGTATGACATGAATCTTTATATATTGGATTGCACTAACTCTTAACATGTGGTATTGATAGGAAGATGTTGGAGTATTATGCAACAAAGATCAAAATTTAGCGTGGTTTTATTTCATCAGTAAGAAGATCACATTTATCTCAAGTATAATTTTGAAGTGCAACAAAGAACAAAGAGGATTAGTTAATAATGAAGGATGAAATCTTCATGTGTTATCTTCATGTAGTTTCTTATGAGATAGATCATTTATTATTCATTGCAATGTTTCCATCTCCCATTCTATTAGAGATTTTCATATTGAATTATTTTGTATTTTTTTCCAAGACAAATATATTTATGTGCTACGTTGATTCTCTTAAATAATCTAATGAATTTCAAGATTTATGCAAGTATTTATAGTTTACGTAAATTATTTAGTACTTAAAACAAAATTTGACTTGATGGACAACTTAATTATGCATGAGAATGGGCCTAACTCAAACCTATTTGTAAGTATCTAATGAATTTCAAGATTTATGCAAGTATCTTGACTTGCTGGACAGCTTAATTATGCATGAGAATGAACCTAACTCAAACCTATTTGTCATGGTGTAAAAATGAACCAAAAACATTTGACCTAGGTCAAAAGTAGTTATATGTTCAAGTCTCACTATGAAGGACATATAACATAAATATGACAGGATTAGTTTAAGTGGTTATGCTCACATTATCTAAAGGGTTAATATACAAATATGTTACTAAACTTTCTAAAAAAGTTCGCCTGAGTTACTGAACTTTTATTTTAAATCACATTTAATTAGTCTATATGATTTCCCTAACTAACTACATAGTAAATATCAAGCATTTAAAAAAGTCCCTTCACATGTTGTCTTTTAACATGCATATGTTACATAAAATATTATCTAGCTATAAATAACACACAACTCAACATCCGTCTACATACAAAATTTCTTATTAGTGATGTTTATGGTGAATACAATTGTAAAAGCCCATTAAAAAATGTCTTCACAAACTATCGGGCATAAAAAAATGATGTATAAAATCTTCTTCTTCTTCGTACACACAAACATTGAAGAGCCCCGATAAAAAAAAGTCCATCAAAGCACTCATCAAGCTCTTCTTGGCCAAATATGAAGATTAACACTTGAAGTAAACGAGAAGTACACATCCGTTACCGAAACTTAAAATTGTGAACCCAACCCAACGTTTGTGTAATGGGACGTGGCTCATTATCACGCATCTAGGAGAATGTGTTGTTCACGCAAAGATTATCAGAGGCTCAAATATTGAGGATACAACCTTAATACCAAGAATCACGCTCACATCAACAACATCAAAGTGGCCATTCATCCTTCTTCAAAAGGCAAAATAAGTGGTCAATGTAAGTCATCTAAACTTGAGGAATGGAAAATGTACATGCAATGCATAAAACTTAAGTTAATCATAAAACACTCGGATATATGACGAATTGACGATGCAAAAATACATAATTTTGACTTAAAGCCATTTGTAAATTATAATACCAAATAAAAAAGTTGAGTTTTAAACATAAGCAAAAGTTCAAACTTTTATCGAAAAACAAAACCAGTGCATTTAATGTGAAGTATATACAACATCAAAATGGAAGTGCAAGGCTTGCCGGAATTGATCACATGATATTTAGTAATTAGTAGAGAATTAAAAGTTGGTTATTGATTGAGATGAAGTTGAAAAGGTTGCAAGAATAATTGATAATTTAACTTAATGCAATATATATAGATATATGTATTATGTTAATGCATTTTCATATACAAGTAATTTATGTGTGTTTTCTATTGATGTAGCTCACATGTGTGAATTGATTCAAGAAAATGTGCACGAGCATATATGTAAAGCAACATTTAAATGGTTAAATGATATTTTTTAGCGTGATTAGTATATGTAAGCATGCAACTTGAATAATGAATATAAAAGGAAAAGTACATAATTTTTGCTCGAACCCATTTGTAAATTAAAAAAATTAAGTTTAAGACATAATAGTGGAGTCCAAAAGGTTTTAGGAATTATTAATAGTGTATTAATTAATATTCATTTGGTTAGCTATTTGGAATTGAGTTTATTGATAAAATTTATTAATATTAGTTAGACTTCAATGTTAATTTCCAATGAAATTAGTTGTACAATAAAATGAGATGAAGCTAACTTTAGTTTTTAATCATAAACTTTATAAATAAATACTAATATGTTATAAAAATATTAAATATAAAAATCACCAAACAACTAATGGCATACTTACAACAGATGTAATACAATCATAACTTACGAACCTAATAAAAAAATAATTAACGCAAATTACACTATAACAAATAAGAAAAAGCCAGTGTGCTTCGTATTACTATGCAAAAATCATATAATGCAAAATTATTGTTGAGTTACGTAATAGGCCAAAACAATCAAAGGAAATTACATCAAGCGTATGACAATTTAATAACGACAACCCCATTTAGAAAATATAAAGACCAAAAAACCAAAACAATATCAACCATTTTTATATTTTTAAACAACAAAATAAAAATGTTTCATACAACATACTAAACTAAAAATACAAATTCACTCGACAATACACAAAAACAATACGCGCAATTAACAATTAGATTAAAAGCCTGTGCGTAGCACGGGTTCTGCATGCCTCGTTAATGATATAAGACGATCCCAATTGACATGCAAAATCAATATTCATTCATCATTCAACCTCTTAGAGTTACAACCTTAATACCCTATTAAACCCTATTTATAATGAGCGATATCCTATACTTAACCTAAAGATTTAATAAGGGCATTAGTATCTTTATAATTAGCTTTATCATCGTGTAAATACAATAAAAGGAAACGAGCTAAATTAAACTAATTAATAATAATAATAACTAATATTGAAGTCGACATGTGCTTCAATTCCGTGATAACTCAAATAAGTGTTGACGGTTAGCTGTCTTGAGCTTCACAACAATGACCACTTCACGTCGATGGCCATCTCACTTCAATGACCTATGTTACATTCGATGAGTTTTAATCCAAAGTTTTTTATATTTATTCCCTGGCTATTACTAAAAAAGACAATAAAATAAATCTCTGTCACATGCTAGACTATAAGATTTTGGTAATGCAAGACTATAAAATAAATCTCTATCAAGTGCTAGACTATAAGGTTTTGGTAATTTCAAAACTCTATCTTAACTACATATAATGGAGCAATGGTCAAAGGTGAAAAAGTGAAAAGTCAACATTTGTGAAAATGTTGAAATTAATGTATTCCCCATTTTGCCCTTCAAAACTTACTCTATACTACTCAATAAAAAAAAACACACAAAATTCGTACTCCTCTCTCTCTCTACTCACACATAAAACCTAGCTTTTCTCAGCCGCCGCCTTTCGCCACCACCTCCATAACCTCCATTGTCGTCGTCGCCGCCTTATGAAATTGCCACAGTCTGACATCTGTTAGGTGGTTTCATTTGGCTAGGTGGCTTCGCTGGGTGGTTATGTGAACGGAATGGTGGTGATGGTGGTGGTTTAGGTGTTTTGTTGTTTGTTTTGGTGGTTTTGAGAAATAAATAGAAGTGGCTTCGGTTGTAGATCTGGTGACTTCAATGGTGGTTTTGGCATATATCCAGCCACCGAACTGAATTTCTTTTGGTTTGTTGGTCATTTCTTTTAGATCTAACTTTCTTACAAATGTGCCAATGGTGTTTTCTGTGGCCGACATTAATTTTTCTGGTTCTTGAAGTTTGTTATTTTTGTGGTTTCGAGTATTCTTGAATCTGTTATTGTTAAAATAATTTATGCTTTCAAGTTTGTTTGGGTTTAAAGATAAAATAATTTATTAGTGATTTTGTTGTGCTTTTTTTGTTTGCTTCAAGATAATGGAACATTTAGGTGATAATGATTTATTTTTGTTTATAAAGTTTGTGAAGTTATGGTAAATTTGAAGTTGGTATAGTTTATTTTGTTAAATGGTATCATTTTTTTTTATAATAAAAATGGAACCTTTGATTTGTTTTTGTGTATAAAGTTGAGTCTTTATTACTTATGTGAAGTGGGTATAATTGATTTGATCAAATAGTTTCAAATTTTCATGGGGTTTCATGTTTTGATTCAAGTGGGGTCCTAAATGAATGGATCTTGATGTTTATTTATTGTTCTAGAAGCTTTATCTGTGTGCTTTTTAGTGTGTGTGTGAGTTGGTGAGTGTATTAAAAGAATCTTTGAAGCAGATGATTCTAATTTCGTTGCTTACCGTTTGGGATGGATATATGAACACATATGACAAGAAAGAACATAGACTGAGGTTTAATGAATATTTTTTCTACAAATTTAAGGTTTTGAGAACTAATGAATTGTGTTGTATTGTAGTGTAGTGTCACTCTCTATATGTGTAAAGATGAAGACTTGTGTTTGTTGCTTTTATTATGATGTGGGGTTTGGTTGTTGGCTCAAAGTTCACATCTGGTCTAGCGGTGGGGTTTGCTTGCACATTCTGTCTGTCATAGTGTTAGGGGAATATTTGTCTGTTTGATCCGAATTAGAGTGTATGCATACTCCGGTGTATGTTACAATTAGCATCAGTTTTTTTTATCTTTTGTTTTAGTTGTTTGCAACACTATAAGTTAATATTTGATGAAGATTCAGAAGACACTCTTGTAAGCATCGTCTATCAACATCTCAAAAACTTTAGGTGGCAAAATGGGTAGGACGGTTGGGTTGGTCAAAATGGGTAGTCTTAGTACGGGTCAAAATGGGTTAGGTTGGACCCCGAAACATTCTTTGTCCAAAATTTTGAGTTGTATTAGTAATTAGGGTGCCAAATATGATTACCAAAATTATTTTTATTTCATTAATAAAAAAATTATTGGAATCGTTTAGGAGGTTTTATGCTAAAATTTTCAACCCCATTTCCTTTTACACTATTTTTGAAAATGACACAAAAAAACCCGGATTGACCCATTTATAAGTCAGTGTGTCGCAATTGCCACCTCACCAGTTAAATATCTTTCTTATTCAACTTAGTTCAAAGATTCACTGATGAAGTTTATGTTTTTTAATTATATTTGATAGGTAACTGCTTTTGATTACAAAACTGGTGCGAAGTATTTGTTGGAGTCGGATCCAACACCAGCAAGAATAGAGGTACTAATTCAGTCACTTTTTTTAATGTTACTTCTATGGATGTGAATCTGACTATCTAATTTTGAATTACTTCCTACAGGAGTTCGGTACGGGCCTCCTCAAGGGTAATTTGCCTTTGTTCTACAAGTCCCAAGCAATACCAGGTAATGTAAGATCCTTGTATCTTGTTATTTAAGTGCCAAAATGAGTGGTTAAGAAATATAGCGTGGGTTGTGTAATGGGTCAAGACGCATCTGCATATTTTTGTAGTTCTCAAATAAATAATATATGAAATATGATACCTTAAACTGTTATCAAATTAATAAATTCTTTTCGATAATGTAATTTAGGAGTTTGTGAACATTTGAGGATGTTATCCGCTAATTTTAAACTGCCCCGTCTTATTTATACCTATCTGACTAAGCAAGAAAATATAACCGAAATGACTCAGGTTGTACACTTATAGTATGTTACTTGGAGCTTGGTATTTTGATCATAATTATCTTTCTCATAATAATACTAATATTCATCAATCTTGATTGTGAAATCACAGAAAGACGCAGGCATTCTAACCGTTGTCGAAAAAACATTTGATGACTTGGTTCTAAGCAGCTCCAAGAGCATCCTTCTAGAGGTATGTGAGTGTTTCATAGACTTTTTAAAAGTTCAATTTCTGCTCTAATTTTACTTCATTCCACCAGTAAAAGAACCTTGAATTGATTTGTTTCGCTATTGATCATATTCAAGATACACACACCATGGTGTTTGAACTGTGAAACCACTACCAAACAACTTGAAAAGTTGGCAAAGCACTTCAAAGGGTTGGAAAATCTGGTGTTTGCAAGGATAGACGCTTCTGTAAACGAGCACCCAAAATTGGAGGTCAGTGCCCAAAAAACATCTCGAATATTCTTTTTATTATGATTACATTATAATACTTATATTAAATTTAATGATTATCTGGTATTTTGAAATGAAAATAATGTTGGAGGTTTTAATCACTAATAATCCCTTTATTAAATGGGTCATAAACTACTTGAAGATTTCTAAAGACAAAACAGATATACTCTGCAAAAAGGCACCTAACATGTTCTGATGTGTTACTATCCTGCAGGTGGACGACTATCAGACACTTTTGTTCTACCCAATAAGCAACAAGTCAAATCCAGTAAGTCGTTTGCTTCATGACATTATTTCTGGTCTGGTCGTCAAGCTTGTCTTTAAGGCTAACTTTGTGGTCTATTTGTGCAGATTACACTGCCTACAAAGTCGAGCTCCAAGGATTTGGCGAAACTGATTAACAAACATTTAAAAGAACAGGTACACGATGAACAACATGTTGCAAAAGAAGAGCTGTAGAATTATTAGGATGAGATTATAGACTGGTCAAGGGTTAAAAAAGGTAATTTCCTGAAATCCTGTAACTAGGGAGGGTGAATACCACGGTTATCAACCATTGAGCCTCCCACATGTATAACTAATTATAAATCGGTTTTGGGCATGAACATAAAAGGTTTAAAGCTGATGATATTTTGCCTTTTATTATTATTTTTTTTTAAATTCTGAATACAGGATTTATTATGTATTTCTTATGTCTTTTAGCTTTGGTTTGGAAAATTTAATAAAAGATTTGAGTCCACTAAAGTTCTTGTGTGAATACGTGATATATTAGTCTATTATCCTGTTTTGGATACTTTGTGCATGGGTTTTTCTTTGGTCCTTTTCTTCAGGTATCAAGCCGAGAAAATAAGTGTTGCTGATTTTATAATGTAATGGTGGATGTCAAAGCGTTATATTTTTTTTCGCAATTACATTTTGATATTTTCGCGTTCTATTTTGAATGTTATATGAAACTCTTACTACAATATCGCATATCATTAATTGTCTGCCGCTAGGAATTTCCGTTGCTATGCACGGGTACTCGCCTAGTATATTGTAAGAAGTTATAAGTTACGTGCACATACCTAATTTACACGCAAATCAAATTTGGCAATGTTTACTCTTCTATAAATGTAATATTACACGCACGAGGTTCACACCATGTGTATAACTAATAATTATATTTTAATTAAATTTGTTTGGTGCGTACTAATAAGTGGTGTTTTCATTTTGATACTTATAATCTCGTGCATCTACAGATTTTTTTTATTACAATTAATTTAATTTATCATTATCCATATTCTGGTTTGAATCCTTTAGCCACTAGACGAGCTTTGTTGCGAATTACAGTCATTTCTTCATCTTTTTTGTTCTTCCATAACCATTTGAGATCAATGACAAGTTTGTCAATTGGTCTTGGAACTAATTCATAACTATCATGTAACTGGTATTGAAGAAGTTCTTCCTGCATCGCTTCTATCCATGCGTTTTCTGCCATCGCCTCCCGAATGTTCTTTGGTTCATTGAGGCTTATTGATCAGATGTAAATGCACATTTCGGGGTCGGTGGCTAGCTGTTTTCTCGTCTGAACTGGCCTTGAAGGTTCACCAATAACTTGTTCAATTGGATGGTCTTTTGTCCACTGGAGTGTAGAAGGGTACCTTGGGTTTAATGTATGCGTGTTAGATGGTTCTTGTAACCTTGAAGATGATTCAGCAGAGTCCGTAGCAAACGGGTTTTCAAATACTTCTTCTTCTAACGCAGCATCGTTTGGATTATGTGTTGGTTCTTCTTGAAATGGTGTGTTTTGATTTTGCTCATCAACTCTTGGTAGAACGATTTCAAGTACTGGAGTGTCTAGAGTAGATGTAGATGAGGTTGAGGGAGTTGGTGCGTCAGCTTCGATTGTAGTAGATGCATCTTGTGGTGGTGGTGGTGGTTGATGGTTTTGAGCGGGTGCAGCGGAATATTGTTGTAATGCATTTGTCGAAGTTCCACCATAGTATTCATCAAACATTAACTCGAAGAAATTTTCCAGTTCTTGTTCTGAAAGGTTTTCAGTGGTTGTTGATTGAGCTACTTGAGGTACGAGTCCTGAACTAATGTGTCCAGGAGTCTGCGGGTTTGGTGCGGGTCCTAATCTGTTTAAATTAGAAGCCATCGGATTAAGCGCGGGTTCTAGAGCGAGTCTCTCAGAAGCCATAATCTGTGAAATCTCGTCAAACTTCACATTCATCGTCTCAATTATCTTCTTAGTTCTTCTGTTACACTCCCGGAATTCCCTCGAGTTATCTGAGTATCCAATGAAGATTCCAATATCACCCTTAGCTTTCAGTTTCCCTAGATTTTCTCTGTCGTTCATTGGATAGCACAAAGTGCCAAACACGTGAAGGTAAGAGATATCAGGTTTCCGATTGTACACTAGCTCATATGGTGTTTTATTGAATCTTGGGTGGATTAGGTAACGGTTCTGAGTGAAACAAGCAGTGGCTACAACATCAGCCAATAAAAATAATGTTGCACTAGAATAAATTGGCATTGTGCGAGCAGCTTCCACAAGAGTTCGATTTCTTCTTTCAACTACCCCATTCTGCTGTGGAGTTCTTACAACTGATGTCTGATGTGTGATTCCAACATCTTCAAAATAAGTTCTTAACTCCTGATTGGTGAATTACGTGCCGTGGTCTGTTCTTACGATCCTTACTGGAGCTTGTAGAAGAACTTGAATACGCTTCAGAAAGGTGATGATGTTGCCTGGTGCTTCATCTTTTGACCTCAGAAACTTAACCCATGTATATCTTGAATAGTCATCGACGATAACAAGAATATACTTCTTCCCATTTTTACTTTCAACTCTCGTTGGGCCACATAAGTCCATGTGCGACATATGTAACTTTGCTTCCGAACTAGGTACGGTTTTAGGTTTATATTATGCCCTTTTGCTTTTGCCTAGTTAGCAAGATGGACACAGGTGTTCCTTGGTGTATTTGAACTTAGGAAGTCCGTTGACGATGTTGTCTTTAGTTAATTTGTTGATGGTGTCGAAATTGAGATGGGATAATCTTCTATGCCACAGCCAGGACTTTGTTCCGCATGCTCTTGTCATAAGACATATTGGTGATGAAGAGGCCATTTGGTTGATGTCGATAGCATACAAGTTGGTGCCGCGATTCCCAGTTAAGAGATCACCGCCTTCCAAATTTCTTACGAAGCATGTGTTTCTCCTAAATGCAACCTCTAAATGTGCATCACAAAACTGCCCAACTGAAAACAAATTGTGTCCCAACCCTTCGACCTAGTAAACTCGAGTGATCAAATAATTCCCAAACTGAAGATCTCCATAACCTAGAATAGCTGCTACATGATCATTTCCAAAGCGTACAGTTCCCATGAATTTCCAGACGAAATTGATCAGCGGCTTTAGATTCCTGATCATGTTCTTGGAGCAACCCGATTCGACGATCTAAAGACATATTTCGATAACCTGCGAAGAACAGAAGAGTTTGTATTTGGAAACCGTTTTGAATTTGGTTCCAAGGGGTTAGGGGTAAAATCCGGATCATGCTCATAGAAAGTTTCTACTGGTCCAATTTGAACAACTTTCAATTTGCCACTCTGGAGTATGACCTTTCTACCCGTTGGTTTCCATACACAATACTTAAGATAGCTCCTAGGAATTTGACTACTAGTGGTTGACCTAAATCGTGCAATAAGTCTTCCTATTGATCTGGATCTAGCACTAGTTCCTTTTGGAACATTCTTCTTTTCAGGCGTAACAGGCACAGTTTTAGAAACATAATCATCACGAACATTATTAGATAAACATTTCTTGCACATTAAACAAACAGAGTCATTACATGCATTAGAAACAGTACTTTTGATATTACATTCAGATGACATATGTCTCTTATTAAAAAGCAGTATATTCCTAGGGTGTTCTTCTACTTCTTCAACTTTATTCTGGCATCTACTCTTAGAGACAGGCGATACTCTATTGTTCCTAGTATTGCTCCTAGGCTGTAATCTGCTGCTCCTAGAGGTGCTTTCTAATCCTATCGAAAGTAAGGCACACATATTAGGATTTATATTGTTGTCCTTAGAAGTTGTTGCAGCATTCCTAGACTCTTTAGGATTATCTTTTACGCTCTTGTCATTTATCCCATATGTTTTAGATGTGGAGGCAGACGCAATAGTGGGACTAATCCTATAAAGGCCAGGTGTTATCACTTTTGGTGTTTCGACAACCGCTTTTCCTTTATCAACATTCTTTACATTTTCCTTGGGCAAGGGTTGTGGAGTGACTGGTTTTGTCAAATCATTTTTCACATCGACTTTTGGAACAAATTGAGAAATCGACATTTTTGGTTTAACAACCAGTTTTGAAGTATTTTGTTTGTCCGAAGTCGATGGTTTTGCAAACTTAGTATCCACCCCCTTCCCTTTCTGAATTCCCAGCTGAGCCCTCAAAAGATCATTTTGCTATTTCATGTCCTTGTAGGCACGCTCATACGACAGTTTGTCATACTTGCATTCCTCGGTTTTTCGATCAAGTTGTTTAAAATAGAACACGTATTCTTTTTCAAGTTTTGCAAGTGCATTTTCGTATTTTGAAACAATTGCGGAGGTCTCAGCTCGCAGTCTTTCATCGTCTTCAACAGAATATGTTAGTAAAATGATGGACATAATATCAGTGGACAGAACTGCTTCGAAGAGAGAATCATTTATATTTTCCAAAATTTTGATGTTTTCAAGATTTTCATTAGCTTCCTTTACCAGGGATTTGTGATCCGTGACAAATTCGGCTGTTTCTTTTAAAAATGCTTGATCAAAATGAATTACTCTAGCATTAATGGCATTGATTTGAGGAGCAAATTCACTTTCAAGAATCATTTTCAGCTTTAAATGGACCGTTGAATTCCAATTGTTCTCAGTTAGTCTCATTTTAGATTCTAAAGTCGTTTGAAGTTGCCCAATTCTGGTTTTAATATCATCAAGAAATCCTCTGGCAGCACTTGTGTTAAAAGTGCTATTTGAGGACGTCTGTTCCATTTTTGAAAGAGATTTGGAAACAACTAATGGTTTAGAAACTAGTTTTGAGATGCCTTGGTTTTTGGAAAACGCAAATGTTTATTTTTGTGGAACAAAAGTAATTTCAAAAAGTTTGTTCCGTTTGTTGTAATCAATTGATTTCTGGTCTGGATTCTTTTGTTTCATTTTGATTTGACTCTCTTCAGCAAGTTCTATCATTTCCACATAATCACGAACAATAGGAGGATCATGTTTGTCATATATAACATTTCCATTGTACAAAACATTCTGTTCTTTCTGAGCTTTCTTGAGATTGCAAGGAGTTTTGTTACCTAGACCCATTTTTTGTTTTGTATGGTAAATCGGATCAGTTTGACTAGTAATCATAAGAATTGTTTGACTTGAATGACCCGTTTTAACCAGTAAGTTTTCTAGTTTTTCGTTCATATGTTCTGACTCTATGATTTTATCCAAAACTTTATCTTCTTTCTTTGCAAAGTTCTTTTTCAACTCATCCCGTTCTTTTTCAAGATTGGTATAAGCTGTTTTTTGTTTTGAAAGTTGGTTTGTTAAATCAGAAATTTCTTGTTTTAAAGAGTTGATGGTTTTTGTTGAACTAATTTGAAGATCATCAAATTTGGTTTGCAATTGCCTATCTTTAACAAGTAACTTCTTATAACCAATTTCAAATTTTGACTCGCGTTTTGCATCAAGTTGAAAACTTTTTTCATTTTCCTTGTATCTCTCAAGCTCAGCGGTCAATTTTTCATTCGCGGCCTTAACATCGCGATTGACCTTTTTCACTTTCTCAATTTTAATGCTACAATTATTCAATAATTATTCAAATAGAGCACGTGTTTCCTCATCATTCTTAGCTTGCTGTGAAACTGAGCCTCCACTATGATTCATATATGGAGTTGCCGAATCAATATTGCTACTACTCGGCATGTCCAGGTATGTATCATAAGTAGGTGCTGGAGTCTCAGAATGTTGTTCCTCATGAGGAGACATATCAAATATATCATTATAGTGGCATATATTGAAGGTTGGTACCTCATAGAGTGCACTGGTGTCGTAAACAGGAGGTGTATCAGAATCTATGTCGTACTTAGCCTTCTGAAGATTTGCCATAAAGATGCAGTTTGCATTGATATCCTCTCGATCTTCCATTTCATCCAAGAGAGCCATAAAATCATTTTCCTCTGCATTCAACTGAAACCCTGCATATTCCTTTTGTGCCAACAGCAACGCTTTCTGCAGATACGTTGTATCCTTCTTTCTCGGCTTAGTAGGACAGTTCCTTGCAATATGACCTACACCTTGACAGTTGAAGCCCTTAATCGGATTACCCTAATTCCCATTTCCATAATTCCCAACAACTGGAGCTGCCACATTCCTAATCTGATTACCCACTGTCTGATGCCCAACATTCTGACCCCACTGATTTCCAACAAACTGACCCATCTGATTCCCTGCATACTGACCTAACTGATTCCCTGCATACTATCCTGCATTCTGCAGATTCGGATTGCCCATGTGAAATCCAATAGCATATCCCTGCTGATTCCTAATAACTCCAATCATTTGTCCTCCTTGACCCATATTGAAACTCGGTTGAGCAATCTGCTTATTGCAAGTGTTCGATGAAATCCTTTGGTTGTTGTTTGTTGGTGTAGAATAGCGTCCTTAGAATGCCTTTGTTAGATAAGCAAATTCTTGTGTCAAAGTAGCAGTAGATTCATCATTGTCAGTGAACTCTGGTTCTTGGAATTCTGGATAATATTGTTCTGGAATAACATGTTGTTGTTGTTGTTGTTGTTGTGGGATGACAGTAGTTTGGTGTGAAATGTATTGTGGTTGCATATAGTTGTGAGTGGAAGATGATGAGGGTTGATGTGGTGTGTTCACTGGTAAAGGTGTTGTTGTGTTAGCAATGAATGTGAGAGTATCATGCTTTTTAGCTAGTAATTCGGCCCTGACTTCATTTGCCTCAGCTTGGTTTTGCTTTAAGAAGTCGTACAGCTGATCATAGTTAACTTCATGCAAGTTCTTTGTCTGATAAACAATGGTGATGTATCTTCCCTATTCTGGTTTTAACTTGTTCAGAAATTTGGTGTTGTTAGCTATGTTCTTTTGTGTGAGGTTGTGTCCGGATAAGTCATTCATGATCTTACAGAACCTGTGATAGTACGACTCTATTGATTCACCAGCAATGGAAGTGAACTTTTGTAATTCCTTGAGCAATTGTGTTTCCATTTCCTGCTTCCCGATGTCTGTCCCGTACGTTAACCTCTTGACTCTTTCCCAGACTGCATGAGCACTTCCTTCACTATCCACAGTTGCATAAGTCGTTTCAGGTGGACCAAGAACAACGAGATGAAACGCCTGAACATCAGCTGCAATTTATAGTTTGTCTTCCTCAGTGTACTCAGCCTCAGTCTGATCTCTGTAGAATGGTTGTACTGGGGGGGGGGGTGTTCCATTAGGATCTCCAAGGTCTAGGACTTGTCATGGTTTAAAGGGTCCTTCCAAAATGGATTTGACAAGAAGTTTTCCGTTTTGTTTGCTCTTAAGATAGCGCATCATACGACTAGCCCACTGTGAGTATCCACCCTTTGACAGCATGGGAGGACGGTTTTCAGCACCGGCTGCATGAATGTCTTGCTGAGTTGCCATTAATTAAGGTATGTATGATAAAGTTGATCTTGGATCGGTTCAACGATATACGAGTTTTGTTTGCTGAAAACGGAGTTACGGTTCAAAAGTTATGGCCGTTTGAAGTTTCGTCGTAAAAAGTCAAACAAAAGTCAACTTTGAAGGTTCAATTGCGATAACACTGTTCACTTTGGTCCAATTTCGATAACTTTGACTGGTCCAATTTCGATAAGTGCAATTGCGATAACAGCAATTTCGATAAACCCTTTGGAATTACGATAAACCATTGGCAATTTCGATAAACCCTTGGAATTTCGATAAACCCTTGGAATTTCGATAAACCCTTGCCAATTTCGATAAACCCTTGGAAGTTTGATAAACCCTTGGCCAATTGCGATAATATATATCTAATTTGTACAAATCAGAAGATTTTTCCTTAGTAGAAGTATTCTACAAACTTATACAAGAAAGGGAATACTGAGTAATCGTTGGATCGTAAAGTAAACTTGTCCTTGATGAATTTCGATAACCAAATGCGATAAACCATTAAGCTTCAATTGCAATGAACCCTTAAGCTGCAATTGCGATGAACCCTTAAACTTCAATTTCGATAAACTCTCAAACCAATTGCGATAAAAGTACTGATGAAGCGAAAAGTGTACCGCTTTTAGGGGGTCATTTAAGCCCTAAATCGTATTTATTTGATCAAATATTTCCCTAAATCATTCCTTTTGTCATTTTAGGTACTTTAGAGAAGAAATCTGGAAAAGAAAGCATTTTGGACGTTTTTGGAGCATAAAAGTGAAGAAAACGACAAAGTCTCAAAATCAGCTTGAAAAGTACCTTTGACGGCGTCAAGTATTGCTCTTGACGGCGTCATGGCTTGGCAAAAGTGGTGGATATGAAAATTACACATGATAAGCCAGAGAAATTTACACAGGAAAGTCTGACGGCGTCACCCTTTAATGTGATCAAGGCCATCACGGTTTAAAGCTAAAGAGGGATGGCGTCAAGCTCAATTCTGACGGCGTCACCCCTTGATAGGCCAGAGCGGATTTTGGAGCACTAAAGAGGGACGACGTCAGGAAGGCCATCCGGGAACCCTAGACACGGCGAGGTGACGGCGTCAAGTCCTATAACGTGACGCCGTCAGCCCTTAAACTCTATATATAGTTTTGCAATTTTTTGTCATTAGTGTGCAACTTTGTGAGGAGAAACCCTAAGACGAATTTCTGCCATTTTTAAGGGTTTTCATACCCTTGGATCTCCCATGTTTAATTGAAGATAAGTAATCGTTTAATCAATCAATATGTCTATGTGTTGTTTGATTACATCTTGTTCTTGTCTTTTGATTAACATGCTAGGCTAGATTTATCTTGTGTTTGCTTAGATCTAATGAAACCTAACTATTGATTATTGGTTATTAGTGTGTTATTAATTGTATTGGATGATTGTTCATCGATGTTAGGCTTAAGAAAACTGGCTAACTTCCTACTCGGTAACTTGCTTGAACGTCTTAAGAAACATGAACCAATGCGTACTAAGGTTTTTATGGTTGTATTTAATGCATGAGCGAATTCTAGTGATCCCATGTTAGGAGCTTCCTAGCCGGCTCGACATAGGAGTGAAGTAGGAGCTTGAAGAGTTGGGGAAGTACGTACGCCACCCCACGATTGATATTAAGGAATACACCCGTCATCCACGCAATTAATACACACTAATCAACCGGTAAAAGATAGTTAGGGAGTAAGGAAATCTAAGTAAACACATTTCTCTCCACATAAGTTTCACAACCTTTTCATTTTCAGTTATTTTATTTTATTTGCATTTGTAGTTATTTGGGTTAGTTGACTAGCAACTAATTCCGCCCACTCCTTCAAACCCGAGATTTTACTTGCTTTCATAAAAAATATAAAAAAATACAAAAAAGAATCTTCCCTCACCCTTAGACCTATTAGAGTAGTTTTTCAATCCTAACGACACTATTCCCTGTGGAGAACGATCAATCCCCGTACTTACCACTACACTATACTACATCGGTCAGGTACACTGCCTGGTGGGGTTGTAAGCCTCTTGAGATCCCTCGAGAGGTAAAACCTGTTGTAAGGTCGCAAAACCACGCATCAAGTTTTTGGCGCCGCTGCCGGGGAATTGTTATTGTTTAGGTTGAATTTTTATTTTTATTAGGTCTACTCATTAGATTCCTATCTTAGTGAGATTTTTATTTTCTTTTTATTAGCTTTCTTGTAGTCTATCTTTTTCTTTGTGCCCTTTGTTTGTAAAACCATTTTCATTTGTCACTATGGCGGATGAAAGTCCATTTAGATCATTGACAATAGAGGAACAACTATATTTCACTAATAGATTTGCTTCCTATCATTCCAATGAATTTTTGTGTGCTCTTAGTGATTTCCAAGAGGAGTTGGGGGTAAAGTTAGATGGGTTTAATGAATTCTATGCATGTGTGATTTCTATTAGACGATCATTATCAGGATCAATTCCTTTTAGTAAGACCCTTTGGATGAATTTTGAGGAAAGCTTCCTAACCATGACCCATAAGTGGAACGAATTAGTGGATTTGTATGAGCAAAAAGACCTAGTTTCTAAGAACATGGACTTAGAGTCAAACCAAGATTCTGAGATGGTTAGTGTTGAACTACCTAGTTGCATGAGTGGGATAGATTTCACCAAAACATACGATACACATGAGGGTAGAGTTGAGCCACCTAAGTGCATGTCATGGTTAGGCACTACCATAATACATGATGAACACATAGGTAATCTTGATGTGATGGAGGATATAATAGAAACCCCAAGCCCACCAAGTACCCCACAAGTCCAAGCATTGTTTGAGGCATACACACCGCCCGTGACTTACCCGGAAGAAGTTGAGGAGACTATAGGAACCCCAATAGAGGTAGAGCCCTTGGACCAAACACAACTAGAAGAAATAGGTTTGAATGCTTTTAGTGATCACAACCTTTCTTTTAGTCCTATGGAAGTTCCTAGTTTTGATGAGCCGGAGCCTCAACCAAAACCGTTACCTAATCTTCCATCCTTGGATGAAAATTTAGGAATTGAATTAGGTCCCGATCCACCCATCAAAACATATAGTCCGGGTAGTCTTAAGTTTAAGGTAGTAGACATTAAGCCTTGTAGTGAGGAAGACAATATAGGAGTGAAAAATGACCTTACATGTCTACATCACCCATTCATGATTGATCACAAGAAACATTATGGGTTTAAACCGGGTTTATTAGGTCAAGATGGATTCCCAACTAGGAATCTCTCGAAGTTGATAGAAGATGATCCCTTTTTAGGAGAAAACTTTAATTCACCCATTGACCAAAGTGAACTAGGTAAGGTTATGATGAAAGGAGCACACCCCTTTGAGTATATAATTCATCCACCACTCTTTCCTCACGCGGCATACTTCCACCGAGATGGTGTGTATCGCTACTATCACCCGCACTTAATCCTAAGTGTAGGAAAAACCTCTCCTTTATCCGTTAAATAAGGGTAGAGTCAGGCTCGTGACTCGAACAAAAACAAGCGCTTCTTGGGAGGCAACCCAAGCTTTATTTGTTTTGTGTGTTTATTTATTTGTCTGGTTGTTTGATTTTATTTGTTTCCATATGTGCGTTTAATTTTTATTTTTATTGGTTCATGTTCAAAAAGTAAATTGTGAAAATGCTTTATCTTGTTTTTAACTTCGTTTTAACTACATATAAAGGTATTTTGCAAAAGATAAGTGTAAGGGAAATCCAAATCGGTTTATTAGAACACAAATGAACATGAATCGTAATAATAATAAATTAACATACATATTCGTATTTGTTTGAGTCAAATGCTTGTATCGAGTCATAATGATATTTTGTAGGATTTCCAGGAAGTAAGGTATAGGTTTTTCCAGAAATTTTCCGGAAACTTAACATGAGAATTCTGTCAGATCACTTCTGACGGCGTCAGGTTTTAATATTCGGAAATTTTTGAGAGTTTTTGATGCGTGGTTTTGCAACCTTACAACAGGTTTTACCTCTCGAGGGATCTCAAGAGGCTTACAACCCCACCAGGCAGTGTACCTGACCGATGTAGTATAGTGTAGTGGTAAGTACGGGGGATTGATCGTTCTCCACAGGGAATAGTGTTCGTTAGGTATAAAGACTACTCTAATAGGTCTAAGGGTTGAGGAAGATTCTTTTTTATGTTTTTATATTTTTATGAAAGCAAGTAAAATCTCGGGTTTGAAGGAGTGGGCGGAATTAGTTGCTAGTCAACTAACCCAAATTACTACGAATGCAAATAAAATAAATAACTGAAAATAAAAAGTTGGTGAAAACTTAAGTGTAGAGAAATGTGTTCACTTAGATTTCCTTACTCCCTAACTATCTTTTACCGGTTGATTAGTGTGTATTAGTTGCGTGGATGACGGGTGTATTCCTTAATACCAATCGTGGGGTGGCGTACGTACTTCCCCAACTCTACAAGCTCCTACTTCACTCCTATGTCGAGTCGGCTAGGAAGCTCCTAACATGGGATCACTAGAATTCGCTTGTGCATTAAATACAACCATAAAAACCTTTAGTACGCATTTGGTTCATGTTTCTTAAGACGTTCAAGCAAGTTACCGAATAGGAAGTTAGCCAGTTTTCTTAAGCCTAACATAGATAAACAATCATCCAATACAATTAATAACACACTAATAACCAATAATCAATAGCTAGGTTTCATTAGATCTAAGCAAACACAAGATAAATCTAGCCTAACATGTTAAACAAAAGACAAGAACAAGATAGAATCAAACAACACATAGACATATTGAACGATTAATTGATAACTTATCTTTCAATGTAACATGGAAGATCTCAAGGCAAAAAGCCTTGAAAAAGATGCTAAAATCGTCTTAGGGTTTTCTCCCAAAAATTCCACACTAAGCTCTCCCTAATGACAAAAAATTAGAAAACTATATATAGACTTTTGGATCTGACGGCGTCACCTTATGGAGTGTGACGCCGTCACCTCGCCGCTTCTAGGGTTCCCGGGTGACCTTCTTGACGCCGTCCCTCTTTAGCTCTCCAAAATCCGTTCTGGCTTATCAAGGCTTGACGCCGTCAGACCTTGAACGTGACGCCGTCCCTCTTTGAATTAAGCCGTGACGCCCTTGATCAGGTTAAAGCGTGATGCCGTCAGAATTTACATGCAATTTTCACTGGCTTATCATGAGTAAATTTCACATCCACCTTTTCTTGCCAAGCCATGACGCCGTCCAGAGTAAAATCTGACGCCGTCAAAGGTAACTTTTAGCCGATTTTTGAGACTTTGTCGTTTTCTTCACTTTTATGCTCCAAAAACATCCAAAATGCTTCCTTTTCCAGATTTCTTCTCAAAAGTACCTAAAATGACAAAAGGAACGATTTAGGGCAATAATTGATCAAATAAATATGATTTAGGGCTTAAATGACCCCCTAAAAGCGGTACACTTTTCGCTTCATCAGTTTTGTTTTCATAAAAAGTTTTTATTAAATCTGTAACTTATAAACTCCAGGAATCTGCAAAATTATCATTCCACAAGCATTATATCCTTATATATAGAATTTATCCCGCCGATGTTATGCAGGTTTTCGTGTTTGTTTTCTCAGGTGTAACAGGTTATTTTGGACAAGGAGATGTATGTGGAATCAAGCTTATGGCGATGCTTTAGTCTTTGAGCTTCTACATTCTCTTGGAAGAAGATCTAACCATGTTGCCACATTATCCACCGAACGAATCAGGGGAGTATTTGATTTCATTCTTTTACCTTTTCACTTTTACATCTTGTTATTTGAACATTGGGGACAATGTTCATCTTAAGTGTAAGGGGGGGGGGGGGTAAAAGTACGATACTTTAGAGAAATGCTATTACACTTGATTTTTGTTTGTTTGATGGTAGATGTGTAATAAAACTGAGATAAATACCAGTTAAGGCAATTTTAGTGTCAAATTTAAATTTTTATACAACATTTAGGAGTAAAACTTTGATCTTAATGAGCGTTTCATGGATAGGAGTTATATGACTAGCCCAAAAACCGTACCACAAAAAAAATTTCCACCCCCAAATATGTGAGGTTCACCCCTAGAATTGGTAGGAAAAGCATTTATGCTATGATGTGTGTACCGGTAGCACTTAGATTCTAGAACTTGTGTTAGGACCATTCCGAGGCCACAAGTGAGACTACACTCGTGTAGTTAGATTTACTACATGACAAGAGGCATTAGGATTAACCCATTGTTTTACACCTGTGTTTTTGTTATAATTACGTTGGCTACATTGGTCAAGTAATTCTCCCACACCCTTTGCGTTGTACTCATTTTTAGTACACGATACCCCTAGTACACCCCTTAGAGCCTATCTTTTCGTTTCTAACTTTAAGCATTTTACTTAAAGGAAGAATTTGTTTACACCCCACTTAAATGTACACCCAAATCGCCTTAGCCCACCTTGTATGCACTCATTTTTAGTGCGTTATTGTGACAACATTTGTTTTAACCAAAGTTAATTATCTAATTGATTACATGGTTGCTAAGTCGAGTCATATCCTTGTACATATTGTTTTGGGACGATTGGGACTCATGGGTAAAGTACTAGTGTAATGGAGTAATGGGGAAGAACAACATTAATACCCCCATATGTGCGTTAATATTTTAAAAAAGTACTCCAAGTGTTTCGATTATCTTAATTCGAGTCATTAGAATAGTTATTTGTAAAGTATGTAAAAGTTCAAGTGTAAGGGGAGAACCGAGGCCCCTATGATGTATTATTTTGGATGGTAGGGGAAGAGTGTATGAAAAAAAAAAAAAAAAAAAATATACAAAAAAAAAAAAAAAAAAAAAAAAAAAAAAAATTATTAGAAAAAGAAAAGTAGAAAAAAAAAAAAAAAAACATACGGACTACCATCCCGTTTCCTTCTTTGTTTATTTTATGTTTTATTAGTTTTTTATTAGCTTTAGTCGAGTCTAGTCTTGGCTTAGCAACGCCATATTGTACATGTGATTAATCAAGATCTTTAACTCGCCACCAGTAAAATATCCCTTATCCAACAAATCCGTGTTTATCATATCCCTACACCTCACGTTATAACCCATGTAAAAGCCCTCTTTGATAGTTTATCTTAGGTGCTTACGCCTAGTGGAGGAGGTCTTTGATCCCTTCCCAAGTCTATGGTAATCTATTTGCTATGACAGGTAGTGAGAGATATTATCCGTTTTCATTTATGAGATTTATTTTGATGACACCTGAGAGATGTGAGTATCTAAACACTACTTGTGAGGTGCTAGTTTGTAATCTCCGTGCTTATTATGTTTAAAGTGGAACGACTATTTGTTGTAATTACTTTTATATTAGTATTAAATGACCCCTAACTTGTATTTTGATTAGAATAAAAGCGCATTTGCTTGAGGACAAGCAAATCTCAAGTGTAAGGGTATTTGATGAAGCGAAAAGTGTACCGTTTTTAGGGGGTCATTTAAGCCCTAAATCATATTTATTTGATCAAATATTGCCCTAAATCGTTCCTTTTGTCATTTTAGGTACTTTGGAGAAGAAATCTGGAAAAGGAAGCATTTTGGACGTTTTTGGAGCATAAAAGTGAAGAAAACGACAAAGTCTCAAAATCGGCTTGAAAAGTACCTTTGACGGCGTCAAGTATTGCTCTTGACGGCGTCATGGCTTGGCAAAAGTGGTGGATATGAAAATTACACATGATAAGCCAGAGAAATTTACACAGGAAAGTCTGACGGCGTCACCCTTTAATGTGATCAAGGCCATCACGGTTTAAAGCTAAAGAGGGACGGCGTCAAGCTCAATTCTGACGGCGTCACCCCTTGATAGGCCAGAGCGGATTTTGGAGCACTAAAGAGGGACGGCATCAGGAAGGCCATCCGGGAACCCTAGACACGGCGAGGTGACGGCGTCAAGTCCTATAACGTGACGCCGTCAGCCCTTAAACTCTATATATAGTTTTGCAATTTTTTGTCATTAGTGTTCAACTTTGTGAGGAGAAACCCTAAGACGAATTTCTGCCATTTTTAAGGGTTTTCATACCCTTGGATCTCCCATGTTTAATTGAAGATAAGTAATCGTTTAATCAATCAATATGTCTATGTGTTGTTTGATTACATCTTGTTCTTGTCTTTTGATTAACATGCTAGGCTAGATTTATCTTGTGTTTGCTTAGATCTAATGAAACCTAACTATTGATTATTGGTTATTAGTGTGTTATTAATTGTATTGGATGATTGTTCATCGATGTTAGGCTTAAGAAAACTGGCTAACTTCCTACTTGGTAACTTGCTTGAACGTCTTAAGAAACATGAACCAATGCGTACTAAGGTTTTTATGGTTGTATTTAATGCATGAGCGAATTCTAGTGATCCCATGTTAGGAGCTTCCTAGCCGGCTCGACATAGGAGTGAAGTAGGAGCTTGTAGAGTTGGGGAAGTACGTACGCCACCCTACGATTGGTATTAAGGAATACACCCGTCATCCACGCAATTAATACACACTAATCAACCGGTAAAAGATAGTTAGGGAGTAAGGAAATCTAAGTAAACACATTTCTCTCCACATAAGTTTCACAACCTTTTCATTTTCAGTTATTTTATTTTATTTGCATTTGTAGTTATTTGGGTTAGTTGACTAGCAACTAATTCCGCCCACTCCTTCAAACCCGAGATTTTACTTGCTTTCATAAAAAATATAAAAAATACAAAAAAGAATCTTCCCTCACCCTTAGACCTATTAGAGTAGTTTTTCAATCCTAACGACACTATTCCCTGTGGAGAACGATCAATCCCCCGTACTTACCACTACACTATACTACATCGGTCAGGTACACTGCCTGGTGGGGTTGTAAGCCTCTTGAGATCCCTCGAGAGGTAAAACCTGTTGTAAGGTCGCAAAACCACGCATCAAGTACATAATTTTGAAGCTAAATATTACGACAAAGAACAAACTTCTAAACAGTTTCTTGCGACCAAAAACCTTCAAAAACACTTAAATAACAATAAAGTTGAGACCTTTAACGTTTATAATCAAATTTTGAGGAAATTCGATAAATAGCCAAAACTTTTTAAATCGATAAGAAACAATTTTTTGACGTTTTTGATGCGATTTTTTTGCCAAAACTCACTAATAAGCTCACGCTTTTATAGGAAAAAACGTAACATTTTCAAAGCTTCAACTCAAAAAACGGAACACAAATACTCCTATATCATTGTTTGGCGATTGATACAACTTGTAGGACCTTAGATATCAACTCTATCACGTATATATTAAGCTCGAATGGTATGGTGACAACAAGATATGTATGTAAACTTAGAGAGAGAAAGTAGAGAGAAATCTTATTAAGAAAACACACACATTACACTTTAAAGCACACCTCCAAATGAGACCATTTGGAGGTACTTATAGTTCAATATAAGATGCTATAATGGGCTTGCTTATGGCTTGTATGGGCTTGGATTGGACTGGACTTTACATAAAAGACTAACATATAAATACTAACCTTTTAGATTAGTACAACCCATGAGCTCATTGACTATTTAATTACTTATTATATTACACGTTACAAAGTTTCTAATCTAGAATAACCAACACTTTCTATTAGGGCTAACACTAACTCTCCCATCCCAAGTTTTCTACTAATCCTTTTAGTTCAATATAACATCATCTATGCACGATTCTTAACCGAAAGTTAAAAAGTGTAACCTTTGAAATGCTCCTGGTACTGCTCAACAAGTTCATAATGCGTAAGGAACTTTGGGTTCCACTTGTGTTTATTGAAGTAAATAAATTTTGAGTTCTGAGTGGGACATAGGGTTCCACTTGCCCTTAATTAGCTAGAACATGAACATTTTACCATTATTTTCAACTAATACTTTTGTATTTTGCTTACATAACTGCTAACCCTTGATGGAGTTGGTGTGACTGTCTACATTATACTATTTCAATACTCCGATTCGGTAGGATTGGGTATGTTGTTGTTACATAACATCTAACCAATTTAATCTAATATATAATTTTGAGGTCTTATAATATTTGCATTCTTAAAAAAAGACATAATCAGTTTTGGTTTTATGCAATAATGAGGCATTAAGATATAGAGAAATGATGTGGATGACTAACTCATATGCCTAATATTATGCCTAATCTACTCATTGTTAGACACATGTATTTCATACTTTATCTCTCCTCAAACTCACCATTGATCTTGACAAGTGTACGATAATCTTTCTTAGGCATAAAACTAGGCATGTCAATCACAACTCTAAGATATAATATGGCAAACGACTTAATACACAATGATATAAACACCGGCCATTCATTTTTTTGAAAAAAAAAAAAAAAAAAAAAAAAATCACCCTTTTTTTAAAAAAATTAAATATTTCGCAAACCGTTAATCGTTACGTGAAAAAAATCATACCATCACAATGAGAATTAAATTATCTTTCTATAAATATGTATTTCTATATACTTTGAACGATTTTTTTTTTAAATTTCCGCCTAGAAAAATCACATGTGATTTGTAAAAATCGCATGTGATTTGAGTTTTACAAATCACACGTGATTTGATTTTTACAAATCACTTGTGAATTTATAGGCGGAAATTTTGAAAAAAAAAATTATCGAAAGTATATAATAGTGTAAATCTATAAAAAGATAATTTAATTTTCGTCGCGATAGTGTATTTTTTATATCTTGAAGATTAACAATTTTCAAGATATGTTGTTAAAAAAAATAATAAATAAATAAATAAATAAATAAAATAAGAAAATGATTTTTTATTAATTTTGATAAAAAATAGATGGCTAATATTGATTTTATTGAATATATGACAAATATAAGATATATATTGATGTCAACTCTAGCTAGTAATAAGATATAATAAGCAAATGACTTAATAAACAATAATATAAACACTAACCAATAGCTAGTAATAAGATATAAGCAAACGACTTAATAAACAATAATATAAACACTGACCAATAGCTAGTAATAAGATATAACAAGTGGGACGACCCCCCGCGTTGCGGGGGGAGGGGGTGGGGGTGTTCCCAACTTCTTTTTGTTGGAAAAATTATTTCGTTAATAATGGCGTAAGTTTCATAATTTTTCGAGGCCGTTTGGTACGAAAAATAATAAAAACAAAAACAAAGATAAATATATTGATTTCGAGAAAGTATTGCATATTTATATTCGTTTTTGTTGGGAAAATTATTTCGTTAATAATGGCGCAAGTTTCATAATTTTTCGAGCCCGTTTGGTACGAAAAATAATAATAATAATAATAATAATAAAAAAAAAAAAAAAAAAAAAAAGCTCTGCTACTGTAGCATGAACAGTAAAAAACAATATTTTATTCATTTGACAGAGTTGGGTTTTAATATGGATAGATAATTAGCAAAGCACTTAATACACAGGGAGAATTACATACATCCCCAATATAGGCCTCTTAATTACATATTTCCCCACTAGTCATCTAAAATAACAAATATACCCGACTTTATTTACTTACATTCGAGATATTCTTGAGATAATTTTTCGCAGCAGGAACTAATGTCCCTTTCCATTTTCTTACAGCCCTCCTTTTCTTATCAAAGCGTGCCATAAGCATTTCCCTAATACCATCAAGTAGATTAAGCACCGGTTGATAGCGCAAATCACCAACCCATGAGTTAAATGCTTCTGATAGATTATTTGTAATGTAATCACACTTAGATGTGGTGCCAAACTTGCTTCGACTCCATATCTTATTATGGTTCACATGTAGATAAGATGGGTAAACATGTGATTAAATAAATAAAGTCGGGTATATTTGTTATTTTAGATGACTAGTGGGGAAATATGTAATTAAGAGGCCTATATTGGGGATGTATGCAATTCTCCCTATCCAATAATATGAACATTGACCAATATCTAGTAATAAGGTTTTAAAAAAGAGTGTATTTGTCCACAGTATCATGCTATCATTTTAATCTTTTATTAAATGGGGATAGCTTGGCTACAATTTTTGTAGCTAATTGGCTACAATCCTTCACAAAAAATACACAAGCAATAAATCAGGGACCCACAGAAAAGAATCAGGACCCACAAAAAAAATCTAGAACCCACATTTATAGCACAAAATTATAGCCAATTGGCTACAAATAATTGTAGCTGATATATTCACTTATTAAATCTATTAATCTTTTTTAATGTTGCATTATTTATATGTTAATTCAACTTTATAACCCAATCTCTTAACAAACTTTTCATCACAGAAAAATGGAACAATATGACTTGATATACTATGCAGCTGCATTGCTAGCCACTGTGGCACTCCTCCTCTTTGCCCGCCACCTCCGTCAGCCCACCACCAAGCTCAACCTTCCTCCCGGCCCCAAACCATGGCCCATTATCGGCAACCTCAACCTCATGGGTCCACTTCCACATCGTTCAATCCATGAGCTCTCTAAAAAATACGGACAGATCATGCACCTCAAATTTGGGTCAAAAAGCGTGGTCGTGGGATCCTCAGTGGAGATGGCGAAAGTCTTCTTGAAAACAATGTACGCCAACTTTGCATGTCGTCCCAAACACGCTGCTGGAAAATACACTACTTATAATTACTCCGACATCACATGGTCTCCTTATGGACCTTATTGGCGACAAGCACGTAAAATGTGTGTTGTGGAAATTTTTAGCGCGAAAAGGTTGGATTCATATGAGTACATTCTAGTGGAGGAAATGAAGTCGCTTTTGAAAAAGGTTAAAGAGATGTCAGGCGAGGAAATTGTGTTAAAAGATCTATTGGCAACCGTGAGTTTGAATGTGATAAGCCGAATGGTGTTAGGAAAGATATACTCAAATGATGAAAAAGTGGGTGAGAAATCGATTGTGAGTGGCGAGGAGTTAAAACAGATGATTAATGAGTTGTTTTTGTTAAATGGAGTGCTTAATATTGGAGATTGGATACCATGGATGGGTTTCATGGATCTTCAAGGGTATGTTAAAAGGATGAAGGCTGTAAGCAAGAAGTTTGATCGGTTTCTTGAGCATGTGTTGAATGAGCACGATGCAAGGAGGAAGGCGGAAGGGGAGAGTTTTGTCCCGAATGACATGGTTGATTTGTTGTTGCAGATTGCGGATGATCCAACTCTCGCTGTTAAGCTCGAGAGACATGGTGTAAAAGGATTCACTCAGGTATTTATATTATGTTACACGTCACTTAGTATGATTTCAAATATATAGATGAAAGATGTGACATTAGGAGTTCTTATATATGTTTGTAAATCTGTTTTTTATAGGACTTGCTAGCAGGTGGGACGGAAAGTTCAGCAGTAACAGTGGAATGGTCAATAGCGGAACTTCTAAAAAAGCCAGAAATATTTGAAAAGGCAACGAAGGAGCTAGACCGAGTGATAGGTCGAAACAGATGGGTTGAAGAAAAAGACATGCCGAACCTACCTTACATTAGGGCAATTGCTAAGGAGACAATGAGGTTGCATCCTGTGGCACCAATGTTGACTCCTAGAAGGGCACTCGAGGATTGTAAAGTCGATGGTTATGATATTCCAGAAAACACTCTAGTGATGGTTAACGTATGGAACATAGTAAGAGACCCCAAGTTGTGGGATAAGCCTGAAGAGTTTTGTCCCGAGAGATTCATTGACAAGGACATCGATGCAAAAGGTAATAGCTTTGAGGTACTACAAAATGGAGTATTTGGAACGCATTTTTTGGAACGGTAACAAAGTGAAGCGTTCCAAAATTCAAGATGGACACAAAATATTTTTATGGAACGGTTCTTTTGGAACGATTTTTGGTGGAGCGTACCAAAATTTCAAAAGGTAGGCCCAACAAATTTTATGGATCGGTTCTTTGACTAAATAGTTCCATAAATTTAGTGAGTTGTTATCAGATTCCACCACAAATTTTATGGATCGGTAAGATTGGCGCCCTAATATTCTCCACTCCTCTTCTCTTTCGGATAGAAGAAACCACCCACTCACAATTACCCGGATCAGAGGCTACACATCCTCTTTCTCATGGAAGAAACCACCCACAATCCAATTACCCGGATCAAAGGGTTAACCACTTCTTATCCTCCAGTACTTAAACAACCTCTTCAACACATAATTTCCAAAAACCTAAAATCAAAGTTTGAAGCTTTTCGGTCAATTTTGTGAGGTAAATATTCCATACTTTTTACTTTGCTAAACTCAATTAGTGATATTTGCCAATTAGTGATTAGTTAATTTCTTGTGTCGAATGATTGTTAATGTCAATTGTCATCCAATCTCTGTTTATTGAGCATTTGTAGTTGAATCTTGAATGTGAACTTAATTATGATATGTTCTGTCTATAGGCTTTCTTATGAGTAGGTTTTGATTAATTTGCTTATAATGTTGTGTGTAAGAGCAAGTTACTATGGGGGTGTTTGGATTAGCTTATTTTATGGGCTTATCAGCTTTGAGATTTGGGAAAGCCAATAAGCTCACCTTTTTTTTGGGGGCTAAAAACTAGAATTGGATGGTCAAACGATACTTCAAGCCATCAAACAATGCTAGGCGTAATTGGAAATTATCAAAAAATGACAACTCTAAATCAATAGAAACAAGTCTTATTTTTTAGGGAAAAATACTTTGTGAAGATTTTAATCAAACAAGTCTTATACTTTTATCACATCAGGAAATGTAAGAGCTATGTGTTTCTGTTTACAGTTTCATATGAACTCAATGTCTGATATGCTGTCATTTTCTTTCTTTTTCATCACCAGCTTCTTTATTATAAATTTATGAATAAATAAGCTAGACATTTTGACTATGCTATATTTTCGTATTTAAAAGAATGGTTATGATGAAAGAACAATTTACTGGATCACAAAGGAACCCGCAACCTGAACTAGCTTTCAAAGATAACATTTTCAGGTTGCGGGCTTATATGAAATTAATGATAATGAGCCACTGAGCTACTAGTTGCGGGTCACAGTTTTCTGTTAAAGTTTTAAATTTGTGAAAACCACTGTTCTTGTGTTCTTTAACTATATCCACCTGAGTCGTTCTATATCGATTTCAATGAGGATGGACTAGCTATTGGACCCACACGCGGTAGATTTGCTTCATGGTTCTCCCTCGAGTTGAAATCACGTATTTCTTATCATTTGGAATGGGATAAAGTAACAAAGGCGATGAAGGATCAGTTATGGCTATCTACAAAGGTGTTATGTTTATTAAAATTATATATGTGATTTAATTTAATTATGTATTTGTATCAGCGAGTTAATATCCTTTTTTTTTCTTTCTGAAATTAAACCATTAGGAAACTTGGAACATTCCAAATGATAATGCAAAGGGCACACAACTCAGGATAGCCAACGATCTATTTAGGAAGTTTAAGAACAACCTTGTTACATGTATGACATAATAAGTAAGGAGGAGTTTAACATTTGTGCATTTTTTAACCCGACAATCATCAAGAGCGCGTGTGCGATCAAGAGAGTAATTTTGCCATCAAGCATATTCTAAGTACTTTTGAAGCACATAAAGAAAAAGACATATTCCTTGCACCTTATTTGCAAGAGTAAGCCTGAATCTTTGCCTATTATAATATAGTTTTAATTAACATGCATTGTTTATATTAAGATGTTTAAACTTCATGTGTAGTGCTCATTGGGTTCTATTTTTAATTTGCCCTAAGACAAGGATGGGATATATATTCGATTCATACAATCGAGATAAGAAAAAGACCTCTAAGACTTTTTATCTGAGCAACATAGTGGAAAGGTTAGTAATTTCTAGTATACACATTGCATTGACAATGGAAGCGTATAATATTTTAACTTAACACTATTCTTGTTTAGGGCTTTTGACAACTCATTCAAATGGACTATGCTTGAGGTAAATCATCAACTAGTGTGTTTACTGGTTTCTTAATATATATGCATTTAATGTAGTGTATGGTCGTTATTTGGTCGCAGTGTAACCAACAAAAAGGTCTATGGGAATGCGGGTACTACATGATGAAGTTCATTTTTGAAATTTTGCATATTAAACAAAAATCCTTCCCGGACCAAGTAAATGTTTATCCACTTTGTTTATTTGCATTGAATCCATTCGCTTATGTGAAATTTGAACGTTTTATCTTATTATGTTTATAGCTTCATGACTCTAGAAGGGCTTTAAGGGAAGATGAGTTGGACGGATGGGTACTGAGTGCGGGAGCAAAGTTTTTCGTGGATTATTGCACTGATGATGTGAATTGAGGAATTCTACAAGATCAATTTGGGAAATGTTCTGTTTTCACCCGGTTTTGCGCTAGTTGCTGCTGTTGGTGGGCACCTGGTGGTATTTTAATTGTTTTCTTAGTGTGTAGTTTGAAGGTTCTAGTTAAGTGTGTTAGGTCTTTGTCTTCAATCAAGTAGGATGTTTGTTTTGATTTAAATAGGATGTTTTGGATCTTTTGTTTGCTGATGGCTTGTGCCTCTTTGTATGGCTAGACCTTTTTGTTTATTTAGTAATATATTGCTTTTAAAATGAAATTGTTGAAGTACTTATTGTGTTGTGATTGTTTAATAATGTGATTCTGGTGTTAGATTGTCAAATAGCAATCAATTGTCAAATAGCATTTTGCTCCAGAAAGAACCCATTTTAAGGAACGCCAACAAATCCATTTAACAAACCCATTTTAAGGAACGCTCCAAAACCAAAATTTACTTAAAAGAAAAACCATTTGAAGGACCGGTTAAAAACAACCGTGACTTACAATCACTTTTTAAGAACGGTTAAAAGACCGAACTAAAAAACAACTAATCTTTTGGAACGCCATCTATTAAGACGGTTCAAAAACCGTTCTTAAAAATCTTTTTAACCGAACCTAATAATCCTTTTTCCACTAGTGTAATAGCTTTGAGTTATTGCCGTTTGGTGCAGGGCGAAGGATGTGCCCTGGTTATAGTTTAGGACTAAAAGTGATTGAGTCAAGCTTAGCTAACTTGCTTCATGGGTTTATTTGGACATTACCCCGTGCAATGTCGAAAGAGGATTTAGTGATGGAAGAAATATTCGGGTTAACCAAATTAAAAACTCTCTTTGGCGATTTTTTTTCCCCTCCCTCACATCAAATCGTTTTTTCAAATTCTGCCTAATCTATGGATTCTCTGCTTCGACCTGCTTTGGGTATGAATTAACATCCTTTGTTATTTGTTCCCTAATTGGTTTTGAGCTTTGTTTCATAGGATTTGGTGGATTTTTAAAAATCGGTTTGTTAGGGTTTATATTAATCGCTTTTTGCTTTATCTGACTATAAGGTTTATTCAATCGACTGCTTATTTTTCCTTGATCCTTAGTCGGTTTATCCCCCTGTATAATCTTCCTTGAATCACATCACATATTTTAAGTCGATTATAACTATGGGACCTGGTTGATTCTTTGTGCTTGTACGCTTGAAACCCTAACGCTCAGTTAGGGTTTTACCTGTTCGATTGGTGTTTGCTACTTGCTGGTAATTTTCTTTTTGATTGATTGTACGTGGGTTAGAGAGATGTTAAATAAGGGTTTTCTTAATAGTAAGAGTGCTTCTGATCGTGTTGATGTTGAGGGTTTGGCTGCTCCCCATGGTGAGGTTGTGTTGGAGCATGATTCGTCCTCTTATGGTTCAAAACAGCCTAATGTGGAGCAATTAATTGCTAATGCGCATAAGAAGTTTGAGGAAGCAATGAATACAATTGACTGTGATATTGCTAATATGGCTTCATCTTCTGACTTGAACAATTCGAGTGGTATTGGGCTTCAGTCTGATTCGAATGGTACTCAAACTACTCCTACGAGTTTTAATGTGGCTATGCAATCCCAGATGTTTGGGACTAATGAGAATATGATTCAGAGTGTTACTTCTGATCCTAATGCACCCAAGGTTGATACTACTAGTGGTAATGGAGTTAAGTCGGTTTCTTACGCGGGTGTTGCTTCTAATGAATCCAAGAAACACGTGTCTAATTTTCGGAGGTTAGAATGCAGCAATAAGAAGGATAATGTTGACCTTTCAGTCCCGTTGAAAGTAGTGGAAGAGGTGAACATGAGGTTTGAGAATACTCTCTACGGATACTTCCTTGGGCAACGTCTTGCTTTTCCTGTTGTTGATTATTATGTTCGCAATGCGTGGTCTAAGTATGGTTTACAAAAGGTTATGATGAATGCTAAGGGGTTCTTTTTCTTCAAGTTTAACTCGAAGATAGGTGTCGATGATGTTCTTGAGAATGGTCCTTGGTTGATTCGTAATGTTCCTATTATTCTTAAACCATGGACATTGAACACTAACTTGCTTAAAGAGGATTTGACTAACATTCCGGTGTGGGTTAAATTCCATGATGTTCCTTTAGCCATGTTTTCGGATGACGGGCTTAGTCTTCTTGCTACTTTGATTGGGACGCCCAAAAGGTTAGATGCTTTTACCAGCCAAATGTGCAAGGAATCGTGGGGCCGTAGTAGCTTTGCTAGATGCATGATTGAAGTTAAGTCGGACGAGGTGCTTAGGGATAGCATTACTGTTGAGATACCTTTACTTGATGGTACGGGTTCGACTATTGAAAAGATTCGGGTTGAATACGAGTGAAAACCTCCGCGTTGTGATAAGTGTAAGGTTTTTGGTCATACTATTATTGATTGTCCGAAAGTTGTTGTTCCTCCAGTTCAACCTACTAAGGCGACTAATGATGGTTTCACGGCTATCAATAACAAAAAGAAAGGTAAACAAGGTGGTTCTACAACTCAGGGTAAAGGAGGGTTTACTAAACCTGTTGTGGGTAAGCAATTTCAGTACCAACCCAAAAAGAACCCTCCTGAACCAAAGAAGGTGGATGGAACTAAGAAGAAGGCTTCTGATGTGGCTAGCTCAAATATCTCTACATCCAATCAGTTTGATGCGCTTAATATGGATGATACGGATGGTTTTTCTATTCCTACTAATGACACCTACATGGATGTGGATGCTGGCCGTACTATGGAAGTTAATGAGGATGAGTCGGTTAAGACTGGTACTACATCACAATGTCCGCTTGTGAGTGATTCAATGGGAACTAAGGAAGTTGGTTCTACTCCCATAGTTGAAAAAATTAGTATGCTTGAAAAGCTAATTATCGATGGGAAAGCTACTCTTGTGGATGATGAAGGTCATCCTGTTCCGTCTGCCTCTGTCACTACAAGGGTTAACCCATTTTCCAAGGTGGGTGATGTTGAGGTTTCTGACAGTGATGAGGAAGAGGTTCTTAACACGTTCGATGAATCTGCAAATCTTTTTGGTGAAGGTCATGAGCGTGAAGATGAGTTTGATGACTATGATGATTACTCGAAGCAAATTTATGATCTTCCAGGGGAGTTGGATGCTCTTAATGCCATTTACGGCTTTAATCTCCAAGGTCGTAGGAAGTAGTTTATATTTTTGTCCGAGTCTTTCAATATTATGTGGTAGTGGCTTTGTTTTCTTGTCTAGAAAATAGGAAGAATCTTGTTATGTAAGCTTTTCGCCTATGTAACGGGCTGAGATATGGGATTCACTCATATCCGTTGTACTTAATTGTTTTTTGGAGTAATATATTTACCGGGTCGTTGACCTTTTACCCAAAAAAAAAAGAAATATTCGGGTTATCGACTCCTAAAAAGATCCCGCTTGTCACCGTTGCTCACCCAAGGCTTCCGCTCGATATATACTATTTGTGATCATATTTAAGGCTCTCTTTCAAGTTGCTACAATAATCACATCATAACATGTTTTCCTGTACTTGTTTATTCACAAGCTAGAGTATGAATTATCGTGTTATTATGTGAGATGTTACGTTAATAGAAAGTCCACTTTCAGTCGACTTCATGCTTACTGCGTTTGATTATATACTATTGATTGTTTGGTCACTGGTCAATTGTATTATAATAGTTAGTTAATTAATATGATTAGTTACACATTAATGTGACCTTTTTTTTTTTTTTTTTAATCATGATTTCCGATAATTTGGCCGACTAATCCACGGGGTTTGAACCCACCGCCACACAGACTCAAACCAGATAAATCTCTCCCTTTTTAAAAGGTTGCCATCTTGTTTCTACAACATGCTACACATAAATCTTCAAAAAACATGCTACACATAAAAGCGGAAACAAATATAAAACAATATATATATATATATATATATATATATATATATGAAAAATTGATTTAGATGCCAAAAAGAGGTTTTAATCTAAGACTCTTTTTTGTTAAAGCTAGAGGGAACATATTGTTATGGAGTTGAGGCTAAAGTTGTTATAATATCACGTCATATATCAATTACGTATAAAAGATGTGGATCCACGAGGAACACGAGGATGTGTTTGAAATCAAGCACAAACAACACAAGATATGTGGACATGCATATTGCAATGATTATCGACTCATAGGCAGGGACGGAACCAAGGTGTTAATTATTGAAAAAAAAATCAATTTTTCTAAACACATCTTAAATGTACTAGGTCCATCTAAATGTGTTTCTATATTACGGTTTCAAAATTTTTTACACCCGGTCATATTTGTTCATGGTTCCGTCTCTGCTCATAGGTGTTTATTATGAACGATCTCAATGTTGTAGTGGTTTATGGGTCGTGTTCATCAACTTAATTATTTAAGGATGCATGTACAATTTCGATGCATTTGGGTATCTAGCAAGTTGGTAGAAATGCACGTTTTCGTTCGTTTTATACGTTTTCGTCCGTTTTTCTTACGTTTTCGTCTGGTTTATACGTTTTCGTCCGTTTTTATAGGTTTCACCTATTTTGTTACGTTTTCTTCTGTTTTTATACTTTTTCGTTCGTTTTCACACGTTTTTGTCTATTTTTATAAGTTTTCGCCCGTTTTTAAAACGAACGAAAACGTATAAACACGAACAAAAACGTAATAAACGTTTTCTTCGTGTATACGTGTGTGCCCCGATAGATCATGTATTTCTTAGCCGTATAAATGACAACGTAACGAGCACGAACCAACACGTATATAATAAGTCGAGCTTCAACTAAACCACATAAACGTGTTCATTTGCATTAGCTTATTCATTTTCTCGTTATGGTATTGAGTTTTTATATTTAAACGGTATTATATTATTGAGTTTAGCCCAACATATAGGATTCCAATTTTCTCTATTTCATAGATAGTAAAATAGATAAACTTGATGATAATTGTAATGGTGTCCGCATTACACGGTTGCGTCCTAAGAAACACATACTGACATACACTTGAAAAGGACGCACGAATGACAAATATAGAGAGAGGAACCACTGAACCAGTAGTATCACCGATGATGCGATGGTCCCAACCATCGTATCACATGCATGAAAATTGTTTGCAACTGTCGGCATTATTGTCTGCTAGCTTGAATATGCTTACCTAGAGCGCTTTCATTTGCGAATAATGTTACAGGATATCATATCATCAACTTATGGATATAAATTCATATCAAACATGTAATTTCCATCTCTAAGCTTGACTCGATTATTTTTTTTCCTAAACTATAACCAGGACACATCCTTCGCCCTGCACCAAAAGGCAATAACTCTAAATTACTCCGTATTACCTTTCACATCCATTTCCTTTCCAATAAATCTCTCGGGACAAAAATTTTCGGGTTTATCCCACAACTGCGGATCCCTTCCTTATTAGAAGGTAATTATGTTTCCCTAATATAAATACTAACCAATAGATATGTAACTATATCGACTAATATTCCTATGGTCCTTGCGTTCAGCGGTAACAGTGGAATGGGCAATTGCGGAACTCCTAAAGAAACCAGAAATTTTCAAAACCGCAACAGATGAGCTCGATCAAGTGATAGGTCGAGATAGATGGGTGGAAGAGAATGACATGCTGAACCTTCCATACATAAGGGCAATTGCTAAGGAGACAATGAGATTACATCCAGTGGCACCATTGTTAGCTCCAAGAAAGGCAATTGAAGACTGTAAAGTTGATGGTTATGATATTCCAAAAGACTCGTGCGTGATGGTTAACGTAAGGACCATAGGAAGGGTTCCGCAGTTTTGGGATAAACCCGAAGAATTTTGTCCCGAGAGATTTATTGGAAAGGAAATGGATATGAAAGGTAATAATTTAGGGTTATTGCCTTTTGGTGCAGGGCGAAGGATGTGTCCTGGTTATAGTTTAGGACAAAAAATAATCGAGTCAAGCTTGGCTAATTTGCTTCATGGGTTTTATTGGAAATTACCCGATAAATTGACAAAAGAAGATTTAAAGATGGAAGAAATATATGGGTTAACGACTCCTAAAAAGTTCCACTTGTCACAATTGCTAATTCAAGGCTTCCACTCGAAATGTACACGTTGTGATCATATATAGATGTGGTTTTAAAAGGTTGAAACTAGAGTTATCAGTATGTACAACGTGTTTGCGTATATTAATAAAGCTTTGCTAATAAACTTCATAAATTTTCAGTTTTCTTTGCTCATTTTATTAAGTGCCTAACTAAGATCTGTTATGAAGTTTTAGTATCAAGTGATGATCAGTAAGGTCTTGATTGTATTAAGGTTAATTATATTAAGTGCCTAACTAACGTGTCATGATAGTTTTTACATACCACTTGCTATACAGGTAAACTTAGCGTAGGTGGCATTTATATTTTATTTTTTTATTCACCTCCATCTTTTTCATCTTTATACATGCACCACCACCATTTTCGTCTCTGCTACCACTCCATTTCTGTCATCACCTCCCACATACCCATATGACAAGACATATCTAATGTATTTTAATTTACAGTAGATCAAAGCAAGATTATATAAAAATAACTAATGCCCTTATTAAATCTTGAAGACACACAAAAAATCCTGAAATTTACCAACGAGTAGTGGCAAGAGACGGTTGCGGAAGAGCAGTGGACGGAGACGTATCTTCACTATGGTCGACCTCCGCCCCATGTTTATTGCCAAATAAGTGTTGACGGTTAGCAGTCTTGAGCTTCACAACAATCTCTTAATAATAATAATAATAATAATAATAATAATAATAATAATAATAATAATAATAATAATTGTTTATAAAAATAGTTTAAAGTGTATAGGGTTTTGTAAAATATATAAACTTTTTTAAAGTTATGAAAATTAAAGATTTTATACTTCATAAAATTTAATTAGTTTCAAGATTAGACTTTTTTTTTAAAGTTTAAGGTTTAATTGTAAATTCTGTTAGCCAATCAAAATATAAAGTTCATTTACACTTAAATCCGAAATTTACAAAAAAAATACTCACATGGTCATGTGCATGTTGAGCTCTCCTATTCATCAATAAAAATATACATTGTTATAAAAGATTTTTCTCTTATTATATAAAAGATTAAACACAATTACATCTGATTACTTGATACATGCGTCAGCAACTTGATAAAAGATTTTTTTTTTTAAATAAAATAAAAAAAATAAAAAAATATATACATATATATATATATATATATATATATATATATATATATATATATATATATATATATATATATATATATATATATATATATACACACAGACGTAAACGTTTAGACCAAAAAACAAGCCTTACACTACTAGATGGACACATGTACTTGTTGAAAAAAATCAAATGACATTTTACATTATTTACCGAAGCACTGATTGACATGCCTAATTGGTATGCTTAAATATATGCATAATTTTGTCTGTCAGCATTTTGTTGGTGACAACAGATAAACCCACTTTTTCACAAATTAATAAACAACTTTCACATCCATTAAACACAAAATTAATCACACACTTTGTCCTCTAAATCATTTTCTTATTCCTTGTATGTCCACTTTAAACGAACACCTAAATTTTACTCCTTCCGTCTCAAAATTATAGTCCACATTTTCTTTTTGGCATGTCTCAAAATAATTGTACACTTTCCATTTTGTTAGAAATGAAGCTGGGCGATATTTACGTGAATTAGAAGTAGACAACTAGATTGCATATAATGCAAGGACTGAAAATGTAATATTAGCAAAGTTGTCTTGTTAGGCATTTAAATACCCCACAAGTCTTCACTTGTGGGGTGTGGCTGAAAATCATTATCCATAGAAATAATATCCGGTTTTCAACTTTCTCCACCTTCTCTCTACTCTCTCACTAAACCTAACATGAATCTCTTCTATTTTAGTCAACCTCGACCTCCAGAAGGGGTTAAAAGTCGATTCTTGGTCTCTACAATTGGTATCAAGAGCTAACCGGGGGCGAATCGTGGTGTGTTTGAGGTAACAAATGTGATTTATGGTGTTTTTGTGTTCGGTTTTTGTTCCAAATACACCCACTGTCGCGTTTTTTGTTCTTCTAAATTCGTGGCTGTTTGTGGTTTATTCTTGGATTCGAACACTAATTTTTGATGGTAAGATTGCATTTGTTAGTCCTAACGAAAGGTTGTGAAGATTTCTTAATTTTCTAGGCGAATCTTGTGGTTATCTGAAATTTTTTTTGGTGTTCTAAGCTCTTAGATCGAAAAAATTATAGATGATTGAGCAAGATTTGTTTTTGGTTAGTTTTGTGAATTATTGAAGTTGACAAGTTGCTCTAAATTGTCAATGGATAAGACTGACAAAGAAAGGGCAAGTAAAGAAAAAGGACAAGAGTTGGTGAAAGAAAAGCAGACTTTCGAAATTCAGAAAGTCAACAAAAGTTTCGAAATTGCCATTATTCTCGCAATTGCTTCTTCTTTCGAAATTGCAACATTCTTCGCAATTGAAGCTGCCTTCGCAATTCCTATGCTTCTTGCAAATCAGAAAATATCGCATTCTTGTATAAGATTGTGATAGGTGCTCTTTCGAAATTGATTTCGGAATTGATTTCGCAATTGGTTTCGGAATTGGGTCATTCTCGCAATTGGTCTCGCAATTGCTTCTCGCAATTGGAGCTGATTTCGCAATTCACCATCTTTCGCAATTTGTTCAGACTTTCGCAATTCTAGCTCCTCTCGCAAATGGACCTTCATCTCGCAATTGCAAAAAAAAAAAAAAAAAAAAAGCTTTTTTGCGGGAAAATTTGAGTAAAATTTAAATTTGAGGAATGACTTAACAGTCAGTTTTTACGCGAGATTCAAATTCTGGTTCAAGAGTGAAAATTTTGGCCAAAAATTCAAATTTTTTGGCCAAAATTCGAATTTTTCGGGGAATTTTCGGCGTAAAAATTTCTAAAACTCAAATTTTTTCCTGCATCATTAGAATGTCATTTTATGGCATTTTTCACACCTAAATCACAAATGATATTTTTGGCCTACACCGTCAACATCACCACATATAGCCGAAAAGATCCTGATCAAGAATCGCAATCAAATGACAATGGCTAAATTATCAACTGTGACTACAAGGATGATTCATTATTACTTACTTGAAGTTGAAGTGGAATATCACGGGTACGTGTACTTAGTATCTTGAAGATATCGGGGTTGGTTGGATGCATGATTTTTCGAGATCCTTGTTTGAGCATTTATAGAATAGTGATTAAGTCTTGGGTTATCTAGTTTTCATAGGTCAAGGGGTGGATGGACGAAGACCTAGTTAACTATTACTTAAAGGAGATACGTTGTAGTACTCAGTGTCACACAAAGATGTGGATAATTCAAGAGATGTTCATATACAGTTAAGGAAGGATGGATGGGTATATGAAACGACCTATGCTCTAAGGAGTTACATTGTAGTGCTCAGTATAGGTTCTTAGTCACACTATCGTGCAAGTTTAAGTCACAAGCCTGGGTTATCTTACTTTAGTCTCAAGTTCGTCATAGTGGGTTTCTCCATCAGCAGTCACTACAAAAAGCCGCTGTTTTGATTCAAGAGGTTCGAGAAGAGATTGATCTGAAGAGAATTGTAGAGAGAATAGTTATCGAAATCCACTCATGGGGTATTGATTTGTATGTTGCTTCTAGTTGATATGTCTATGTACACATATGTAGGATGAGTCCGAAAGATCGTCATCATCCTGGAGGGAGAAATGTGTACATTGGGGTTGTTTATGAAGAACTGGAAGCATTCTAAGTGAGCTGAAGATGTTGATATGATGCTCCCCAATACAAACCTGTGAAGAAGTTACAAGTCATCAGTCTATAATCCATTTTTCGCTGTGCAAGAGACTGAAGACAATTTGGCAAGATTTTAGAGAAACTTCTTCTACACGCATCAAGGCTATATCAAACGGGTTGTCAATTATGGAGGGAGCATGTAAAAGAAAATGCCTCACTAATTGGGAGGGAGTAATAACCCAATTAGGTCATTACAGTGATTCTGCAAGTAAGTCAAGCAAGCTGAGAAAGATACGAGAAGATCAAGAGCTGTGAAGACATCCTCAAAAGGAGACTGCTCTACTTCAGCATTGCTTTTATCATTGTTATGTAATTGTTAGGAATCATTGTAACCAATTCACGTATATCTCCAGCTGGAGGGAGATTGTTAGAAATGAAGCTGGGCGATATTTACGTGAATTGGAAGTAGACAACTAGATTGCATATAATGCAAGGACTGAAAATGTAATATTAGCAAAGTTGTCTTGTTAGGCATTTAAATACCCCACAAGTCTTCACTTGTGGGGTGTGGCTGAAAATCATTATCCATAGAAATAATATCCGGTTTTCACTATCTCCACCTTCTCTCTACTCTCTCTCTAAAACCAAACATGAATCTCTTCCATTTTGATCAACCTCGACCTCCCGAAGGTGTTAAAACACGATTCTTGGTCATTACACATTTTAAGTAAGAAAAAGAGAATTTTGTGGAGGAATATTCCATTTGAGTGGTTGAGATTTATAATGGCTCCATTTTTATTAAACTTTGTGGTTTCTCTCTCATGACAATAATTTTGAGACGGAGAGAATAGTAGTTTTTGTTTTCTCACATTTATGCACAAGTCGATCTTCTTTTTTCTTCACGCAATTTTCTTTTTTCTCTCCTATAGATCTTTTTACTTTTTTCATGAACAACATGAATTATTGCATTTATAAAGCAACTGAAACACTATACTTTTACCAATAATTCAATTTATTTAATTAAATATTATAGGAGTTAGGATCAAATAAAAAGAAAAATTAAAATAAGAATGATAAAAAGAAACAACAACCACTCATTTCAGATACACCTACAAAAATAGATGCATCTCCCTTTAAAATTCTCTCTCATATTTGAAATGTGGCTAGAAATTTTTCTTATTTTAGTTTTTTCATCTTACTGAATCCCTTCCCAATATTATAGGGTAGATTTGAAATTATATAAAACAAGGGTTGAAATATGGTGACTATAACATGTGTCATTAGAATATCTTTTGGTGTATATTTAGGTCCACTTAAGTAGACCTCTTTATCATTTTTCTTTTTTTTAAATATAAATAATTAGACGGTCAAAGGACTTGGCAACAAAACAAATTAGTGATAGTAGCCTAGTAGGTGTTGGTAGGTGGATACCGATGTTTTGTAACTTTGTTGTACCAATAATTCAATGTAAATTATCTAATCACCCACTATTACAATTATTAGGAGTTCGGTGATAATTTGTTGTAACACCTCGAAAATCTGGTTTAGCAGAAGCATATATGTTTGGGTGCTACTAAATTGATATCACAACACAAGGTACCAAGAACGGTTTTTGCTCAACCGTTTAAAATAGATTTCATATTCAAAATGATTTGTTTACAACATTTCAAAAATTGTGCGGAAATATAAGCCCATAAAAGAAATCAAGTGGTCCCAAATACATCAGAATCTTCTATGACCATGCCATGCCAAAAGCCTTCACAAATAGATTATCGCCCTAAACCTGATAATACATGCTAAAAGTGTCAACACGAGGTTGGTGAGTTCATAGATTTGTAATAAAGAAGTAAAAATACTGTGAGTTCCATAAGAGTTTTGTGACCATTGTTTCGCTCACAATGTCCTCAAAATAGTGTTTAGCTTTAAGTAAAATTTGTGATGTGGACCAAGTGTAGGGTATGCAACCCAAAATAAAATAGTTTATTACGCTAGCTCTAAGTTCATGTAACCGAAGCTATAACTTGTGTGCATGCTCTAGAAGCATGTTAAATATCAAGGCCCGGCAAGTGTTTATCCCAGACACTTGTGGTTTCGATATGGTATACGTTCGTTTGGCTATCTGGTCAACCCGAACGGGGACCTTACTCCCAATAGATCTATTTATAACACTCGCGCTTCCCATCAGGAATTGACGATTCATGAGTTGGGCAAATTGGGACATACTAGTGCTTAGGCTAATCTGCGTAATAGTTTGATAACAACAGTGTTGGTCCACAAAAAAGTTCTGCATGTTTCTCACCCCGATTGTAAAACAAGTGTAAATAGAGTGGGGCTATAAACTCACATGCATATCAGTCAATCACATATCGCTTTCAAATAACCAATTCAAATAATTCAGCCAAACAGTCAGATGTTGAGTAAATAGTTCTCATATTCCAAAAAAACAGTTATTGAGTTTAGTTAAAATGAGCATGTATTCTCCCCCCAGAAACAGTTGAAAAACTAATAAAAATAGGGGTCATGAACTCACATTAGCTTGCAGTAACGCAAAATATCACAGTGGTCACAACTGGCATCAAGAGCTAAACACAACGATATCGAGGGTACAGGCACAATGGTGCCGGATCGGCACAACCTAATATATATATATATATATATATATATATATATATATATATATATATATATATATATATATATATATATATATATATATATATATCTCAGAATACATCTCAAAAAGTAAAGAGTTTTGAAAAGACAAGCGTCTTAGTTTTCGTGGATTACTCGTATCAAAGTTGGTAAAAAGTTTAGCGTTAACGTTTCGTGTGGTGGTAAGACAATATAGACTCAAGAATACTCACGCCAAATAGGAATAGAAAATCGACACAGTCGAGAAATGTACCGACGAGAACTTGAGTTGAGCAGGGAATGACAAACGAAGTCAAGGGGAATAGTGACAAAGGAAAATGTCAACAAAATGAGTCAATTAATACGTTTTCGGTGTTTTCCCCCTGATCCTAATAGTTCGGCAATAATCAATAATGTTTTGGAAAGTTAATTTAAGTTTTAAAAGAAAACTCAAATTAACATATTACATGGTAAATGTTTTCATGTTAGTAAAACTATGAGTTTCGATTATTGTCGGGTTTTATAAGATAAAAGGTTTTTCGACATCAAAGTATAAGTCTAGAGAGTTTTATAAAATTTGACATGACGCGTCAATTTATATAATCTTTCACGAGTCGTTGTGACTTTAGTGAAATCAATTTTCTCAAAACAATATCTCCCGACAATTTATAATTTAACACATGTATTTGTGTTGTTAATCTAATCACGATACAATAATAGACTTGCTAAATTATTTATTAGCGGGGCCGGCTTTGAGGGTTTGCAAGGTGAGCGACCGCTCAGGGCTCAAAATTTGTCCCGTTAATAATTATATGCATGTGTACATATATTTTTCATGAAGAAAAAAGTATTTAGATGAGAAAATATCTTAAATGAGCAATATGTTAGAACGTTTTGATAACTAATTGCATTATATCTTATAAACGGTGACACTTTATATATAACATTCCTTATCGAAAGGCCTCATTATTTAATTTCGTCCAGGGCCCTCAAAAATTTCATAAATTCGTGGGACAGCCATGTTTATTAGTTATTGGGTTTTACAACACGTTACTAGTTCAATAAATGTTGATTGCACATTTAATCCCGCTACGAGTTTAGTATATTAAATTTGTCTCAAGTCCATGATGTTTAATACGTCCAATATCAATTTAAATCCCAATATGTATCCGTACGTACCAATAATTTCGTGTTAGTCAAGTTTTCAGTATTACACTACAAGTTATCACACTTTGATAAAATAAGTAATACACTTGCTATTACACCTACTCCAATTTCTCATGGGCTGTTAAACCCATCAAATAACATAAAAATTTTATGGGCTTTCGAACCCATGTGTGAACTGACCAAACACACCATTATTACTTGGGCTTGGACCATGACAAAACTCCCTCAATATTGGTTGCAAATTCAAACAGACGCCCCCTTTACTGAATGAAAAACTCAACAAAACACACTTTATATATTTTTGAATGTGACCAATAAACATCACACTTGATTTTCAAAAACTGTTCCCTCTTATACCTGGTTTCAAACCAAAATCGATATAATTAAGTAGTCTTACACCCGACACAAACACGATCCATATAGGGGTTGTAATCGAGCTAAGACGAGTCTATATAGTTTTGAGCACAGCAAACTTTGTTTTGTTGTTACTTGTAACCGTCTTACCGGGCACATATGGAGAAGTAAGTGATTAATGGTAAACAAAATGAGCAACATCGATTGTTTGCTAATAGTGGGTTGAAGGAGATTGCCCTTTCAAAATTATCAACCGTCGGATGATAATGATTTTTCTTAGATAATGGATTTTACAGTTTATCGTATTTACATATCGAAACTCAAAAGCTACTTCAGACATTAAACACAACCGCAACATGAAAGTGTAACATGGGTGTCCTTGTTAAGCCAAATTAAGAAATGCAACACACCCTTGTGTGTTGTTGACTGACCGATAGGGAACTAAAACGGACTAGGACATGAACCAACCTACGCACCCTATTTGGAAATGCAAACCAGGGACGCACCATATGTTGCTTTTACTCGATCCTTACCCACATCAATAACAACAACATGAAGACTTATCCAACAAATCCGTGACCAAATCGGATTAAGGCACAAACACAAAAGGGGCTTTGGGGAGGCCGTTTTGAGCAGTAGTCACCAAAGGGGCTTGATGGGTTTAGGTGTGTAACGGTGGGAAATGGTGGGTGGGGCATTTTCTGACACGTGTCACCCTTTTTTTTTTTTTTTTTTCTTTTTTTTTTTAATCAACCAAAGAATACATTTTTTATTTAACAAAATATAATTTAAAACTAAAACACAATTTCATTAAAATAAAATAGAAACATTACATGATTCTAAAAATAAAAAAAAAACGAAACATGATAAAAAAAAAAAACAAAAGATTACAAAAGATTTCAACCAAACAATACATTTTTATTTAAAACAATTTCAACAATTATCTATATATATTAATTCCCGTCGTCTGTGCATACTAAAAAATTGCAACGCCATTGGTTAAAAAACTAATATACTTTGAGCCTTTTTTTGAGCCCATCAAGAGCCCACAGTTGCAGTCTAGCTATCTGCTTATATGAATAGCTCACCTTCTTTTACTCAACCCTAATCCTCCTTTAACACAAACACATACGCAGCCACTTCATAACTAGAAATACCCATTTCATTTCACTATCAAATTCTTCATTTTATCCATTCTATCATTACTTAAACGGCTAGTTTTCTTGGAATCACAAATGGGCAAGGCGCGAAGCTGCTCACGCCCATTCGTTTTTTTTGGGTTTTCACGCCCATATGTAATGGGTTTGGGCGCTAAATGGGCGCTAAAAGGGCAAAAAAGGGTTGGGTCACGCCCCATTACACATAGCCTAATAGAGTAGCAAAAAAGGAAAAGAAGATGGTGATATATCATCTGTACATCTGGAAAAGAGACCTTGGGGAAGATATCGAAAAAAAGAAAGGATAAGACAACTGAATAGGTGGGGCGGCTGAGGTTAAGGTAAAAGGGTAATAGGTTTTGTTTTATTATACGTCGTGTACCCCGTGTCTCGTTGAGCTAAAATATAATCGGGGCAATCCGATTTGGTGCTTTCGAGCAACAATGCGAAAAATATTTTTTGTGAAAAAAAAACAATACTATTGATTCCGATAAAAAAATGATTTTCTGACTTAATCCATAAATAATATGGTGTCGGTACGCGTGTGGTGTTGCGTTTTTCAAAAAAGCGAGATAACTTCTCGGTTTTGTAAATAAATTGTCAGTAAATGTCAGGAAGTGATTACTTCACTTTTCTTGATAAAATTAAGTAGCTTGGAGGGTTACTATATGCTACAGTGTGCGAGATAACTTCTCGAAATAACCATGTAAGCTCGAAAAGGCTCAAATAAATTGCCAAATAATAATAAGTTAATTTTTATTATTAAAATTATGTTTGGAAAATTACGGGTGGTTACAGTCTACCCTCCTTAAAGTGAAATCCGTCCCGGATTTCAGTTTATGTTATCCGATAAATTGGTGTCTGGGAAGAGATGTTGGTACTCACAACAGATTTGAGTCTCACCAGGCTGTTCAGGGGTTTATCTCTGTTTGTGGGAGGGTACCCAGGCTGTCTGCCATTGGTTTTCCCCTTTTTGAGATTTGGTGAGTTATAATGATTCCGGAAGTAAGTTTGATAGGATGTCGTAGCTCCATGATATTTCACAGCCTTGTCAGTGTGGGTACCTCAAGTTTCAACATGTTCTGATTTAAAGTGGTAAAATGGCATGATGACCGGTTTTCAAGGTTTGATCCGGAGTTGTGTGTTTTTCCTTCTCATAGAAGTGGATAAAATCTTGTTTGAAAACTTTATCTGAGTAGGTCTTTATACGAATTTGACCAAAGTAACTTTCCAACTATTACACATTCCTTTGTTAGAGATCAATAGGTACGTAGGGTGACACAGTTTCAGAAGATTTAAAATTTTGTAAGATGGTTCTTAGTCATGGTGTGGATGGGATAAATTCTACAAAGGTTGGTGTTTGACATTCCTTAACAAAAGTTTGATAAAGTTTGAGCAGAAAATTTTCATGCATCCAAATGAGTGTTTTAGAAGGATATCACTACGGATTTCATGAACATAAGTATTCAATTTACTTTAACAGTACCAAGAGGTAGTAATATAAATGTTTTCCAGGTGGGTGGATAGCTCACCGGGTGATTGCAAAAGTGTTTATAAAACGATTTGTTAAACAGTTCATAGAGTAATGGGTAATAATTTATTATTCAAAATAATAGCAAAGTGCGGTTTAGTTTGTGGTATAGTAGCAAGTCAACAAATCGGTTTATAAAATAACTTGTGAAATGATCTATAAGACAGTTTATAGAACCAGAACCATTCGTTGTTTACGAAATAGTGGTAGGGTCAGGATTTTTGATTTCATAAAGTAGCGGTAAAACATTTGTAGAGTGACCGCGGTATGTTCTATAGAATAATCGAAGACAGTTTGTAGGGTGTTAGCTACATGGTTTATTATCTTATGAGATGGTAGCAAAAATAACTGATATCCCCGAGAGACGAGAGGGGGATTAGGTGATTGTCCCAAGGAACGCGGTTCAGATTATTCCTTAAAGTCTCATGGTTTCTGTCGGGCATAGAATCTCTGCCGAATGGGAAGTTTATCAAGTTCAGGGTACGACCCCGAAGGAGGGTGTTTATTGCTACTAGCAATCAGTTGACTGTCACAGAAGTGTACTTAGTACTTAAGGCGGAAAGTACAACATCGGTTGAGTGTAGGGTTTGAGGTGGAGGTGACTGTAACAAAACCCCAACAAAACAAAGCTGGATAACAAATCCAAATCCAAATCCAGAATGAGGTCTAAAATCGCAAAATCCAGCGATCCAGATTTCAAACATAGCTCAAAACCAATTCCAAACGTAGCCAAATTCAATTACAAATGTAGCAAAAACAAATCCGAATGCTCCGATAAGCTCAACTGGCTTATTACAATCTCGAGGAGTTACAAATAAATAACTCGGATTCATACGGTGTTAACCGGGTCTAATCGACCCGATGCAAATTACGGTCAGACGGTATTGGTCCCAATCTGAATGGGTCTTTCTTGCCTGTTAAGGGTGGTAGTCAGAAATGCTTCAAAATACAGAAAATATCCTTGAATTGTGTTTTTATCTGTTTCATGTGCAAAAGGATTGAAAACAGAACGAAAACGAGCATTTTTGGATCGACTCGGCAATAATTGTGCATTTGATCAAGTGAAGACGAAAGTCAAAGACAGAGTCAAAGTCAACCCCCAAAATCCTAAAATGACACAAATGGTCCCTGGGAATAATTTCTATTTTTGGCAGCAATAGGCCTTGGATTTTCAGGATATTACAACATTAGTCCTCAAAGATTAAACCTAAATCCATTTCTATCCCAAAATAACTAAACCCAGCCAAAATAACCAAACCCAGTTACCAACCCAACCCAATCCTTAACTAAACCCCAGCCCAACCAAAACAAAACCCAACCCACACCCTTAGCTAATACCCCAAGTTTGACTCAGTCAAACTCTTATCCCCTTCAATACCACCCCGCCAAAATACCATACCAGAAACCACCCATCCACCGCCTTATCTCTAACAAACCCACCACCCCCTCCTAGCTTTCTATCCCACTCCACCTAACATGCCAAAAGGCATTAAATGCCTCTTCCCCATCACAAGTTACCAGGCCAAGACTTATCCCACTTATACGAGTTTTCCCGCCAAAAATCCATTTGGACGGTTAAGATGAGTTCAAGGCTATCTGAGGGTTCACAAGTGATCAGAGATGATGAGAAGACATTTCCCACTTAGTTTTTAGTATAAATAGAGACAATGTAACCTGTAATGAAAAGTAGTTAAGTAGTTAGTAGTAGTTAAAAAGTAGGTAATTAGCAATAATCGTAATTTATATTCAGTCTTTATAATTTTGTAATTCCAAGTATTCAGTTGTTAATTCAAGTTTAATTCAGTCAAGATAATCTTATTTCAAACACTCTTGTTCTAAATTTCAGTTATGCTAAAATTTCAAGTTGTCTGTTAATTTAAGTTAAGCTCTAGACCTATTAATGAACAATCATAAACATTCCCCACCCTTGCTATAAGCTTATACAAGCTTATCATAGCTTTTTGTAAGCTTATATAGTGATTAGCAGTTTTTAATTTCAAAGAATGAAGGAAGTCAACAAAAGTCAAAGTTTTAGTCAAATAAGCTACTTGGTGGTGATCAGCTGTTCTGGGATAAGCTGAGTGGAGTTTTAGCTTGGAATTGACAAACCAAGTGTAGTTCTGGTCTAGTTTATCCTGTTTCATTGCCTCACAGTTGTAAGCTTATTTTTCTATATTTTGCATTATTTTTCCATATTACTGTACAATAGCTTATTTTTATAAATTTCTGCTTATTAATAGTTTCTAATTATATTTCATCTGTTTTATCAGTTTTAATTAGCCTTTCCTTTATTTTTCTTAAAAACCTTTAAAAAAGCCAAAAATAAACCAATATAGATTCAGCTTATTAGAGTGCTTATTTCCATGTCATAATTACTTTTTAGTGCTTATTACATCTAGTTGATTAGCTGTCTTACCATTCCTAGCTTAATTTGGTCTGTTTCATTTGATAAACCACAGCAGACCCTCAAAAACGGGTGTTTGGTTCATTGGGTCAAACGGGTCAAAACCCAGTGTTACTGTTCATTTGCATTTAGCATAAGTTTGATTCAGCTTAATATAGGTTAGATGAGACTTAGTTGTTAGATTTTAAGTTGTTTTGAGCACATTTGATGATTTGTGTGGATTAGTGCAAAACCTAGCTTCATAACTGCCATTTTAAGCCCAAATAAGCTGAGCTTATTGAGACTTGCATTTTGGTGATTTTTAAGTTCATTTCATTAGTTTAAGTGTGTATCAAATAGTTGGTAGTGTTTCAGTTGGTTTTGCAAAAGATTTGAGTCCAAAATCAATTTCTGCTGGTTCAGTGTATACTGAGCAAACCAGCACAAGCAGGTGCTGTTCTCAGCTTCTTATCTGCTTATTCCCTTGACCTCAACTCTTGATTTTTGGTTTGCTTATTCCCTATAGTACTAGCTTTCAGATTCTGTGCTTGGATTCTCCCTTAGAGCTTATTATATAGCTTATTTTAGTCTGCAAAATTAGCCAATTGGCCTGATCAAATTCTGCATCAGTTTTTATGTTCTTCAAGCATCTGATCTAATGCCTAATTAAGGTTCAATTGGTTGTTGTAAATTGGGGCTTTTGGTATTTTAGTGTAGCCAGTAGTACTAGGAAGCTTTTGCCCCCTTAATTTTCCATGTTTCTGCTTATTTGAAGTGCTTAATTGGATCTGCAAGTGGGGGTTTTTCCTGATATTTCTGCACAAGTTTTAAAACTGCCCAACTGCTTATCTACTTATTTCTTTTGCTTATTTGAGCTTTTTAAGTTGTTTTAAGCTTCTATTAGTATAATAATCTATTTCTGAGCCTTTGGTAATTTTTAGAGCTTTTTAGCTTATTTTTGGGCTTATTTCCAAACTGCTTTTCAGCCCATTTGCTTATTAGGGTTTCTAAAAGTTCTAATTTTATTTTTCCTAGCTTAAGAATAATATTTTAAATTTTCCTGCAAAGTTTCATATTTTTCTAAAGTCATTTACTTATTTTAAACCTTTTATTTAGTTTTTAATAGTTTTTAATTCATAATAAAAAATATAAAAGTCAGAAAAATATAAATCTTTTTTCTAAAATTTTCTTTTATTATTTAAGATTTAAGAAAAATAATTTTGCACTTGTAGGATTTGTTTTTATAGATTTCATTTTTTAATCCCGTTTTTAGATTTTCAGTTTCACGTTTTTATTATAATTTAGTTTAATTCTTAATTTTCTTTTTGAGAATTTGTTTCTCATTGTTTAAATTAGAATAATCAAGAAAAATTCCATATTCTACTCATCAGTCACTCTAATCCAAACTTTCAATGATTGCCCATTCACACCTCGTTGAGACACGACCCGGGTAATCACTTATCTGGTATCACACACACGAACGTGAGTTTTTGCAAGTTAGCCTTTTTCCTAAAAGGTTGATTTGTCTTTATTCACGTGTATCCGTCAGCATATTATTTATATATACTATTTACCAACGGATCAATTACCATATAGTTTTTGGTAAACTATCAACCATCAACGGATTTGAGATGTCTTTACCAAGAACCGTTTGCTTTGGACTAGCCAACTCTTCACAATGAAGCATGGTGAGTTGATAACCATATAGTTTTTGGCAAACTATCAGCCATTAACAGATTTGAGAAGTCTTTACCAGAAACCGTTTGCTCTAGACTAGTCAGTTCTTGATGTCTGTTAGACATGGTGAACTGATGACCATTTGTTGTGTGGTAGATGTACCAACACTCAAAGATCCTTCTCATTCCATCAAAGCTTCCATATTTCCAAAAACATGTCACAACTCTTCACTCTGCTTCTTAAAAAGACATCATTTTCCTCAGCAGTAGAAACTTCTAATGTAGCAGTACAAACTGATGTAGCATTACAAACTTTTATACTGACAGTAGAAAGAAATTTCCACTTCTTCTGTGTAATCCATTGCTTTACTAAGAACATCATCAAGATCATCAACTTTTTCAACTTTTTGGAACATTTTCCTCTTTTTCCTCCCCTGTTTGGATGCATACTCCAAAAGAATTAATCCATAACTTGCCTATTTACCTCCCCTGAACCAATGCAGCTATACATTTAGCATTCCAATGTTAACCACTAAGAAATTGAACCTGCTAACATCAAAGGCTTTGGTTAAAAGATCAGCCACATTATCATCAGTATGAATCTTAAGCACCTGAACCAACTTCTTCTCATAAGCATCTCTAATGAAGTGGTGCCTAATTTCAATGTGCTTGGTTTTGGAGTGAAACACAGGATTCTTCACAATGCAAATGGTGCTTTCATTATCAATGTAGATCTTTGTGTTCATGAAGTTGAAACCATAATCTAACATCTGATTTTGAATCCACAAAACTTGTCCACAGCAATTAGCAGCAGCAACATATTCTGCTTCAGTTGTAGAGGTAGCTACAATCGTTTGCTTCTTACATTGCCATGAGATAAGTCTTCTACCCAGAAATTGACAACCTCCTGTTGTAGATTTCCTATCAAGACTTGCACCAGCATAATCACTGTCAGAGTAAGCTTCCAAATCAAATAAGGAGACTTTAGGATACCAAAGACCATTTTTTGGATGGCCTTTGAGATATCTAAAGATCCTTTTCACTGCATGAAGATGTGAAGTCTTTGGAGTTACATGATTCCTAGAACAAGCACAGACTGCAAACATAATGTCAGGCCTAGAAGCAGTCAAATACATTAAAGATCCAATCATAGACCCATAAAGATGCACATCCACATCTGCTTCCTCTTCATCCTTGACTAATGGCTTCTTTGACTCTATGGGGGTACTTGCAGTTTTCACATTAACCAAATCAAACTTCTTTAGGATTTATGCAACATATTTATCCTGACTTATGAAAATTCCATCTTTTTGCTGTTTCACTTGTAATCTGTCACACCCCCAAATTCGGGTCCAGCGGAAGCATACATGTCGCTGGGGTGTAACTCAATTGGTATCACAACACAAGTGTAAAGAACGGTTTTCATTTCAACTATTTAGAATAAAATTGTTTATCAAAAATGTTGAATTTACATTGTTAAAAGTAGTGCGGAAATAGGCCCCTTTTAAAATATGCCAAACGGTCCCAAATGTTTATCAGAGTCTTCTATGACCATGTCATGCCCTGCCAAAAGCCTCCAGTAGCGTGCTATTGCTTATACCTGAAAATACATGCTAAAAGTGTCAACACGATGTTGGTGAGTTCATAGGTTTTAGTTTAAAACAATATGGTTGAACCAAAAGGTTTCCGAGTTCAAACGTCATTCACAACAAGTTAAGTTCAACATAGGCTCACACTGCCTATTCACAGTCCCAAAACCAATTTATAAACAATATCATAATTCAAAACATTTCAACCCAAAATAGATCGTACAGTTACCATGCTCATATAGTGTCGTGCCAACTGAACCTATAGTGTTCCTCAATTTCATAACCAAATCACGTGGGGAGCTACCCCGATAGATCTATCAACATGTGGGTTCACCAACTGAACCTATAACCTGTGGGCTCTCAACAGAGAGTTAACAGTTACACCAACTGAACTTATAACCAGTGGGCCCTCCGCAGAGAGTTAACAGTTACACCAACTGAACCTATAACTTGTGGGCTCTCAACAGAGAGTTAACAGTGGCACAGTCATGTACTCACAATCAAGCATGTCACATCTTATAATTGCATCATCACACATATATATCCAAAGTCATGTAAAGCAGTAGTTTAAAGCATAAAAACGTTTGTAAAGCATTGAGTTTAGTGAAAAACAATGAGCATGTATTCTCCCCCAAAACAGTTATAAAACAAGTAAAAGTAGGGGCTATGAACTCACCTGATGCGATAGCTACAATGAGAATAATGAATACGCTGAAATGAGGCTCGGTCTCTAACCGCGACCTATTATGGATGATATGATCTAATGTAAGCAAATGAAATGATGCTACACATGCAAATACGTATGTTATCGATACCACTCGATGATTTTGGAAAATAACGTTTATCGTCGAAAAATACATTTTTGACGTCTCGTTAAGTCATAAACCACTTTTCATGTAAATAGGTTCAAACGGTACTCCACGATCCTTGTTTGGTGTTTTATTGGTTAATATAATGTTTTCGTCGCAATTTAGTGTTTTTCTCAAAGTTGTAAAAATGACTAAGTAGCCTAGCAAAACTAGTCGTAAAACAGTGTACGTCAGGTGTTAGGACTCAAACTCAATGGTTTTGGAAAGCTTGTAACAATATCTAAAACTCTTAGAACTGACTTTTTGTCCCGAAAGGTCTCGATCATAAAGATATTTAGTCGTTATGTTAGCCAGTCGGGCCAATTCTGCCATTTCTGGGCAGTTTTCGGGTAACTTGGAAGGATCATAAATTACTCGTTATATGTCTGTTTAACAAACGGCTGCTCAATTTGAAAACTAGGCTGGGTGTTCTTGATTTTAGTTCTTGATGAAAATTTTCGAAAACTGACTCGATCAATGAGTAAAACGGATCTCGACATGATCACTTGAAAATACAGTTTACACTTAGAATATTTTCCCATTTTTAGTGCTGGTAATAGTGTACATGTATCGGCGGGTTTAAAACGCGTGTATCTTGTTCGTTATAAGCTCGTTGTCTACGTTCTTTATATCCACGGAATCGTCAAAACCTAAACTAATATGTTTTCAGTAGATCGGCTCTCCTAGATCACGTCTAACGTCTCATTTTGTCCCTTAGAGTTCGGCAAAATAGCAACAGTTTTTCTGAAAAATAGTTTTCGTCGCCTAACTTCGAAAAATCATATCTCCTTCGTTATAAGTCGGTTTTTAGTGATTCAAGCGCCCACGGTTTCGTTTTTGAATGTATTTTCTGAATATTTAGGCCAAAATGGTTCAACAGTTCCTGAGTTTTCCAGAAATTCCATTTCGTGACAGTAGGTGTATATATGGTTTAATAAATACATTTTTCTAGTTCATAACTTAATCAAACTACTTCCACACAACTCCACAAGTACTCTTGATCTACCATACACCTTCTCAAAGGGTCATGGGGTCCTAAACATCACTAAATATAGTGGGATTCATGAGGATGTTAGTGAAAATTATAGATCAAGTGATTTAGAGTGTTTTTAAAGAAAGTGGTACCATAACTTAAGTATCTTGCATTTTTAACTAAAACCACTTGATAATACATGATCACATAGATCAAATGAAAGTAAAACATGAAAAATTAGTGTTCTTGAAGTTACTTACAATGTAGATGGAGATTAAAGAGATTTGGATGATAACTTTGGGGTTTTTATTGCAAAACCCTAACAAAGATCATGTATGGAACTAAATAAGCACTTGTTTCTTGAAAACTTTTGGATCTTCCTTGGTCCTTGTGGTTTGCCGTGGGATTTAAAGAGAGACAAAGGAGATGAGTTTGATCTTTTTAACTTATGAAATATGTTGGTTTTGATGTTTATGAAATAAAATACCAAGACATGTTTATTAACTTTAATAAATGAGGAAGAATTTTTGGTAGATAAGGCATGGGGGGGGGGGGGGGGGGGGCGTCCTTTTGGTTGAAAAAGTGGGAAATGTTAGATATTTTGCTATAATATTGCATGTATTAGTTGATTTTGTGTATACTTTGGGTGTTATCGGGTACCGAGTTGTCTTGAAATAAATATTAACGAAGCGACGTAAAATACGACGAAGTTGTAAAAATTGTAAGAATATATTCCTGACAAGAATCGGGTGTCAGAATAATTATCGGGTTGAAAATTCGAAAACTGACGGAGTTATAAGCTCCTAACGGAAATTATCGCGATTGATTTAAAAACATCGGGTAAATTAATAATATAATCTCTATATTATTAAAATTAGTATGAAAATATATTAGGATCATTGTCGGGAGTACTGGGTATAATATCAGTTGAAATGACTGAGTGGTAACGTTAATTATGTAAATAACCATACGTAATTTGCAATAATGCATGTCAGTGAATGATCTACTGTACTGATGATGTGCAGACTACTCTAGCCTGCATGGTGTGTCCTAACTGGACAATGCATGAATTCACGGCTAAACCGCTCTGGTTACGTGAATTTTTGAACACTCGTAAACTAGGTTTACGAAATAATGAATACTGATCATGAACGGAAATTTTCTCCGAGAATGAATAGTGTCACGTGAATAGTAAAATTTCTGAAAGTTCTCAAAATCCCAAATTGACCTCGAAAACGATGAATAGTGAACAGTGAATAGTGATCGGTGAATAGTAAATAATGAATAGTAACTCATGAATAGTAAATTGTCGAGGTTCGAAAAATGGCCTGAAATTACGAGTTGTGACATAATCCAAGAAAGAAGGTGAGCTCTCCCATAGAACTCATCTGGAACTGACTTTTCATCAATGCTTCAAACTCTTCACACCAAGACTTCTTAGTTGAACAAAAAATGATATCATCTACATAAACTTGTACCAATAGAATATCACTTTTGTCTTTCTTTATGAATAAAGTCTTGTCAATGGTTCCTCTTCTAAAACCATTCTTCAACAGAAATGAAGATAGAGTAGCATACCAGGCTCTGGGAGCTTGGTGTAAACCATATAAAGCTTTCACAAATTTGTAAACCTTCTTTGGGGATTTAGGATCTACAAATCCTAGAGGTTGAGTCACATACACCTCCTCATCAATTGTGCCATAGAGGAAAGCACTCTTGACATCCATCTGATAAACTATGAACCCCTTGTATGAAGCAAATGCCAAAAATATCCTTATGGCTTCAATTCTAGCCACAGGTGCAAATACCTCATCATAGTCTATCCCTTCCTCTTGTTTATAGCCCTGAGCAACTAACCTTGCCTTATTCCTCACTACTACACCTATTTCATCCTTCTTATTTCTATAGACCTACTTGTTTCCAATAGCTTTCTTTCCAGGTGGCAAATCTACAAGAATCCATACCTTCTGCAACTGAAACTGCAAGAGCTCCTCTTGCATAGCATCAACCCAACTTTCATCTGCAAGTGCTTGAGATATATTCTTAGGTTCAATCTGAGAGAGAAAACAAGCAAACAGACAATGTTGGAAGTCCTTATGATTATTTCTTCTCTGCTTTTGAATGTAGCTGACAAGAGCATGGGCTCCAGAAGTCTTGTTCACTTTGCTCCTAGTCTGAACTGCAGAACTTGGATCTCCAATAATTTGAGATTTAGGATGAACAGTATGTATTCCTGATGTAGGAATAGAATCAACATGCGCTGTATCTTCCAAATTAGAGAAATCAGTCACTACACCTTCATCATCATAGGATGCATTAGAGAAAATCCCATCTCTTGGACTGGCATAAATATCTTCAAGACCAGGCATTACATCATCATCTTGAAGAATATCTTTCGTTAGCTCAGGATATGACTAATCATCATCATTAGAAACTCTTGAAGGACTGGCAGTACAAACTGGTGTGCTAGCAGTAGGAACTGGGTTTGTACTGCTAGTTGATTTCTCTTGAAAAGTATCATCAGCTTTCTTCTCTTGTCTTGTAAGCCTTTCAAGCTCATCTAGAAAAGCTTGATCTTCTGTGTCATCTAACTTAGAAGCAGTCTTTGGATCAGCATCAACCTTTTCACTTGAACTCTTGAAAGTTGGAGAGTATGTGGACAAGAAGGGCAGTACTAAAGATTCCTCAGAAGTGTCACTTGAATTGGTATCTTCTTGTGTACCTACATTTGGATTAGCTTCTTGTGGACCTGCATTTTTGTTAGCTTGATTCTCTGAAACAACAGGCATATAATTCATAGAATTTGTTAAATAATCAAGATCAAACATCCAAGCATGTCCTTTTCCTGCAACATTAGGTTTATTTTCAAGAAACTCTAAATGTAAGTTCTCTTCTACTTTCTGAGTCTCCAAATTATACACCCTAAATGCCTTACTGCTTAGAGAGTATCCAACCAAAAATCCAGAGTCAGACTTCCCATCAAACTTTTCTAAGTGGCCAAGAGTATTCAAGATGGTCACATGGCACCCAAAAGGTATTAAGTAACTTATAATAGGAACCTTGCCAGTTAAAAGCTCATAAGGTGTTTTATTTTGAGGTTTGGTCACTAATACCCTATTAAGAATATAGCAAGCAGTACTAACTGCTTCAGCCCAAAAATATGCTAGGTAGAAATGAATCTGCTAGTATTGTTCTAGCAGCTTCAATTAAGGTCCTATTCTTCCTTTCTGCAACTCCATTTTGTTGTGGAGTTCTAGCATTGCTATATTCCCTCTTGATGCCCTTGAGATCACAGAATTCATTTAGATCCTTGTTTTTGAATTCTGTTCCATTATCACACCTAAAAATCTTAACTCTGTGATCCAATTGGTTCTCTATCTGTCTAACAAAGCTTTTAAGAATCTCAGCAGTTTTATCCTTTGAACCCAAAAAGAATACCCAACTAAACCTACTAAAGTCATCAGTGATTACCAAACAATAGGTCTTATGATTTATACTCCTTACAGATGTAGGTCCAAACAAGTCCATATGCAAAATCTGTAAGGGTTTACTAACAGAACTCATTAATTTAGCCTTATAGGAGGCCTTGTGTTGCTTTCCTTTCTGACAAGCAACACAAGTATGGTCATTTTGAAAAATCTTGGAAGGTAAACCTCTCACAAGATTTCCCTTCACAAGTTTGTTTATGTTTTTAAAATTGACATGACCAAGCCTTCTGTGTCATTTATTAGATTCATCAACTGTGGCTTTTGTAATCAAACAAGCTAAATCTCTAGAAGGAACAATGTTCTTTAGATTGAAACTGTACATATTGTTTTGCCTCGGGATTTTAAGTAATACTTGATTTTCATCTGGTAACTTAAAATCATGAGACAATACAAAACACTCAGTATCAGTGAAAAGAACTTTGTTCTTCTTGTCACAAATTTGTGACACAGAAAAGAGATTGAATTGCTCAAGTTCTTTCACAAAATACACATCCTCAAAATCTAAATTTTCAGTTTTTATTATCCCTTTACCAGTAATTTGACCTTTACTACCTCCAATAGCAACTGATCCACCTCTAAATTCTTCATAATCAGAGAGGTTGGCCTTATTTCCAGTCATATGCCGGGAACATCCACTATCAACAATTCCTTTATCCTTTAAAGCTCCATGTGAATAACTCTGCACATCAAATAAAAAAAATCAGTTTTTCTTAAAGACCCAAGCCACAGATGACTTGAGTCTACCTTGTGGATCATTATATTTGAATGTATTATAAGAATATGATCCACTGTTGCTTTTGGATCTATATGTATATTCATTTTGTATAGGATTCAAAGTCCAACATGCTGAGTCTTTTACAGCATTACCCTTATTTCCCATACTAGTATTAATCACTGCTTGTGTCCCTAAAGTAGAAACATGATTTACCTTAGAAGTATCAATTCTTGGTTTCCTAATCATGTTATTAAATATTGTTTCATTGTAAAAAGGCCTTCTAACTGGTCAACGAGTTTTTTTAAAAACATTTTGCCTTTTAAGATTATCATTCCCAGTTAATTTTGGTTTAGAAGAATTAAAATTTCTTCTAGCAGCAGTCACATTTTGCCTAGCAGTAGTAACTGGTTATGGCTTAGCAGTAGGAACTAAATTTGGCCTAGCAATGGAAATTTCTATTTTGCCAGATCTAGTTAATACTGCTGATGGAACAAAGTTCTTATTACTCTTAGGGTGAGTCTTATAATTTGAAAAGTTTTGTTTATTCACCCTTTGGACATTGTTCCATTCTGGTCTAATCTCACTTTTAACAACACTCTTAATCTTAACCTGTTTAGCCATTCTTTTCTCGTGAAAATCACAATCTCTAATAAGATGACTAAAACTTCCACATACAAAACATGCTTTTCTAGTGACACCATATCCCAAACCAAACCTTTGAGTCCTTGACCTATTAAATGTGTCTTGTTCCTTAACAGTTTTCCTAGGAGTTTTTACATGCTCAACAGTATTAATACAAGCACAACTAGGTTTCTCCTGCTCTATTGAAGCTGTACACACATATTCATCTTCACAATCAGATTCATACTCCTCAATGATGGGAGCATCAGACCAAACTTTTTGTTCATTAATAACCAATTTAGGTACAGACTCAGGTGATTCTTCACAAGAAGAAGCAACATCAGTGGTTTTAGAATCTATTTCATTAGTTTCAGCATTTGATTCACAAGTTTTAGTCTGTTTTGGACCATATGTAAACATTGACTCATCTAACTCAACATCATCCCTAGGAGGCATGTAAATCCCTGTGATAGGAAGAGGAACTGCATGCATTCCTTCAGTTTTTTCATATCTATCATTCACAGGAACATCTTCTACATCACTATCACTACTCTAGAATACACTTTCAAACATTTCTTGCTCATAATTCAACATTCCCTTATGCAAATTATCTCCATACCCAAGCTGATGCGGTGTGTTGTGTCGTTGCGGTTTAGCAGTATTAATGCCTACTCAAGTTTTAAATTTATATTTAGCCGACTTATCAATAACACACACACTTAACAAGCAGTGTACCCGGTCAGTATGAATATAATGGTAAGTAGAGTGTCGATCACTAAGAGTGGAACGTATTATCTAGTTATTCTAATCAGTATTTTAATATCTTAAGTTAGCTATACAACCTAATCTAACGCAAGGGGGTTCAGCCTGAGAGACTGGCACGATTGGGTTGCAATTAAATAATAAACTAAACCAATAGGCACGAATCAGCGAATAGCACACACGTACACAGATAAATACTCGAGACAATAAGAAGATCTGTCCTGATAGATAAGTAGTTTGTCACTTGTTTTATTGCTAGTTTTATATGAAGTGTATAGTTCGATGCAACGCACCGAGATTAAGTCCTTTCTCGTTGGTTCTAATCTTATCGGCGAGTAAACCCTTAATGATTACTTATGACTATCCTATTTATCTTTCTTCCTACTTTTCTACAGACGATAGAATGCATAGGCGATCTTATAAATAGGCGAGGGCAGAGGCATGGCGACCCGATCAACGCTCAGCTAGACACAGAGGTTATCAATGCACTAATAAAAGTCACCAAAGACATCAACATATATACTTTAATTAATGAGAAAGCAGTTTTAAGGGAGTGCAATCTTTCCGTTGTCACATTACACAAGCCACCAATCTTGATGAATTAAAGTTTACTAACACAATAAAACAAAACTACTTAATGAATTAAACACATGCAGCACCTTCTTACAGCTCTTGTATCTTTGTTTGGGTGTGTCTTGTGCTGCCTATTCGTCTGAATTCGTCCTAGGTTTCTGTACTTCGATCTTCTGTCGAACTTCGTAAACTTTTTTTTTAACTCGTCTGGTCTTTGGGGTATTTATAGTTTCTGTCTGAGGGTAAGATGCGGCGCATCTAGTAAGTAGATGCGGCACATTGACTTAACTTCGCGTGGGGTCCAAGATTAATATATTCAGGAATATTCGTACACCGCCAGAAGATGCGGCGTAACTCCATAAATGGATGCGGCGCATGTCCTCTTGTATCTTGGATCGTATCTGGTGAAATATTGATAGCGATGCGCCGTATGTAATGAGTGAGATGCGGCGCATCTGGAGCAGATTCGTCTTGATCTTGTCCATTTCAGTAGACTCTTAACTTCTTGCATGTTTTGCTCCATAATTAGTCCAAAATCGCCAAGTTTCACCAAATGCTTGTTTTTACCTGAGAATTACAAAAGTAAACGATTAAGTATCAATCCTCATACATAATATAATAAAACAAGTCAAATAATTAGGATAAATGATAGTAATAAAATGTACTTATTTGAGTTCATCAAATATCCCCCCACTTGAACTTTACTTGTCCCCAAGTAAACGTTAGAATTAATTTTATGAAAATGTATCCTAAAAGATATTAGGATTTATTTTTATATTTAAGCATGTATTCATTTTTGCCATAATCACACAACCAAACACTTAACGAATTAGAAGTAAAATAAAATAATTTGATCAAAGCAAATCTAATCGTTTAACTGTCCAGTCGTGACGAATATTCTATCATAAGCTTGGCAAGTATACACATCTCCCCCACTAAAGCCAAGGAATAACAAGTCTAAAGCGGTAAAAAGGGTTTTTAGGCTTAAAGGGTTAATTATTCTCCTTAATCTCTATCGATCTCAAATTCCAGAAAAGGCGACAAAATCACAAATACATGATCGAATCCACGAACATGATACTTGCAATTGCTCAAATCCTTAACTCGAATAGGCTAAAGATAGGACCAAGTAATCTTTACCAATAATATTATATCAAAAAGGGCGACAAAATCATAAATACATAGTCGAATCCACGACTACGATACTTAAGATTGCTCAAATCCCTAATCTCAATAAATCAAAGGTTTGGATCAAGAATAATATAGGGTATGGATAATATTTGGGATACAAATTGGTGTAAAATAAAAAATAAACAAAACAGATAAATTAAAATCCTAAGTGTGGTTAATCACTATCCCAACCATCCCATGAATAAGACTCATATCATAGAATAACTCACGCTTTAACACTTGAAACACACGCTTTAGGTAGACACAAATTATACTCAACAAGATCTTAATCAAAGAATAAACCTTAGTTGGCGTTCCCATAACTGCCAACTCCCATTCAATCCATAGATATAATATACAACAATTAGTGGTGATATCGACCACTTACATAACTTTACATCGTTGGTTAAAACAAACATCCAACTTTCTTCTTTTTTCTTTTTCTTTTCTTTTCTTATTTTTATTTTTTATTTATTTTTTATTTTTTTTAAACTACTAACATAAACATAGATGTGTAAAATTTCACCACATCACTAAAACGATAACTCTGGATAATTTTTCCATACTTTTCATACTTCAGAAATAACGGTAATAGTGAAAGTAGTAAACACACGAAAAATAAACTCAAAGATATACAATATTTAATTTCACTCCAATTGCATTGTGCAATTTCCCGACCTAACCATAGATAATGAATTACGCACGCGAACACAGGTAATGTAAGGAAACACACTTTGCCTAAAGCAATTAACCAACCACGGATTTTAATCTATAGGGTAGGCTAAGGTGTAAGGGTGTAACGAAACATTTTAACAAAGGTGTAAGAAACGAAAGGAATGGCTCTGAGTGTTTTTCTAGGGGTATCTTACTCTAAAAATGAGAGTAACAAAAGGTTTATACGGGGGATAACTAACCAGTGTAGTTAGCTAATAACACATAACATATAAGGCTATTTGGTGTAAGATCCTGCGAAAAACCCTTGTAATCAATCTTAATGATTAATGATAATCTCGTATTACCATTTACTAACGCCCATTTTTGCTAGAAATTTAAACTTTCCATTAGTGTTATTAATATTGATGCATTATATATATATATATATATATATATATTGAATATATATATATATATATATATATATATATATATATATATATATATATATATATATATAGTGAGACTTTCTTGCGAGAACCATTTTATCTGCGAGAACTGAGAGAACCACCAAAAACATACATGCACGCCTTCAATAATTGTATTTTTGCACATATGTTCTAAAAACAACATATATGTTTTTAAAAAAACATAGTTGTTCTAAAGAATTTGATAAGAAATTGGAAATACAACATTTTTCTTTTAAGGTGGGCATGTATGTTCTTATAAGGCGTGCAACGAAAATATTGCAGCCTTGTGTAAGGTTTTTGTGAAAAAAGAGGATGAGTTCATGATGATATTGAAGAACATAGGTGGATACTTACGATTATTGATGATTTGCATGTATTTTCATTTTATTTTAAAAGGCGTGCATGTATGTTTTTTGTGGTTCTCTCAGTTCTCGCAGATAAAATGGTTCTCGTAAGAAAGTCCCCCTATATATATATATATATATATATATATATATATATATATATATATATATATTATATATATATATATATATATATATATATTGAACACACCGACACTAGAGATAATCTTTCCGACGCAACAACACATTTTTATGATCGACGACAAGTAATCATACTCACCTAGTTAGTACATTACACTTAACAAAAATTAACATTACCAAATACATTTAACCAAGAACTTAAATAAAACACTAATCCTAGGTCCTAACTCTACACAAATTACAAACCGGCTGGACCCTAATCTTCGGCCCATCAAACCCATTCAACCCAACCAAATCTCACAGCCCAACGATACACCCACTTTAATTATTTTACTTCCTTTGCTTTCTTCTTTAAACCCGATCGCTACTCCACTTCCAAAAACCCGACCTTAATTTTAATATCGAAACTTAAACTTCACATACTTTTACACATTCAAATGCACCACCTACTTAACTACCAAAATGCAAAAACCTCGCCAAGAATATCAAGTAGTAACGCGATAATAAAACCCATATTATTTGTTCTATACTCGACCCATACACATAATTATAACAGCCGAAACAATACCAATTTGCATATCACTTATTTCTATAATCCTTCAACTATATTCCCAACTAAATGTGATACTTCTAAAACCACGACTTGTAGCTAAGTAGCTCAACCTTGGACAATGTTAATGAAAATCGAATAAAATACAAAGCTAAACCAACCCATTATAAATCCCAAGTGTTACTGAAATCTTAACACCCTTTCTTAATAATGTAATACGAATGAAACAAGAAGATAGAAGTGAAATTGTGGCTCACTAGTTCAATTGATGGACACATGTTAAACCCAAATCGAATAAGGAAAACATCCAAGAGCTAAAATCCAAAGCCACAACTAACCATACTCAACTTCACACTCAAACTAAGATAGAAACACACAAGTGTCCCATAGTCACAGTGCCTCAATCATTGGTCAATAGGTCAATGGAATGTAAAAGATATTTTGCCTATAAAATGAAACCATTCATTCGATCCACTTTCCTTTCCTATCACCTATCACCTTCTATCACAATTACAACATTCTCTAAAAAGTCAAGTAAACTTCCTGTCGTGAGGTTTGGAAGCAAAGTCAATAAGAACAAGGTCGAATAAAGCCTTTTCAAGCTCACTGCTTTTCTTGTGTCTCCTTCGAACAACCACACTTCCCTCACCACCTTTCATAAAGCATTGTAAGTACTTTGTAATCTTTCGCTTCTATTTCATACACACGCTCATGCATGTTTCACTCTTATTTTGAAGGTCGCATGCATGCTTTAATTTTCACTAGATCACATACATACTAAGTCGAACCTATCACCTTTTTAATCACATGCAACCTTGTCACGTGTAACTCTTCCATCGCATGCAACACTAGAACTAATATCAACTTGATATTATACACTAAAGGAAAAACAGTAAAACGAAATTTAAAATATGCCAAGAGGGTGTGACTCGTGTGTATGAGAAAACCCAAAGAGCCGTAAGGACAACCCACGTCGCACATTGAATCACACATTAACTCGCTAAACGAACTAAAATCTTAACAGCTAGTTAAAATCGGGTAATAATGTTACCAAGTAACCTAAGTCTTAAATGCTACTCGAACCGCCCACATAACACCCTAGAAATTTGTAAAACGAACATGTAAAACGAATATATTTTTGCACATGTCAAATGTCGACCCAGCCACCTTCAACTTTTATTTGTTAAGAGTCTACTCATAATCTCGTCTAGACCTTTAAATCGAACCATGTAAGGTACTACTCGATCGAGTAATTAGAAACAAGTAAAAATCTAAGTATTATAACCAAGAAAAACAACTCGACCGACCTAACTCATGAAACTTTTATGTCGAATTCATGAACATAACACCTATATATCTCTACTCCTCTCGATAGTATGCCTAAGAAGCAACATTTTTCATATTTTAAGATCCCACTCATACTTTCGCCTCGACACTTAAAATAAACCCTTTTGAGTGCTACTCGGCTAGTGTAAAACACTTAGAAAATTTCATGGTACATTTCAAAAACTTACTTCATTCGATCAGGCCAAAAATCATCGTTGTATTTTCAAAATCTTGTATATAACATATCTAAATTATTACATCACTCGATAGACAGGCCGGCAAACTCTATATTTCATGTTTTAAGTTCGACTTCATAAGCTCACGAACACGCTCAAAATAAACCCTTTTGAATCGACCCTCGAATACCTATATCATATTTTCAGAAAATTGTATTTCTAATATTTTCGAAATGGGTTTAAACCAAGGCCCAATAAGAGAAAGTGATAAACCAGCCCATCCAGCCCAAATGAAATATTTTTAGAATCCTAAAAATAGCCCAAGTCCAAGCCCAAAACAATTTACATGCCCCCGCCTATAAAATTCTTAGTGGGCCTTAAGTAGATTCGATACATGGCCCAATAATGTAAAAATAATCTATTTTCTGAAATAATAAATTGAAATAAGTTAAAATAAGCTTAATAAAGTTATAGAAATTTTCAGAATATTTTTCCCGTCATTTTTATGCAAAAAGGACTAAAAATGTAACGCGACTTAACCGAAAAGGACCAAAACTGCCAAACTGTGAAACCTAGGGACTGAAGCTGTGAAAACAGTTGGTAGAGGACTTAAATTGACATACCATTGAACTCCAAGCTTTGTATGGACATATGGACAATTACTGGACTATATTGGACTATGGACTTAACCGAGGACTAACGACATAACGCGAACCACGGTTAGGGAAGAAAATGTAAAATCTGGAAAGAACAAGGACCAACTGTTATAACTTGTCATTCTTATCTTATTTTTCATTTTTACACCATATCTTTACTTCACATGCATATTCGCATCATAATTGCATATTAGTTAATAGCGTTAGAAATATTTCATGTTAATATTTCATATAAATTCATTTACTCTTTGAAGATATGATCTTACGAGAGCACGAGCACCATAATCATATAGCACCTTCACTCTCAACGATTAGATCGTTGTATATCATTTGTTAATCATCATCCCCCATTCATACGCACACGCCACTAGAAATTAGTCAGATTCTCAGTTATTTATATATTTACCAGGTTTTATATCGAAGTTGTTATAATCACCTCTGAGTATATCTTCATCATCACCAGTAACGCATAAGGTGAGTCATGGCCTCACTTTTAAACTCTTTATACTTTTTAAACTCCGTGAGGGGGATACATGCTATAAACAAATCACAAGTATTTTTCTGTATGCTACCTGACTTGATATATGCCTAAGTACACCATATTGCCATAAGACCATTTATCATGAGCCATTAATCACTGCGGTGAACGCGAATATAATGAATAGATCTATTAGAGGTTGACGACCTATCCCACTAATACTGTGACGGAATGCTTTTTGCTAGTCGTATTAGTCGCGATGCATTATATTTGAGAAAAATAGGAATTGGCAAAATCACTTATTACACGAGGGCAAACCTTCATCATTAATTTGATGATCACCTCCGTTTATGCGGTACTTTGTTAACGTTTGCGTGTCATGAGACTTAGGGCAATATATGAACTGCGATATCAATTTTTAAACTGATTGTATCTCCAATACAATCTTACTTGTGAATCGAACTGATATTTAAATTACAAACTCCATGATTTCACTCAACATTATGTTGACTTTTAAGCATGTATCTCAGGGAACTAGAGGAGCAAGGCAAGGCATGGAGCAGGCGCACCCTATCTTAAATAAATGGTGTAAAATAAAGTTGTAATTCAGTTAAATTGATGTTTCTTGGGAGAAACCTTAGCACTCTGATGTAACGCTTTGTAACTGAATTTGTATTATGGACCTATGTAAATTAAAAATGCCGTCTCAGGCTGTTTTTCTATGATTTTGTTTTCGATCCTCACAGTAACACCCAAATAAATCTTCCGCTGCTATGTTTAAAAATTTGGGGGTGTTACAGATTGGCATCAGTGCTTTGGTTATAGAGAACCAAATGTTTTCAAACGTTGGACTATAACTACATTTTTCAAACAAATTAATTATACACCATGTTACCTTAAACCCTCCATGCCTGCTTGCTGCCGCAATCGGTACGTTATACATTAGAATTATCTGATGGAAGTTTTTGCATACTTGATAGTTACTGTGCACAACTAAATCATTTCATGCTTATATCACACCACTTGATGTTAGTAATTACTTATTTTACCATATATGGATTATTACAGTACTATGTCGTTTATCACCCACTTTAGTGTATCATCGGAGCCGGACTCCGAGGGATCATTAGCATCAGTCACATCTCCCGTACTTCCTGGTACTGTAGCACCAGAGGTTGTGCCTGACGCGATCGAGCCCTTTGTGGAGGGTGGAGCCGCCGCTATACCTTTATTAGATGACCCTCATGTGCCAGCTTTGCCAGCACCTATATTACCACCACATTTTGTCTATGACACCTACTCTCCTTTCTATATACCACCCCCTGACGATTTGTACTATGAGAGTCAGCAATGGCTCCCTGCTGATGATTTACCCGAGCCCCATCATGTTGCACCACCATTACTACCTGACCATGTGCTTGACATACATACCCAGACATATCCACTACCACCTCGACAGCGGGATCCGATTCCTGCAGAGGATATTCCTTCATCGAGTAGACCTCGCATATCAGAGCAGATACACCTATCCTCACCATCACTGCCTTACCCTCCTGGTTTCACTCCCCCAGCTCAGACCCATGATGCTTGGGAAGGATTTAGACCAGTAGTCACCCACACCCTTATACCATCTACAGTAGTGACACGACTCGAGAGTCACGGAGAGCAGGTCGATTCACTTCTTCGGATGATAGACCATGTACCGTTGGATTCCCCAGGGAATATCACTGACACTCTGCATAGGTTGGCTTCCAACAGAGCAGTGATACAGCAGTGCTTGAGACAGATGCAGACAGACTTGGCAGATACCCGTTCCCACGCGATATCCATACGCAGAGAGGGACAGGACTTAGCTTGGGAGGCTCACCTGGCACAGCGTAGAGCCGACGCACTAGAGAGAGTCATGGGAGAGATGCAGATGGAGCATCAGGCTGAGATACAGAGACTCAGAGACCAGATCTCAGAGCTCACGAGGCGTACGGATAGACCTGATCAGTAGACATAGTTAGCATGTTGTATAGTTTGAGACATTGTAGTCTGCCGCATGTGGCAATTAATAAAGACTCTTGTATCGTTTTGTTGTATAACTCAACTGATCAAGTTATTAATGTTGTAATGTTGGTAGTAATGTACTATATATCTGTTAACTTATGTAATATGGTTGTTCGTATGTATTGTAATTGTATCCAGACATGTCGTGATGTTATCTGTTATTATTATGATTCTCTAATTGTGTAAATATTGTAAAGACCTGAACACATACAATATGGTGAGATGTAAGGAAAAATTGATGAACTTCGGTTTGTAGGATCAAATTGATTGTTCTTTAACAATCCCATATCAGTAAATGGATAAAATTAAAGAGGCATCGTAATTGTGGAAAATATTCAATTTAACCACCATTTCACACCATGATTACATTATGCATATACTCAGCTATTCTATCCGAATTCTAAATCTGTATTCTTGTGACATTAATAGAAAATGGCACATAGCGACAACGAAACTACCAACGCAACCGTAACACTGACGCTTGAGGAGGTTCGAAGAATGATTGATGAAGGCATCGCCGCAGCACGCGAGGCCGATGCAGCAAACCGCTCAAGCAATACTATGGGAGCAACAAATGAAAGTGAGGCATCTACACCACGTAAATGCACTTACAAAGAATTCGTGAGTTGTCAACCAACCACCTACAGAGGCGTAGAAGGAGTGACGGAATTAGCACAGTGGTTTGAATGCATGGAAACGGTATTCATGAGAAGCAACTGTGCAGAAAGTAACAAGGTCACTTTTGCCACTGGAACTTTAAGGGGAAATGCATTATCTTGGTGGAATGCTACTGTCAAAATAATGGGTACTGAAGCAGCATTTCAAATCTCATGGACCGAACTGAAGAATAAAATGCTGAACCGTACCGAGGTCAGAAAGCTTGAAGATGAATTTCACCAGTTAATGGTGAAAAACAATGATGTCAGTACGTACAACCGAAAATTTCAAGAGTTATCTCTTCTGTGTCCACACATGGTACCTGACTTGGAAAAGACATTAGAGAAATATGTGGAAGGACTGCCTTCAAGCATTGAGGGAGACGTCACCGCATCACACCCACAAACCCTCGAAGCCGCATTCGTATTTGCTCAGCGGATGATGAGTCGAGTACTTAAACGAGGTTCTAACTCCACAGTCAGTGGACAAAAGAGAAACCATGATAACCATGACAGCAACAACCGGAACAGCAACAGTTATTACAATCACAGCAGGAGCTACCGCAACAATGATCGAAGCAACCGTAACAGAGACTACCAGCAAAGCAGAAATGATAGACATCAACAACAAAACCGCAGACAAGAAGCCGCCAGGGCTTACGTGGCTACACCTGCCGAAGGAAAAATGTATGCTGGGGCAAAACCCCATTGTAACAAGTGCAAGATGCATCATACAGGACCCTGTACCGCCATCTGCGGTAACTGTAGGAAAATAGGTCATGTGACCCGAGACTGCAGAGCCACGGGAGCGAATGCGCAACCAGTAGCAGTAAAGTGCCACGGTTGTGGTGAAGCGGGTCATTATAAAAGCCACTGCCCCAAGAACGTCAATCAGGTTGCCCGAGGAAGAGCTTACGTACTCGGAGATGGAAACGTGTCACAGAACCCCAACGTCACTACGGGTACTTTCTTACTGAATCAACATAGTGCTAAAATATTATTTGATTCTGGAGCCGATAGAAGCTTTGTATCCACTTCATTTTCTCTATTACTTGATATAGCGCCTGTAGAATTAGATACCTCGTATGAAATTGAGATAGCCAACGGAAAATTGTTAAACACCAACACCGTACTCAAAAACTGCACCTTAGCCCTCCAAAACAAATCATTTCCAATCGATCTCATGCCCATCCAACTTGGAAGCTTTGACGCAATTGTGGGTATGGATTGGTTATCCAAACATCGTGCCCGAATCATCTGCGATGAAAAAGTTATCCAAATCCCCATAGATAATGAAACGCTTATCGTTCGTTGTGACCACTACAAAACCCAACTCAATATCATCTCGTACATCAAAACGGTGAAATACATAAACAAAGGATGTCACGCATTTTTGATCCAAGTAACGGAAGATAAATCGAAAGAGAAAGAAAAACGACTGGAAGAAGTGCCAGTTGTAAATGAGTTTGCAGAAGTATTCCCTGAAGACTTGCCAGGTATTCCACCCATCCGGCAAGTAGAATTTCGAATCGATTTAGTGCCTGGAGCAGCACCCGTTGCAAAAGCACCATATCGACTAGCACCTTCCGAAATAAAGGAATTATCTGAGCAGTTGAAAGAACTGTCAGATAAAGGATTCATCCAACCCAGCTCATCGCCTTGGGGAGCACCAGTCCTGTTTGTCAAAAAGAAAGACGGAACATTCCGAATGTGCATCGATTATAGAGAGTTGAACAAACTCACAGTGAAAAATCGATACCCATTACCAAGAATCGACGATCTATTTGACCAACTACAAGGATCGAGTGTTTACTCAAAAATCGATCTAAGATCAGGATACCACCAATTAAGGGTCAGAGAAGAAGACGTTCCCAAAACAGCCTTTCGAACACGATACGGACATTACGAATTCCGCGTAATGCCATTTGGTCTTACCAACGCACCGGCAGTGTTCATGGATCTAATGAACCGCGTATGTAAGCCATATCTAGACAAGTTCGTAATCGTATTCATCGACGACATTTTGATCTACTCACGTAACGAAAAAGAGCATGCTGAACACTTGAGAACCATTTTGGGTGTACTCAAGCAAGAAAAACTGTATGCAAAATTTTCCAAATGTGATTTTTGGATCTCCATCGTTCAATTCTTAGGTCACATCATCAACAGTCAAGGTATTCACGTTGACCCCGCCAAGATCGAAGCAGTCAAAGGTTGGGCTTCGCCCACCACTCCCACTGAAATTCGACAATTTTTAGGACTCGCTGGTTACTATCGAAGGTTTATAGAAGGTTTTTCCAAAATCGCAAAACCTTTGACAGAACTCACTCAGAAAAACAAGAAGTATATCTGGGAAGAGAAACAAGAATCAGCATTTCAACTCTTAAAACAAAAACTCTGTGAAGCACCAATTCTAGCACTACCAGACGGAAACGACGACTTTGTAGTATACTGTGATGCATCACATCATGGTTTAGGCGCGGTACTAATGCAAAGGAACAAAGTCATCGCTTACGCGTCTCGACAACTCAATAAAAATGAGGAAAACTATACCACTCATGATCTGGAATTAGGAGCAGTAGTATTCGCTCTTAAAATGTGGAGACATTACCTATATGGTACAAAGTGTACGGTATTCACCGATCACAAAAGTCTTCAACACATACTAGATCAGAAGGAGCTGAACATGAGACAGCGCCGATGATTGGAACTACTCAACGACTACGATTGTGAAATTCGCTACCACCCAGGTAAAGCGAATGTCGTGGCTGACGCATTGAGCAGAAAAGAGAGAATCAAACCTCTTAGAGTTCGATCGTTAGAAATGACAATTTATTCACCACTCCCATCTCAAATTCTCATAGCCCAATCAGAAGCTCTTCAGGAAGAAAATCGAGCTCATGAGAAAATTAAGGGCATGCTAGAAAGCGAGAATGGATTCATACGAAGAGCCGATGGAATGTTATGCTTCAAGAAAAGATGCTGGATTCCTCTCTATGGAGGAATTCGAGATTTTATCATGCATGAATCTCACAAGTCTAAATATTCCATTCATCCCGGATCCATCAAAATGTACCAAGACCTCAAACAACTTTACTGGTGGCCAAACATGAAAGCCGACATTGCAACATATGTTGGGAAGTGTTTGACTTGTTCAAGGGTTAAAGCCGAAAGTCAGAAACCATCTGGACTACTTATACAACCCGAGATACCAGTTTGGAAATGGGAAAGAATCACTATGGATTTTATTACCAAGTTACCAAAAACGTCGACCGGATATGACACCATTTGGGTCATCATCGACCGCTTGACCAAATCAGCTCATTTTCTGCCTATCAAAGAAACTGACGAGTTGGACACACTCGCTCAGTTATACTTCAAAGAAATCATAATCCGACATGGAGTCCCAGTCTCTATCATTTCAGACAGAGACAGTCGATTCACTTCAGGATTTTGGCAATCTTTACAGAAAGCCCTCGGTACTCAATTGGACATGAGCACCGCTTATCATCCTCAAACTGATGGACAAAGTGAAAGGACAATCCAAACCTTGGAAGATATGCTTAGAGCATGTGTGATTGACTTCGGAAAAGGTTGGGACAAACACTTACCATTGGTTGAATTCTCGTACAACAATAGTTACCAAGCTAGCCTAAAGGCTGCACCTTTTGAAGCACTTTACGAAAGAAAGTGCAGATCACCTATCTGCTGGACGGAAGTTGGTGACATGCAACTTACCAGACCAGAACTAATCCACGACACCACAGAGAAAATATTCAAAATCAAACATCGTATCCAAGCCGCTCGTGACAGACAAAAGAGATATGCAGAAGTGAGGAGGAAACCCATGGAGTTTGAAGTCGGGGATAGAGTTATGCTAAAAGTTTCGCCCTGGAAGGGAATGATACGCTTCGGAAAGCATGGAAAACTCAACCCAAGGTACATTGGACCATTTAAAATCCTCGAGAGGATTGGCCCAGTTGCCTATAAATTAGAACTCCCAGAAGAACTTAGTAGGGTACACCCTACATTCCACGTATCCCAACTTAAGAAATGCCTATCGGACGAGACTCTCGTCATTCCACTAAAAGAGATTAAACTGGACGACAAACTTGTGTTCACAGAGGAACCCGTAGAGATAATGGATAGAGAGGTTAAGCAACTCAAGCAAAGCCGTATTCCTATTGTGAAAGTAAAATGGGACTCTAAGAGAGGACCAACGTACACATGGGAACGCGAAGACCAAATTCGTGAAAAATATCCACATTTATTCCCGTAAACCACTCTTAGTAGCCATCTTAGACTTGAATTCCGGGACGGAATTCGAATGAGGGAGGAGTACTGTAAGATCCTGCGAAAAACCCTTGTAATCAATCTTAATGATTAATGATAATCTCGTATTACCATTTACTAACGCCCATTTTTGCTAGAAATTTAAACTTTCCATTAGTGTTATTAATATTGATGCATTATATATATATATATATATATATATATATATATATATATATATATATATATATATATATATATATATATATATATATATATATATTGAACACACCGACACTAGAGATAATCTTTCCGACGCAACAACACATTTTTATGATCGACGACAAGTAATCATACTCACCTAGTTAGTACATTACACTTAACAAAAATTAACATTACCAAATACATTTAACCAAGAACTTAAATAAAACACTAATCCTAGGTCCTAACTCTACACAAATTACAAACCGGCTGGACCCTAATCTTCGGCCCATCAAACCCATTCAACCCAACCAAATCTCACAGCCCAACGATACACCCACTTTAATTATTTTACTTCCTTTGCTTTCTTCTTTAAACCCGATCGCTACTCCACTTCCAAAAACCCGACCTTAATTTTAATATCGAAACTTAAACTTCACATACTTTTACACATTCAAATGCACCACCTACTTAACTACCAAAATGCAAAAACCTCGCCAAGAATATCAAGTAGTAACGCGATAATAAAACCCATATTATTTGTTCTATACTCGACCCATACACATAATTATAACAGCCGAAACAATACCAATTTGCATATCACTTATTTCTATAATCCTTCAACTATATTCCCAACTAAATGTGATACTTCTAAAACCACGACTTGTAGCTAAGTAGCCCAACCTTGGACAATGTTAATGAAAATCGAATAAAATACAAAGCTAAACCAACCCATTATAAATCCCAAGTGTTACTGAAATCTTAACACCCTTTCTTAATAATGTAATACGAATGAAACAAGAAGATAGAAGTGAAATTGTGGCTCACTAGTTCAATTGATGGACACATGTTAAACCCAAATCGAATAAGGAAAACATCCAAGAGCTAAAATCCAAAGCCACAACTAACCATACTCAACTTCACACTCAAACTAAGATAGAAACACACAAGTGTCCCATAGTCACAGTGCCTCAATCATTGTTCAATAGGTCAATGGAATGTAAAAGATATTTTGCCTATAAAATGAAACCATTCATTCGATCCACTTTCCTTTCCTATCACCTATCACCTTCTATCACAATCACAACATTCTCAAAAAAGTCAAGTAAACTTCCTGTCGTGAGGTTTGGAAGCAAAGTCAATAAGAACAAGGTCGAATAAAGCCTTTTCAAGCTCACTGCTTTTCTTGTGTCTCCTTCGAACAACCACACTTCCCTCACCACCTTTCATAAAGCATTGTAAGTACTTTGTAATCTTTCTCTTCTATTTCATACACACGCTCATGCATGTTTCACTCTTATTTTGAAGGTCGCATGCATGCTTTAATTTTCACTAGATCACATACATACTAAGTCGAACCTATCACCTTTTTAATCACATGCAACCTTGTCACGTGTAACTCTTCCATCGCATGCAACACTAGAACTAATATCAACTTGATATTATACACTAAAGGAAAAACAGTAAAACGAAATTTAAAATATGCCAAGAGGGTGTGACTCGTGTGTATGAGAAAACCCAAAGAGCCGTAAGGACAACCCACGTCGCACATTGAATCACACATTAACTCGCTAAACGAACTAAAATCTTAACAGCTAGTTAAAATCGGGTAATAATGTTACCAAGTAACCTAAGTCTTAAATGCTACTCGAACCGCCCACATAACACCCTAGAAATTTGTAAAACGAACATGTAAAACGAATATATTTTTGCACATGTCAAATGTCGACCCAGCCACCTTCAACTTTTATTTGTTAAGAGTCTACTCATAATCTCGTCTAGACCTTTAAATCGAACCATGTAAGGTACTACTCGATCGAGTAATTAGAAACAAGTAAAAATCTAAGTATTATAACCAAGAAAAACAACTCGACCGACCTAACTCATGAAACTTTTATGTCGAATTCATGAACATAACACCTATATATCTCTACTCCTCTCGATAGTATGCCTAAGAAGCAACATTTTTCATATTTTAAGATCCCACTCATACTTTCGCCTCGACACTTAAAATAAACCCTTTTGAGTGCTACTCGGCTAGTGTAAAACACTTAGAAAATTTCATGGTACATTTCAAAAACTTACTTCATTCGATCAGGCCAAAAATCATCGTTGTATTTTCAAAATCTTGTATATAACATATCTAAATTATTACATCACTCGATAGACAGGCCGGCAAACTCTATATTTCATGTTTTAAGTTCGACTTCATAAGCTCACGAACACGCTCAAAATAAACCCTTTTGAATCGACCCTCGAATACCTATATCATATTTTCAGAAAATTGTATTTCTAATATTTTCGAAATGGGTTAAACCAAGGCCCAATAAGAGAAAGTGATAAACCAGCCCATCCAGCCCAAATGAAATATTTTTAGAATCCTAAAAATAGCCCAAGTCCAAGCCCAAAACAATTTACATGCCCCCGCCTATAAAATTCTTAGTGGGCCTTAAGTAGATTCGATACATGGCCCAATAATGTAAAAATAATCTATTTTCTGAAATAATAAATTGAAATAAGTTAAAATAAGCTTAATAAAGTTATAGAAATTTTCAGAATATTTTTCCCGTCATTTTTATGCAAAAAGGACTAAAAATGTAACGCGACTTAACCGAAAAGGACCAAAACTGCCAAACTGTGAAACCTAGGGACTGAAGCTGTGAAAACAGTTGGTAGAGGACTTAAATTGACATACCATTGAACTCCAAGCTTTGTATGGACATATGGACAATTACTGGACTATATTGGACTATGGACTTAACCGAGGACTAACGACATAACGCGAACCACGGTTAGGGAAGAAAATGTAAAATCTGGAAAGAACAAGGACCAACTGTTATAACTTGTCATTCTTATCTTATTTTTCATTTTTACACCATATCTTTACTTCACATGCATATTCGCATCATAATTGCATATTAGTTAATAGCGTTAGAAATATTTCATGTTAATATTTCATATAAATTCATTTACTCTTTGAAGATATGATCTTACGAGAGCACGAGAACCATAATCATATAGCACCTTCACTCTCAACGATTAGATCGTTGTATATCATTTGTTAATCATCATCCCCCATTCATACGCACACGCCACTAGAAATTAGTCAGATTCTCAGTTATTTATATATTTACCAGGTTTTATATCGAAGTTGTTATAATCACCTCTGAGTATATCTTCATCATCACCAGTAACGCATAAGGTGAGTCATGGCCTCACTTTTAAACTCTTTATACTTTTTAAACTCCGTGAGGGGGATACATGCTATAAACAAATCACAAGTATTTTTCTGTATGCTACCTGACTTGATATATGCCTAAGTACACCATATTGCCATAAGACCCTTTATCATGAGCCATTAATCACTGCGGTGAACGCGAATATAATGAATAGATCTATTAGAGGTTGACGACCTATCCCACTAATACTGTGACGGAATGCTTTTTGCTAGTCGTATTAGTCGCGATGCATTATATTTGAGAAAAATAGGAATTGGCAAAATCACCTATTACACGAGGGCAAACTTTCATCATTAATTTGATGATCACCTCCGTTTATGCGGTACTTTGTTAACGTTTGATAGAATCCCGGGGTAGCTTCCCTAAATCTTCCTGAAGGTCGGAATGGTTGTCCAAATTGGGTGTAATATGCTTCTTCAAACGTCTCACTTTCATTCTTATTCGGGCAATCCTTAGTGTAGTGAGGTCCTTCGCACTTTTCACATCCAACTTGGGCAGCATACACTCTTTCATCACGCTTCTTCATCTCTCTACTAATTTTATCCAATTGAGCTTGAATAGCAGCAATCCCGTCAAAATTAGTGCTGCTCTAAGATCTAGTAGAGGTCCCATCGTGCTATTTTTGAGAATGATCAGCAGCTTCTTGGATTGCTTTCCTAGCATTGGTTGCACTCATTTGAGGCACAACTCCCTTAGCGTCCAAGATTTGTCTAGTAGGCACGTCCAATCCTTGATAAAACAATATTATCTCCTGCATAGGGGTTAGATAGTGTTGAGGACATTTTACCAGTAAATCTTTAAATCTTTCCCAAGCTTGATAAAGAGTTTCATCAGGCTCTTGCTTGAAACTGTTGATAGCCTCCATCTTTTTAGCAGTCCTAGCAGGTGGACAATATCTCTTCAGGAATTTGCTCTTCAAATCTTCCCATGTAGTTATTGAACTAGCAGGTTCATTCCTTAGCCACTTGTTAGCAGCTCCTTTTAGTGAGAGTGGAAAGATTCTTAGCATGATTTGATCGTCAGTCACTCCTTCTGAAGTAAACAAATCCGCAATCTCGAGGACCTTTTCAACATGCTCATTAGCATCCTCATGTTCTGATCCACTGAAAGCATTTTCCCTTAGCTCCTTGAGAAACTGACCCTTCAATTCAAACTTTGACTTATCATCAAACTTTGGTCTAGCAACTCCTGAAGTGTAATCAGCACGAGTTTTGTTAATGTATTCCTCCATAGTTGTGTTTTCGCCCATTGTTTCTGTTTCTTCTTCCTCTTTCTCTTCAGAAAAATAATCAAGCTCGAATGAACTTGAAGTATCAAAGCTTTTTGTGTTGAAAAGCCTTTTAAGCGAATGAAAGACTCATTCAGGATCTTCGAAAGGTTGAATCAAGTTCTTCGTAGAACTCCTGGTCATGCACTTCCTGAAATCAACACAAAAATATCAGTAGGGTATGCTCGAGAAAGTAATATATCAGAAAATTAACAACGAAAACGGAATACAAAAAATTAAAGTTACTGATATCTGTAGACGATGCGCCGTATCCAAAAAGTTGGATACGCCGTATCTTATAATCGTTAAAATTAAATCAGACTTTTATTCAGAAAATAGATACGCCGCTTAGAAATTTGAATGCGCCGTATCAATTTTAATAATCAAAAATCGATATTTATTTAAAATTAAATGCGTCGTATTAACATAAATGGATGCGGCGCATGTCCTCTTGTATCTTGGATCGTATCTGGTGAAATATTGATAGCGATGTGCCGTATGTAATGAGTGAGATGCGGCGCATCTGGAGCAGATTCGTCTTGATCTTGTCCATTTCAGTAGACTCTTAACTTCTTGCATGTTTTGCTCCATAATTAGTCGAAAATCGCCAAGTTTCACCAAATGCTTGTTTTTACCTAAGAATTACAAAAGTAAACGATTAAGTATCAATCCTCATACATAATATAATAAAACAAGTCAAATAATTAGGATAAATGATAGTAATAAAATGTACTTATTTGAGTTCATCACAAGCCCAGACTTATCATTTGAACTCATTTGAGAATCTATTAGTTTACTAAGATTTTTAGAAGAACTTTGCCAAGTTTGAACTCTGGTTTTTAGTTCCTCTTTTTCTTTTCAGCAGCAGCTAATAGTTTCTTATTGTATATAAGCTCATCAGTCTTAGCATCTAAATCAATTTTCATAAACCTAAGTTTTTCTTCCTAAATGACTTGATTTCTTTGATGACAACCTAATTGAGCTTCTACTATTTTTGAAGCTTGAGTGTAGGCTTGTATTTCTATGCTATCATGACTAATTTGTTCTCTTTGTTCATTATATAATTGTTTAAGCTTAGCATAAGATTCTACACATTCTTTTGAACAAGATTGTACCTCATTAAGAGCCATCAAAGCATGGTTGTCAATGTCTTCTTCAGCATAGGCAGACCAATTAATCATATCTCCATCAACAGTTACTAAGGCTTTGGCTTCTTCAAACTTTGTAGGTTCCTTTGCCTTGTACCCATTATACCCTGCATCTCTTCTTCTGCTTTCTTGATTGCCCTTTGTTCTGCACTCTCTAGCAAAGTGCCCTAACTTATGACAATTGAAGCACTCAATTTTGGTCTTGTCAAAGCCAACTGGTTCCTTTGCATCAAACTTCAGTTTTCTCCTTGTCTCCTTGTGAAACCTTTTTAGTCTCATGGAAATCATGGCCACCTGCCATTTCAAGTCCATCTTTTCTAGGTCATACTTGTCAATCAGTTCTAGATCCTCATGATCCAGTTGTGGAGCACTGGATTGATTAGCAAAGAAAGAGTGCATTAGATCATCAGTATATGATGAAGAGCCTTCCCTTTGTGAGTTATAGCCAGAAGAAGTAGAAACACTATGAGCAGTACTAACTCCATTAGTACTGCTAGTGCTTTCAGAAGAAACAAATGCCACATTCTGTGTGCTAGAGGGTGATCCGGTTGAGCCTTTAACATCACGTTCAAAAACCCTAAGGTTGTTATACAGATCATCAAAGCTGAGAGTATCAATTCCTGGCTTCGTTCTCATGATCAAGGATACTTGTGACCAGGAGGAAGGTAAAGCCCTAAGAAACTTCTTATTAGCATCTTCAGGTGAGACACCAGCATCATGAATTTCAAGTTGAATCAATAGGCTTTGAAACCTATCATAACGTTTGTGCAATCCTTCTGAGTTGGATACAGAAAAACTTTCAAATTGTTGCTTTAGATACACTTCTGCATCTTCTTGGATTAATCATTCCCACCAAATCTGGATTTGACAGCATCCCACATCTCTTTAGCATCAGTCATCTTGTGAAATTTGGCTAAGTGATCTTCTGGTATTGCCATCAATAAAGTGGTTCTGGCCTTTCTTTCTCTTTCTCTGGCTTGAACCTCTTCAATGGTTTTAGGAGGCAAAACCTTTACATTCCCTTGGGTATCTATGGCAATCTTAACAGGACCATTGCCATTCTGTATTACTTCCCACAAAGAATAATTAGTGTGACTTAAGTAATGCTCCATCTTCATGGCCCATATGTTATATACTCCTTTCTTCAGAACAGGAAGTTTAATAGATGACATGGTATGAGGGATTTGATGTGTTTGTGTTTGAGTTTGTGTTTGTGGTGGTGTTTCATTGTTTTCAATCTTATGAACTTCTTCTTCTCCTGACATTATCCCGGATCAGTGGTTCTTCTTACTCAGAGTTTCTCAACAAGCTCTTATACCACTTGTTGGTCCCAATCTGAATGGGTCTTTCTAGCCTGTTAAGGGTGGTAGTCAATCTGGATAGATCCAAACTAACTATAGGAGAAACACCGACTATAAACAATATAAGTGTAATGATCAAAAACACGTATTTTAGGAGGTCGGGGATGCTCGAAATAAAGGTTAAACATGGTGATATTAGCTTAAGAATGGGGGAAGGTGTGTGTGAATTCTAGAGAGAGAAACAAGAATAACACACACACCTCCTTATTACAAATGAACATCCAACCTTACTTGTTGAGACAAGTAAGGTATATATAGCAAGAGGGTGACGCCCTAATGCTCTTGATGGGCTTTCGGTTGGGCTTTAGCTCATGGGCTATACATTAGTCATTTAGACTTTACAAGCTAACTTTTCTATTTTGGTCCACAAGCCCAACTCGTTAACTAACCTAGCCCTTATACATGTGACTAAATGCAATTCTGAAATATGACATAACTTTAAGTCTAACAATAAGTTATGCGGAAACTAACTTGTATTGCTATGAAGAACAATGGATACTAAAAGAACTTTTGATTACTATTAATCTGCTTAAGTTACAGATTACTAACTATTGATACTATGGTAGACAAGACAAAGACACCTTTGTTCTAATGCCGTAGGGATCCTTTTATACATGAAGGAAACGCTAATAGCTTACAAATCGTGTAAAGAGATGTTACATATCTCTTCCTAATATAACTCCATGCTTATCTCTGCATATCTATTCTAACAATAACTCATGCATATCACATAAGCAGTACTATCTAAATACACTAGCAGTACCTTTCTAACACTACCAGTACTAACTCAAAGCTAGCAGTACTAACTACATAACTAACAGTACTAACTGTAACCAGCAGTTGAAACTTCAGAAACACATAATTCCCAACAGACGGCGACAAACAGAAATTCCATATAAATGGAGAAGTATAGCGGTGCCAGAAGCACTACGGTTTATGAGGTGTTGTGATACCTGTGTATTGTGTGTAGATGTGAGTGTTCAGGCAATGATTATGTACACACAGAAACTTTCAGAAGTCAAGTAGAAAAATCAATCTTGACATAATTCTAGTATAACTACTCTGAGTATTGCAAAATTTACCTCTGAGTCAGACATAGGTGATCAGGCTATGTCCCACTGTCCCTGGTCGAATATAGGTGATCAGTCTATATTCCACTGAGGTTCAATAAATTTGGAATACTCAGCTCAGTTACACCAATAATATGTCCCTTACTTTTAAAAGTTGCTTAAGTCATTAAGGCGAATGTCCACACTCGAGGACGATTGATGAGATTGCGTAGAGAAAAGGCGTAATGCCAATACAAGTATGATGCGTATGTATAAGTATGTCGAAGATACTTATAGTAGATAGCGAAAATACATGGATATAATTATCCGATAAAAGTGCGTACATCTCATCAATTCTATTAGCAATAAAAATCACAAATGAGGCATCAGCTTGGCAAGCAGGCATGTGGCGGTCATAGGGTTAAGTTTTCGTAAAAGCAGTTATAGTCTAGGTTTTAAAATACCCAGTTCTCTATAACCTTGGCTCTGATGCCAATCTGTAACACCCCGATTGTCTGGTTTAGCGGAAGCATACATGTTTGGGTGCTACTAAATTGATCTCACAACACAAGGTACCAAGAACGGTTTTTGCTCAACCGTTTAAAATAGATTTCATATTCAAAATGATTTGTTTACAACATTTCAAAAATGGTGCGGAAATATAAGCCCATAAAAGAAATCAAGTGGTCCCAAATACATCAGAGTCTTCTATGATCATGCCATGCCATGCCAAAAGCCTTCACAAATAGATTATCGCCTTAAACCTGAAAATACATGCTAAAAGTGTCAACACGAGGTTGGTGAGTTCATAGATTTGTAATAAAGCAGTAAAAATACTGTGAGGTCCATAAGAGTTTTGTGACCATTGTGTCGCTCACAATGTCCTGAAAATAGTGTTTACCTTCAAGTAAAATTTGTGATGTGGACCAAGTTGTCACACCCCCAAATATCTGGTTTGCAGTGGAATAGAACACTTGAGGGGGTGACTGATCATAGCACCACAGTTACAGTTATATTGAACGACCTAAAGTATCATTTTGAAAATACATCGTTTGATTAATTAAAAACATTTAGAGTTACAAAAGTTAGGTCCCAAAAGATGTTTCATGTTTGCGGAAATAAGTTTATACAAATCAAACGATAATAAGTGCATAAAAGATAAGTGAGATGCGTCGTCACCGCGACTCCAAAATAAGTCCATATGAAGGCCATGATGCGCATACCTTAATTTCCTAAAAATACATTGCTAAAAATGGTCAACAAAAATGTTGGTGAGAATCATAGGTTTATGTAAATGATAGTCATTACGGATACCACAAGTATAAAGTGAATGACATAATTGCCACAAAAATAATACATTAGCTCTTAAGCTCATGACCCCGAAGCTAGACTGAAATGAAATGCCCCAAACTGAGTGTTTTGCCAGTCACTCTAATATGATTCAAATGAAATGCGTTCGTATGACTAATTGGAGCTACCAACCCGAACGGAGGCATCACCCTCAATAGATCTATTCACTCACTCTCGCTTACATCCATAATTAATGGTTCATGATAAATAAAGCGGACTTTAATCTGGGCAATGATGTAACTTAAGCAATGTAAATGAATTTTGATACTTTGGTCCGTATGTAAAAATGGTGCAATGTATTCTCCCCCGAGAGTTTAGAAATTAAATAATCAATTGAAAACGGGGCTATGAAAACTCACCGAAAACAAAGTGCACAATCAAGTGAGATAATGAAGAAATAACCGCGAGAATCCTACGAGCAACCTAGATATATATATACGCGTGTCTTAGCTTCTAGAACCCTAATGCTCCAATCCTTTTACCCAACTTTTTCACCTTTTTAACCCAAGAAAATGCTCCATAATCTCAGCCCCTTAACCAAAGAAATATGATAATTTTGATGATGAAATGATGGTGGTTTGTTGTGATAGTCAAAAGGATGAATCAAGAGATGTGTAAACCTTGAAATATTATGATTTTAGTGGTGTTTTGATGGGGTTGATGATGATGGACGAATTTTTTTGAGGAAGGAGAGGGAGTATGCAGATTTTTTAGTGAGAGTTGCATGTATATGAGATAGTGGAGTGAGATCTTGGAGAAGAAGATTTTAGACACTTGTCCACAAGTGTGCATGCACACCAATGTGTGACGGCACATAGGTGGAGGGGGGAAGGAGTAATACTTTTATTAGTGCAGATTTTTAGTGTTAGATATAGTATTGAGTGTATAATGTAGTGTATTTTGATCCCCGATGCTTAAAACGTAGGGTTTTTAAGACATATAACACAATACCGGGTAACGTAAAATTGTAAAACTTCTAAAAATATAAAAACTTGTTATCATGACCTATTTTATTATTTTAGATGAGTGGTGAGTTCATCGGAGGGTATAAATATAATTAAAATCTAAAAACGTAGGTTCAAACCGCGAGTTGTTACCAAAATTTGACGAAATCGTGAAACAAAACAGAAAATGTGAAATATATAAATTTTTGAATAATAGGAGATTATAATGGAATATTAAACCACTAATAACATGAAAACAGATAGAAATTCTAAGCACGGCTCATGAATAGTTAAGAACGCAAATGATCGCTAAATCGGGTACTATTTATGCATAGCTTGTAAGAATAAATGCCACAAGGATGATATTTTTATAAATATATCACATTTAACTTAAAATGACCTAAATTGATGATGATGTTACTAATGATATGTAGACTACTCTAGTCTATATGAAGTGTTCTTATTGATGATGCATTAATACGCAGCTAAACCATACTGGTTACGCGCATTTGAATACCCGTAAACCTAGTTTACGTAATGATGAATGATAACCATGAATAGTGATTTCCCTCCGGGAATAAATAGTGTTTGGTGAATAGTAAATGATGAATAGTAACTTGTCGAGGTTTGGAAAATGACCTGAAATTACGAGTTGTCACACAAGTGTAGGGTATGCAGCCTAAAATAAAATAATTTATTACGCTAGCTCTAAGTTCATGTAACCGAAGCTATAACTTGTGTGCATGTTCTAGAAGCATGTTAAATATCAAGGCCCGAAAAGTGTGTATCCCAGACACTTGTGGTTTCGACATGGTATACGTTCGTTTGCCTATCCGGTCAATCCGAACGGGGACGTTACTCGCAATAGATATATTTATAACACTCGCGCTTCCCATTAGGAATTGGCAGTTCATGAGTTGGGAAAATTGGGACATACTAGTGCTTAGGCTAATCCGCGTAATAGTTTGATAACAACAGTGTTGGTCCATAAAATAGTTCTGCATGTTTCTCACCCCGATTGTAAAACAAGTGTAAATAGAGTGGGGCTATAAACTCACATGCATATCAGTTAATCACATATCGCTTTCAAATAACCAATTCAAATAATTCAGCCAAACAGTCAGATTTTGATTAAACAGTTCTCATATTCCAAATAAACAGTCATTGAGTTTAGTTAAAACGAGCATGTATTCTCCCCCAGAAACAGTTAAAAAACTAGTAAAAGTAGGGGTCATGAACTCACCTTAGCTTGCAGCAACGCAAAATATCACAGTGGTCACAACTGGAATCAAGAGCTAAACACAACGATATCGAGGGTACAGGCACAACGGTGCCGAATCGGCACAACCTAATATATATATATATATATATATATATATATATATATATATATATATATATATATATATATATATATATATATATATATATATATAGCTATCTCATAATACATCTCGAAAAGTAAAGAGTTTTGAAAAGACAAGCGTCTTAGTTTTCGTGGATTACTCATATCAAAGTTTGTAAAAAGTTTAGCGTTAACGTTTCGTGTGGTGGTAAGACATTATAGACTCAAGAATACTCACGCCAAATAGGAATAGAAAATTGACACAGTCGAGAAATGTACGGACGAGAACTTGAGTTGAGCAGGAATGACAAACGAAGTCAAGGGGAATAGTGACAAAGGAAAATGTCAACAAAATGAGTCAATTAATAAGTTTTCGGTGTTTTCCCCCTGATCCCAATAGTTCGGCAATAATCAATAAAGTTTTGGAAAGGTAATTTAAGTTTTAAAAGAAAACTCAAATTAGCGTAATACATGGTAAATGTTTTCATGTTAGTAAAACTATGAGTTTCGATTATTTTCGGGTTTTATAAGATAAAAGGTTTTTCGACATCAAAGTATAAGTCTAGAGAGTTTTATAAAATTTGACATGACGCGTCCATTTATATAATCTTTCACGAGTCGTTGTGACTGTAATGAAATCAATTTTCTCGAAACAATATCTCCCGACAATTTATAATTTAACACATGTACTTGTTAATCTAATCACGATACAATAATAGACTTGCTAAATTATTTATTAGTTATTGGGTTTTACAACACGTTACTAGTTCAATAAATGTTGATTGCACATTTAATCCCGTTACGAGTTTAGTATATTAAATTTGTCTCAAGTTCATGATGTTCAATACGTCCAATATCAATTTAAATCCCAATATGTATCCGTACGTACCAATAATTTCGCGTTAGTCAAGTTTTGAGTATTACAATACAAGTTATCATACTTTGATAAAATAAGTAGTACACTTGATATTACACCTACTCCAATTTCTCATGGGCTGTTAAACCCAACAAATAACATACAAGTTTTATGGGCTTTCGAACCCATGTGTGAACTGACCAAACGCACCCTTATTACTTGGGCTTGGCCCATGACAAAACTCCCTCAATGTTGGTTGCAAATTCAAACAGACGCCCCCTTTACTGAATGAAAAACTCAACAAAACACACTTTATATATTTTTGAATGTGACCAATAAACATCACACTTGATTTTCAAAAACTGTTCCCTCTTATACCTGGTTTCAAACCAAAATTGATATAATTAAGTAGTCTTACACCCGACACAAACACGATCCACATAGGGGTTGTAATCGAACTAAGACGAGTCTATATAGTTTCGAGCACAGCAAACTTTAAGAGGTTTTAATCTAAGACTCTTTTTTGTTAAAGCTACAGGGAACATATTGTTATGGAGTTGAGGCTAAAGTTGTTATCATATCACGTCATATATCAATTACGTATAAAAGATGTGGATCCACGAGGAACACGAGGATGTGTTTGAAATCAAGCACAAACAACACAAGATTATGTGCACATGCATATTGCAGTGATTATATCGACTCATAAGCAGGGACGGAACCAGGGTGTTAATTATTGAAAAAAACATCAATTTTTCCTTAATACATCTTAAATGTACTAGGTTCATCGAAATGTGTTTCTTTATTACGGTTCCAAAATTTTTTACACCTGGTCATATTTGGTCCTGGTTCCGTCCCATAAGTGTTTATTATGAACAATCTCAATGTTGTAGTGGTTTATGGGTCGTGTTTATCAACTTAATTATTTAAGGATGCATAGACAATTTCGATGCATTTGGGTATCTAGCAAGTTGGTAGAAATGCAAATCTTGATTATGTTTTGAATGCAAATTTTAATAATGATCCATTTAGATCTTATTCCGATACACACACATTCAGTTTTACGAAAAAAATAAATAAGTTATTAGCATAACATAAGGGAAACCTCATATGCTCCTCTAGAAAAGAGTGTTACTACCGTAACAACATATCTGATAAGTCCATTCACTTTTCAGACTTATTCTTAACTGTAGGACCTTAGATATCAACTCTATCACGTATGTATTAAGCTCGAATGGTATGGTGACAACAAGATATGTATGTAAACTTAGAGAGAGAAAGTAGAGAGAAATCTTATTAAGAAAACACACATATTACACCATGAAGCACACCTCCAAATGAGACCATTTGTAGGTATTTATAGTTCATTATAAGATGCCATAATGGGCTTGGATTGAATTGGACTTTACATAAAAGACTAACATATAAATACTAACCTATTAGATTAGTACAACCCATGAGCCCATTGACTATTTAATTACTTATTCTATTACACGTTACAAAGTTCCTAATCTAGAATGACCAACACTTTCTATTAGGGCTAACACTAACTCTCCCATCTCAAGTTTTCTACTAATCCTTTTAGTTCAATATAACATCATCTATGCACGATTCTTAACCGAAAGTTAAAAAGTGTAACCTTTGAAATGCTCTTGGTACTGGTCAACAAGTTCATAATGCGTAAGAAACATAGGGTTCCACTTGTGTTTACTGAAGTAAATAAATTTTGAGTTTTCAGTGGAACATAGGGTTCCACTTGCCCTTAATTAGCTAGAACATAAACATTTTACCACTATTTTCGGCTAATACTTTTGTATTTTGTTTACATAACTGCTAACCCTTGATGGAGGTGGTGTAACTGTTTACATTATACCTCTTCAATACTCCAATTCGGTAGGATTTTGTATGTTGTTGTTACATAACATCTAACCAATTTAATCTAATATATAATTTTGAGGTCTTATAATATTTGCATTCTTGAAAAAAAGACATAATCAGTTTTAGTTTAATGCAATAATGAGGCATTAAGATATAGAGAAATGATGTGGATGACTAACTCATATTCATAATATTATGCCTAATTCATTCTTTGTTAGACACATGTATTCCATACTCTCTCTCTCCTCAAACTCACCATTGATCTTGATAAGTGTGCGATAATCTTTCTTAGGCATAAAACTAGGCATGCCAATTAGTCATGCCAATCACAACTCTAAGATATAATATGGCAAATGACTTAATACACAAGGATATAAACACTGACCATTCATTTTTTTTATAAAAAAATAACCTTTCACCCATTTTTTAAAAATTAAATATCTAGCAAACCGTTATTCGTTACGCGAAAAAAATCATACTATCACGACGAGAATTAAATTGTCTTTCTATAAATATGCACTTCTATATATACTTTCAACGATTTTTTTTTTTTTTTTTTTAATTTTCGCCCTGAAAAATCACATATGATTTGATTTTTACAAATCACATGTGATTTCTACAAATCAAATGTGATTTTTACAAATCACGTGTGATTTTTATAGGCGAAAATTTTGAAAAAAAAAATGGTCGAAAGTATATAAAAGTGTATATCTATAGAAAGATAATTTAATTCTCGTCGCGATAGTGTATTTTTTGTAGCTTGAAGATTAACCGTTTGCAAGATATATTGTTTTAAAAAGAAAAGTGAAAAATGGTTTTTTATTAATTTTGATAAAAAATAAATGGTTAATATTGATTTATTTGATATATAACAAATATAAGATATATATTGATCTCAACTCTAACTACTAATAACATATAATAAGCAAACGACTTAATAAACAATAATATAAACACTGACCAATAACATATAATAAGCAAACGACTTAATAAACAATAATATGGACACTGACCAGTAGCTAGTAATAAGATATAATTAGCAAAGCACTTAATACACAATAATATGAACATTGACCAATATCTAGTAATAAGGTTTTAAAAAAGACTCTGTATTTGTCCTCAGTATCATGCTATCATTTTAATCTTTTATTAAATCTATTAATCTTTTTTAATGTTGCATTATTTATATGTTAATTCAACTTTATAACCCAATCTCTTAACAAACTTTTCATCACAGAAAAATGGAACAATATGACTTGATATACTATGCAGCTGCATTGCTAGCCACTGTGGCACTCCTCCTCTTTGCCCGCCACCTCCGTCAGCCCACCACCAAGCTCAACCTTCCTCCCGGCCCCAAACCATGGCCCATTATCGGCAACCTCAACCTCATGGGTCCACTTCCTCATCGTTCAATCCATGAGCTCTCTAAAAAATACGGACAGATCATGCACCTCAAATTTGGGTCAAAAAGCGTGGTCGTGGGATCCTCAGTGGAGATGGCGAAAGTCTTCTTGAAAACAATGGACGCCAACTTCGCATGTCGCCCACCAACTGCTGCTGGAAAATACACAGCTTATAATTACTCTGACATCACATGGTCCCCTTATGGACCTTATTGGCGACAAGCTCGTAAAATGTGTGCTGTGGAGTTGTTCACTGCGAAAAGGTTGGAGTCACATGAGTATATTAGAGTAGAGGAAACGAAGTCTCTTTTAAAGACGGTTTATAAGTTTTCAGGCGAGGAGTTTGTGTTAAAAGATGTATTGTACAAATTGAGCTTGGATGTGATTAGTCGGATGGTGTTGGGGAAGAGATATTTAGATAAATCGGACATCGGGGAGTTGGTGGAGATTAGTGGGGAGGAGTTTACGAAGATGATTGGTGAGTGGTTTGTGTTGAATGGGGTGCTTAATTTGGACAAGCATGAAGAAAAGAGGAGGGCGGAAGGGGAGAGTTTTGTTCCTAAGGACATGGTTGATTTGTTGTTGCAGATTGCTGATGATCCCACTATTGATGTTAAGATCGAGAGACATGGTGTAAAGGGTTTCACTCAGGTACCCCCTCCGGAAAATATGTGTTTATGAGTATTTACGACTATAATCAGTTTTGACCCAACATCGTTAACTTATGTTTTCATATCAGAATAATTAACCATTATAAACACAAATCTAAAGCCAATGATATATCTGTTAGTTTATATATCTTAGCGAGCAATGAACACTTTTCAACATGTACAGGACTTGCTTCTCGCTGGAACAGAAAGTTCAGCAGTAACAGTGGAATGGGCAATTGCGGAACTCCTAAAGAAACCAGAAATTTTCAAAACTGAAACAGATGAGCTAGATCAAGTGATAGGTCGAGATAAATGGGTGGAAGAGAATGACATGCTGAACCTTCCATACATAAGGGCAATTGCTAAGGAGACAATGAGATTACATCCAGTGGCACCATTGTTAGCTCCAAGAAAGGCAATTGAAGACTGAAAAGTTGATGGTTATGATATTCCAAAAGACACATGCGTGATGGTTAACGTAAGGACCATAGGAAGGGATCCGCAGTTGTGGGATAAACCCGAAGAATTTTGTCCGGAGAGATTTATTGGAAAGGAAATGGATGTGAAAGGTAATAATTTAGAGTTATTGCCTTTTGGTGCAGGGCGAAGGATGTGTCCTGGTTATAGTTTAGGACAAAAAATAATCGAGTCAAGCTTGGCTAATTTGCTTCATGGGTTTTATTGGAAATTACCCGATAAAATGACAAAAGAAGATTTAGAGATGGAAGAAATATATGGGTTAACGATTCCTAAAAAAGTCCCACTTGTCACAATTGCTAATCCAAGGCTTCCACTCGAAATGTACTCGTTGTGATCATATATAGATGTGGTTTTAAAAGGTTGAAACTAGAGTTATCACACTCTATATCAGTATGTATGTACGACGTGTTTGCGTATAATAAAGCTTTGCTAATAAACTTTATAAATTTTCAGTTTTATGATGGTTATACACATGTATAAACTCAGGATCGTTGAAATCAAACACAAATAATATATTTGCTATATGAGAAATCTGTTAGAATTGATATTGTGATTGATCACATATGTTTTCTATTTATACTATTCCAACCGGTGTCAAGAACCATTGTGAAGGTTGGTGATGATGGTTGGTAATCGGTGGTGGTTACACCATAACTGAAAAGACATACCTTTTCAGGTTTAAGACAATTACTAACTAGTCCCTATTAGTACAATTTCTATGTATTGCGTAATTGGTCCTTTGGCCTTATTTAACTATAGAATCTATGAGGCAATCATCGGGATTATCCCAACATTCACCCCCCTAATCTTGATCATTCTGAAGGAGATTCTTCACACCAAGTATTTGTCGCATTGTGACGAAACGTATCCTTTGTAGTGCCTTTGTGAGTATGTCAGCCCTTTGTTCTTCTCCGCTGACGTGCTCAACTGTTAAATCTTCCTTCTCAACGCCTTCTCGAATGAAGTGATATTTTGTGTCTATGTGCTTGCTGCTTCTATGAAATACTATGTTCTTCATGAGTGCTATTGCTGATTTGTTTTCCACATAGATTGTGATGTTTTCTTCATTAGAGTCTATTATCTTACTTAGAAGCCTTTTCAACCAGAGTGCTTGAGTAGCTGCTGCAGTTGCGGAAATGAAGTCTGATTCGCAAGATGATAAGGCTTCTGTTCCTTGCTTCTGAGTGCTCCAGGTTATAGGTGAGTTTCCAAAGTAGAAAACTATTCCTGTTGTCCCTTTTCCTTCTTGAGTGTTGACACCATAACTGCTGTCATTGTAGCCTTGAATCTTGTTTCCATCATGCCCGTAAGTTATACCATAGTCTTTGGTTCCTTTGATATAACGTAGAACCTGTTTTATTGCTTTCACATGTTGTTCTTGAGGTTCTTGCATGAATAGACTAAGTAATCCGACTGGAAAACTTAAGTCTGGTCTTGTATGTAACAGATATCGTAAACATCCTATTATGCTTCGATATTCCGTAGGATCTACAAATTTTCCTTCGCTTAACTTTGTTAGCTTCAGTCCTGGTTCCATAGGTATCTTTGCATCATTGCAGTCCAACATCCCTGTGTCTTTGAGTATCTTAGTCGCGTAGCCTGTTTGCTTTATCGAGATTTCACCCCATTTTTGTGTAACCTCTAGGCCTAAGTAGTAAGCAAGTAGTCCAAGATCACTCATTTCGAACTGTTCTTGCATTTGGTACTTGAAGGATTCGATTTCCTTCACCGATGTTCCAGTAACTATTAAGTCATCAACGTAGACTCCGATTAGCATAGTTGACGTCTTGTCTGTTCTAATGCACACTTCTTAAAGTTGAGTAACTTTAAGGTTTTATCTAGTTTAGTATACCAAGCACGTGGAGCTTGTCTGAGTCCATATAGTGCTTTCTTCAATATGTATACTTTTCCTTTATCTTCTGTCTTTATAAATCCATCAGGCTGTGAGACATATACTTCTTCATTTACATCACTTTATTATTATTATTATTATTATTATTATTATTATTATTATTATTATTATTATTATTATTATTATTATTATTATTATTATTATTATTTTTTTTTTTTATTTTTTTTTTATTTTTTTTTAATTATAACATCACTTTATTAGAAACAAAAAGGATTTACAAGAAGTTAGTAGGGAGCCGAGATACTAACATCACTTTATTATTATTATTATTATTATTATTATTATTATTATTATTATTATTATTATTATTATTATTTATTTTTTTTATTTTTTTTATTTTTTTATTATATATATATATATTATAAAACATCACTTTATTAGAAACCCATAGGATCTAAAAGAAATTAGAGGGGAGCCGAGATACTAACTGGGCTCCCACTCCTCTAGCTATTGCAAAGCTAATCCTATTATTATTATTATTATTATTATTATTATTATTATTATTATTATTATTATTATTATTATTATTATTATTATTATTATTATTTTTTATATAACATCACTTCATTAGAAGAAAATGGGATTTACAAGAAGTTAGTAGGGAGCCGAGATACTAATTGGGATCCCACCCCTCTAGCTATAGAAAAGCTAATCCTACTAAAAATATGAGCAGCAGCACGTGCTCCAATGTCTTGAGTCATCGAAAACTTTCGAATACGCTTCAACAAAGTCACGGCGTCCTTTTCAAGTTCCCCAAAAGAAGAGAAAGAGAAGGGGAGGAACCCATATCTCATACCTGCGCACTTAGCCTCATACTTGACGCGTTTACGTTGTGCAGCTTCAATCACCACACGACCCGGTACGAAATCAACCATACCAGTTTGCGTCAAGGGCGATGATCCAGTCAAATCAACACATACATCAAGTCCTCCATCCCACGAGTAGAGCAGCAAATCAGCAGGACGTAAAGATTGGTCCCTTTCTCCACAAAGTCCAATGTCAACCTCTTTACGAGCCGAAACCCCAGATCGAGAACATATGTCAACAAGAACATCACGTACCATGTTATGCAGATGTTTAATACCAATAATACCAGCACAAGATACAGCATGGTCCCCATAAATATCACCAGCAAAGACCCTGAAACAGGCTGAGCAGGGCATCTGAACAGAAAATAGGGGGACACCAAGCCGATAACATAACACGCAACGATAGGTCCTGGCGTTCGTAGTCTGTCCCAACCCAGATATCGGAATTACCCTAAGCCAGTCCGAAGTGTAGTCCTCCATTTGCGATTTCCACAACGCCACCTGTCGAGTAGATAAAGAAAATGTAGATTCGGCAGTTCGGGTAACACGTGTGAAATATATATCTGCCAGTTTCTTCATGAGTTTGGGGGCAGCGATCTCACACGGATTACTCAAAAGGTCAATCTCCATTTTCACATTAAAAGCACACAATGCCTCATCAAAGGAAGGCCCAGGGGTTACGATACCAGAATGTCGAAGCAACATAGTCTGCAGGCTAGCCGATTGTAGTCTAGACGCAAGAAATGCATAGTTCAAGACATCACCTGCAGAATATACACCAAGCCCCCCGAACGCAAAGGGTAATGTAGCAAGTCTCCATTGCCAATCACCAAAACCAGGCCCAGAAGCAGTAACAATACGCTCTAGAGTAGAGCGAAAAGCCTCATCAAAAGAAATCTGAGCACGTTCAAAGACACGGGGAGAGCAAGTGCGCATAGCAAAATATAATTTGGAAATACCAGCACAAGCACGAAGGAGTAATAACTCACACTGGGGATCATTAATCTTAGCAGTAGCATCCATAAGCTCAATGGTTTTTGCAACTCTTTTCATAACAAGCTCACTACTAAATTCAAAGTCCACACTAGCGGGCCCACCCAGTAATTTAACACCATGCAAAGGTCGGGCAATATTAGGTGGGAAGACACCCACAAGCCTGCTTCTAGGATCTTCCTTAGGCAAAAAAACCTCAGTTTTATCAACATTGAGGTGCAAACCACAACGAGGTCCATCCACCATGATAAGCTCTAAAACCTCCCCCACAACCAAGGTATCTCCAATAATAGTGCCATCATCCAGGTACCAAGCATGAAGGGAAATGCTAAAAGAGTCTCTAATCTTACATACCAAAGGATGTAACACTAAAGAAAAAAGCAAAGGCCCAAGTGGATCACCTTGTTGTACGCCTTGATGCGACCATAATGTGTGTTCCTCATAATATAATCTAGCTGGGCTTGAGTAACAAAATTCCACCCAACGTGAAATAGCAGGACAACGAAGACGAACCTCATGAAGCATAACCTCACGATCCACCAAGTTGAAGGCGTTTTTGAAATCAACCAACAACATAGAAAGACCCACATCATCTCCACGCTCTTCAATCACCCGATTCACGGCATGAAGAATAGCCTCTCCTCCTCCAGATACCCCAACACCAAACTGTAGATCATTTAGATAACCATCCAAAGAATGGACAATCATAGCGGCACAAACTTTGGAAACTAAGCGCCTCCAAATGGTCCCCACAGCAATAGGGCGAATACCACCACCCGGCTTGACCAGCGGCGTGAGCGGAGCACTAGCAATATACTCACCCAACGCCCTGGGGCATTTACCATCAAGAAAAAGGTTCACCACTTGGGTGATAGAAGCGATCAACTCATCAGAAATAGCCACCGCAGCACCGCTAATACAATCCAAAAGGTGTTGGGCACGCAAACCATCCCGACCACAAGAAGTACCACGAGGGAAACTCTTAATCATATCAAGAACCACAGTAGGAGATGCAATGAGGGGATGATGATCAATAGGTAAAAGAGGCAAAGAAGGAGCAGCTTTGAAAGGGTGCTTAACCTTTAAGTCTTCAAGAGTTGCATCATTATAAGGTGCAACACCAGAAGAAGAAAGAACTCTGATAGCCGCAGTATAATGGCCATCACAAATCTTCCTCTTACACTGCTTGACATTACGCTCACCCAAGTCCAAGTTATCCTCATCAATATTAGACCATGATGGGGAGGGTTCGGCTAAAGCCTCCCTCACGAGCTGCTAACTACCACCCGACATGTCCCAAGATCGAATGGCATTAACAATATACTCTTCCTGGCGTTGACGTTTAATGGCAGACCTACACTCTTGATTACTCATCGGGCAGAAAGTTTTAAGGATACATGTAAGCAAGACCAATAAACTAACCCAGCAAGAAATGTCATCAGGCGTGCAAATCACCTTATCAAGAGCTCCTTTCAATACCCGAGAAAACCCTAAGCGACACTTGGGAGGGATGGATTTAACGGTGCGCAACCCTTTAGACAACAAAGTGTCAAGAAGAGGCAAATCAAAACCAACATGCTCTTCCAGAACCAAATCTTCAACATGGACAGAAGAAGGTATATGCGGTTTGGTGAGGCCGTACAACACGAACCTAACAATATCATCACCACAATCTGGGGGTGGCACAAATTCAGAACCATGACGACACTTAGCCCGGAGAGTATGCGTTTTAAAACAAACGCCGCATAACCAAAGTCCCATACGCTTAAGAGTAACCTCAGCCCTTTCAAAAATAACCAAATCAGAAACAAGAGATTGCATAGTGATAGCTTGAGCCTCACCATTACAATGTCTATCGCGAAGATGTGTGATCAATGAAGTCTTGGTAAGGCCGTTTCCACTACCATCGTGACACCCACTTAACCCCGCGAAGGGATAATGGAATCTCACTATAGGCATAGGAAGGATATCCAACACAAAAGAAAAACTCCTTTTCACAACAATGCTAAGAATTCAGAGCCAGAAAACCACAGCACCATAGAAACCAGAACCACGGCAACATAATGCAACAGAATAACCAGGTATCACAGAACCACGAAACTGATGCCACAGAAATATAGAGCCAGAATACCACGGAAAGCAACAGAACCACAGACCACCAGCAATAATAAATATCGAGCCAGAAAACCACAGGATGCCACAGAACCACAGAACCCCAACATCAATATGGGTGTACCACAAATAACACCAAAACAGATATATTAATAGACCAGGTAACAGCCAATGAAAAACCAAAACGGGTCTCAAAATCGAAACCTACAACTGATCGAAAGCTAATATGTACAAATCTTAAAGAATAAAAATCCAACTAAGTATGTTGAATTAATGATGCAGTGAGAAAACGGAATTAATGGAGCATACAGAGAATATATCCAATGAATAAATAAACAATTCAACAAAGTGAATTGAGTATTATTGATGTAGACATATCCAATGAATAAAATAAAGGGATCTACTATACCCACGGGGGGACAAGGGTGGCAGGACCTTGTCTCCCCACTTTGTCCCCTAATTTTTTTCTGCACAGCACAGTTTTTGTCAGTTTCTGTTTCGTATTTTTGACAGTTTTAAGCGTTTGACATATTAAACTTTATATTTTCTGTTCCGCACTTTCAGGTTTATAGCCTTTTGATATAAACAAAATTAAAAAAAAAAAAAAAAAAAAAAAAAAAGCCTACAAAAATAGACCCCGTGTGTATAAAATAGTAGGGACCGTGGGTCTAACCCATCCCAAAATAAATTATTACCGCTGGATGTAGAAACAGATCCAATGATGTACGGGTTGGTGGGATGAAGACGAAAAGGACGGATCGCCATTATCGCCCACAGTTGGGATTAACAATTATTTATTATTATTATTATAATAATAATAATAATTATTATTATTATTATTATTATTATTATTATTATTATTATTATTATTATTATTATTATTATTATATTATTATTATTATTATTATTATTATTATATTAAACATCACTTTATTAGAAATTCATATGATTTACATGAAGTTAGTGGGAAACCGAGATACTAACTGCGCTCCTACTCCTCTAGCTATAGAAAAGCTAATCCTACTAAAGATATGAGCAGCAGCACGTGCTCCAATGTCTTGGGTCATCGAGAACTTTCGGATCCCTTCAGTAAGGTCACTGCATCCGTTTCAAGTTTCCCAAAAGAAGAGAAAGAGAAAGGGAGGGACTCATATCCAATATTTGCGCACTTAGCCTCATACTTGACGCGTTTACGTTGTGCAGCCTCATTCACCACATCACCCGGCACAAAATCAACCATGCCAGTTTGCGTCATGGGCGATGACCGAGTCAAATCAACACATACATCAAGCCCTCCGTCCATCGAGTAGAGTAACATATTAGCTGGACGTAAGGGTAGTAATTGTTGCCTAAAAAGTAAAATAATAATAATAATAATAATAATAATAATAATAATAATAATAATAATAAATAATAATAATAATAATAATAATAATAATAATAATAATAATAATAATAATAATAATAATAATAATAATAAACTCCTCCAACATTCTGGTATTGTAACCCCTGGACCTTCCTTCGAAGAGTCCTTGTGTGCTTTTAATGCGAAAATGGAGATCGACCTTCTGAGTAACCCGGATGAGATCGCTGCCCCAAAACTCATGAAGAAATTGGCAGACATATATTTCAAACGTGTTACCAAAATGGCTGAATCCACCTTTTGCCTATCTGCTCGACAAATGGCACTCTGGAGATCGCAAAGGGAGGATTACACTTCAGATTGGCTTAGGGTAGTTCCGATCTCTGGGTTGGGACAGACTATGAACGCCAGAACTTACCGATGTGTGTTATGCTATAGGCTGGGTGTTCCCCTATTTTCTGTTCAGAGGCCGTGCTCAGCTTGTTCCAAGGTTTCTGTGGGAGATATTTATGGGGACCATGCTGTATCGTGCACTGGCATTATTGTTATTAAACATCGGCACAATGTGGTGCGTGATACTCTGGTTGATATCTATTCTCGATCTGGGGTCTCGGCTCGTAAAGAGGTTGACATTGGGCTTTGTGGCGCAAGGGAGCAAGCCTTACGTCCAGCTGATATATTGCTTTACTCTTGGGACGAAGGGAAGGACGTATGTGTTGATTTGACGAGGTCATCTCCCTTGACGCAAACATGTATGATTGACTTTGTGCCAGGTCGTGTGGTGTCTGATGCCGCACAACTTAACCACGTCAAGTATGTGGCAAAGTATGCGGATATTGGATATGGGTTCCTTCCTTTCTCATTCTCTTCCTTTGAGGAACTTGGCAAGGATGCGGTGGCCCTACTGAAATAGATCCGAAAGTTCTATGCGACTCAGGACATTGGAGCGCGTGCCGCTGCTCATATTTTTAGTAGGATTAGCTTTATAATAGCTAGAGGAGTGGGGGCCCAGTTAGTATCTCGGCTCCCTTCTAATTTCTTGTAGATCCTATGAGTTTATAATAAAAGTGATGTTGATAATAAAAAAATAATAATAATAAATAAATAAATAAATAAAATAATAATAATAATAATAATAATAATAATAATAATAATAATAATATTAATAATAATAATAATAAAAATTAGAGATTTTATACTTAAGTTCATAAAATTAAATTAGTTTCAAGGTTAGTCTTTTCTAAAAAGTTAAGGTTTAATTTTAAATTCTGTTAGCCAATCAAAATATAAAGTTTATTTACACTTAAATCCGAAATTTAAAAAAAATGCTCACAAGGTCATGTGTATGTTGAGCTCTCCTATTCATCAATAAAAATATACTTGTTATAAAACTTTTTTCTCTTATTATATAAAAGATTAAAGACAATTACATCTGATTACTTGATACATGCATCAGTAACTTGATAAAAGATTTAAAAAAATAAAATAAAAATAAAAAATAAAAGTAAGAAAAAAAATTGATATACAGACCTAAATGTTTAGACCTAAAAACAAGCCTTACACTACTAGATGGACACATGTACTTGTTGAAAAAAATCAAACGACATTTTACATTATTTTCTGAAGCACTGAATGACATGCATAATTGGTATGCTTAAATATATGCATAATTTTGCCTGTCAGCATTTTGTTGGTGACAACAGATAAACCCACTTTTTTCACAAATTAATAAACAACTTTCACATCCATTAAACACAAAATTAATCACACACTTTGGCCTCTAAATCACTTTCTTATTCCTTGTATGTCCACTTTAAAAGAACACCAAAATTTTAATCCCTCCGTCTCAAAATTATAGTCCACATTTTCTTTCTGGCATGTCTCAAAGTAATTGTACACTTTCCATTTTAAGTAAAAAAAAAAAAAAAAAAAAAAAAAAATTAGTGAAGGAATATTCCATTTGAGTGGTTGAGATTTATGGTGGCCTATTTTTATTAAACTTTGTGATTTCTCTCTCATGACAATAATTTTGAGACGGAGGGAGTAATAGTTTTTGTTTTCTCACATTTATGCACAAGACTTCTTTTTCTTTCTCGCGATTTTCTTTTTTCTCTACTATAGATCTTTTTACTTTTTTCATGTACAACAAGAATTATTGCATTTATAAAGCAACCGAAACACTATATTTTTACCAATAATTCAATTTATTTAATTAAATATTATAGGAGTTATGATCAAATAAGAAGAAAAACTAAAATAAGAATGATAAGAAGAAACAACAACCACTCATTTCAGATGCACCTACAAAAATAGATGCATCTCCCCTTAAAATTCTCCCTCCTATTTGAATTGTGTGGCTAGAAATTCTTCTTATTTTTCTTATTTAAGTTTTTCTTCTTAATGAATCCTTTCTCAATATTATAGGGCAGATTTGAAATAATATAAAACAAGGGTTGAAATATGGTGACTATAACACGTGTCATTAGAATATCTTTTGGTTTATATTTAGGTCCACTTAAGTAGACCTCTTTATCATTTTTCTTTATCAAGAGCTAACCAGGGGCGAATCGTGGTGTTTTGAAGAAAAAACGTGATTTGTGGTGTGTTTTATCTTGTTACTGTTCATCAGCCATAAAAAACGTGAGTTTTTTGAAAAAAGGTTGAAGCTTTTGGATTTTTACGTGAGTTTTGATTGGTTTGTTCGAACATTTGGTTGCTTTTGATCGAAAAAATGAGGCTACAAAAAGGTTGCGACTTCAATCCTCATTGCATTTGGTTTTTATCACTTTCTTGTATAAGAATTGTGATAAAAAAAGGTTCTACATCGACTTGAAAAAATCTACTTTCTTGTACAAGAATTTAGATAAAAGAGGGTTTTATAGGAATTGTTGTGTTTAACAATTTCTATAAAAGAGGGTTTCATCGAAATTGTGGAAAAGCCATTTCATCGCAATTGTCAAAGCTGCTTTCCATCGCAATTGTTCAAACTTCATCGCAATTGTCCCAACTTCCATCGCAATTGTTCGAGTTTTATCGCAATTGTCCGAGAAAAGTTCCATCGCAATTGTCACAAGACTTATCGCAATTGTCCCAGTGGTTATCGCAATTGTATAAAGAACTTTCGGAAATTGGCAATACTAGACCTTCATCGCAATTGTGGCAGTTTATAGTAATTTCGCGAATTGTCAACTTTAGTCCCTTATCGCAATTGTTACAACTTGAAGATCTTTTGCAAATTGACAGAACCAGTCCCTTATCGCAATTCTCAAAACTCTATCGCAATTGTAAATATATATATATATATATATATATATATATATATATATATATATATATATATATATTTTGAGGAGTGACTTAACGGTCAATTTTTACGCGAAATTCAAATTCTGATACAATAGTGAAAATTTTGGCCCAAAATTCAAATTTTTAGGTCAAAATTCGAATTTTTTCGGTGAAATTTGGCGTAAAATTTTTTAAAACTCAAATTTTTCCAACATCCTTAGAATTGCATTTTATGGCTTATTTCACACCAAAATCACAAATGACATTATTGGCCTACACCTGCAAAATCACCACGTATAGCTTAAAAGATCCTGATCAAGATTCACAATCAAATGACAATGGCTAAATTTTGAATGTTGTCAACTGTGACTACAAGGATGATGATTCATTATTACTTATTTGAAGTTGAAGTGAAATATCACAGGTGCGTGTACTTAGTATCTTGAAGATATCGGGGTTGGTTGGATGCATAATTCTTCAAGATCCTTGTTTGGGTACTCATAGGAAAGGATTAAGACTTGATTTATCTAGTTATACCTGATGTAAGGAGTTACGTTGTGGTGCTCACAGAGTATAGCTATCACTTTAAAGGAGTTACGTTGTAGTGCTTAAGTGTCACAAAAAAAATGTGGATAATTCAAAATGAGTTCATATACAGTTAAGGATGGTTGGATGGGTATATGAAACGACCTATGCTTTAAGGAGTTACGTTGTAGTGCTCAGTATAGGTTCTTAGTCATACAATAATGCAAGTGTAAGTCACAAGTTTGGGTTATTTTACTTCAGTCTCAAGTTCGTCATAGTAGGTTTTCTCCATCAGTAGTCACTACAAACAACCGTTGTTTTTTATACAGGGGGTTGATAAAGAGTTAGACATTTCAAATGGTGTTATTAGTAGACTGGGTTTATCTACATCTTATCACGGGCTATATGTTGAATGATAGAGTGCTTCCAGGTAATACTTCATGTACACATCATTGTGCTGATTTTGATAAATCGTAACCAGTAGGGGAGAGAAATGAAGATTACCGGGATGCATTTGGTGAGATGAAGATGTTGATACTCTATTCCCCCGAACGGATAATCTTGAAGAAGGTCGAGTCTAGTCTGCTCTACATTTTCCGCTGCGTGTTAGAAGACTAAAGACATATTGCATTTAATTATTAAAAGACTTCTTCAGATTCAGGGCACTCAGGGCAATCATAAGAAGGGTTCTCAGTTTGGGGGAGAGCACTAATTAGGGGAGAGTGAAAATCGATGTAATTGATCCTAATTAGATTTGCTCACATTGTTCTTCTGCAAGTAAAGAAATGGCAGCTGAGAAGATTCTGCAAGCTGAACGAAGTAATGAAGTTTGAAGACCATTCTCAGAGCTGATGCGCTCATGTTTTGTATTGTATTTTACTTGTAGGGAACATTGTAAGTAATTCCCGTATGACATCACTTTGAGGAGAGATTGTTAGCCTTAAATTTATGTCATAGTTGGGAATTGCATTTAGTTATATGTCTAAGGGCTAGTTTAGACAAAGTGTTGGGCTTTTGGACTAGAATAGATAAATATGCTTGTATTGTCTAAATGACTAATGTAAAGTACATGAGCCAAAAGCCCAATCGAAAGCCCATAGAAGCATTAGGGCGTCACCCCTTTGCTATAATACCTTCCTTGTCTCAACAAGGAAGGTTGGATGTCTCATGTAACAAGGAGGTGTGTGTGTTTCTCTTCTTTCTCTCTCTAGAATACACACACACCTCCCCCATTCTTTAATCTAATCTTACTATGTTTAACTTTTATTTTGAGCTTCCCCGACCTCCTGAATATGTGTTTTTGGTCATTAAACACATCAATTACCATAAGCATCCTTATGATAAAACTGTAACCAAGTTATGACTATGTTACTTACCTCAATTTCGCAGCTAACTATTCCACAAGTCAATTTATCAACACTTCTTGGTTCCTATAATAGAATCACAACATATAATCATACTATCTCATAGCATAATTAAGGGTATATTTCTATTTATTCATTATAACCAAACATCCCCATTTACACATACATATGATCATATGAACTATTTCCCCAAATCATTAATTCATTACTAATATTTTTTAGAACTTCATTCCCTAGTCTTCGTAACTCATTAATTAACTCAAAATCCCATTTTATCCAAAATCCCAAAATTACTGTTTTATAAAACCTAACTCAAGATGCCATTAAAAGCCTGTTACATTGACAGAAAAGCTACAATTATGACACTTTTTCATTTAAAATATTGTGTAACAACATTAAAATTAATGATTTTGGGATTTTGGATAAAATGATAAACTACAATTATGGCACTTTATTTTATCAAAGTAACTTATCATGTCTTGAGGCGTAACAACATTAATGTGTGTAAATTAGAACATTGAATGTGCAAATCACTTTTTTTAAAAAATAATTCCTCTTTAACTAATAGATGATAACTCTTAAATATTACAATTTTTTCTTTTTATTTATTTATTATTTTTTTAAATATTTTAGCTACGTCACAATACATTTGTCTCAAAGTGCGATTAAAACTCTTGAATCATTTTGGTGCATGTACACCTTTTAGGATATAATTTTTTTGGGTAAAAGATCAAAAGAACCGGTAAATATATTACTATAAAAAACGGTTAAGTAAAAAGGATATGGGTGAATCCCTTATCTCAGCCCGTTACATAGACGGAAAAGCTTACATAACAAGATAATTTCTATTTCTTATCTATTTCCTATTTATATGTTAATTCAACTTTATAACCCATTCTCTTAACAAACTTTTCAGAAAAATGGAACAATAGGACTTGATATACTATGCAGTTGCATTGCTAGCCACTGTGGCACACCTCCTCTTTGTCCGCCACCTCTGTCGGCCCACCACCAAGCTCAACCTTCCTCCCGGCCCCAAACCATGGCCCATTATCGGCAACCTCAACCTCATGGGCCCACTTCCTCATCGTTCAATCCATGAGCTCTCTAAAAAATACGGACAGATCATGCACCTCAAATTTGGGTCAAAAAGCGTGATCGTGGGATCCTCAGTGGAGATGGCGAAAGTCTTCTTGAAAACAATGGACGCCAACTTAGCATGTCGCCCACCAAATGCTGCTGGAAAATACACAGCTTATAATTACTCTGACATCTCATAGTCCCCTTATGGACCATATTGGCGACAAGCTCGTAAAATGTGTGCTGTGGAGTTGTTCACTGTGAAAAGGTTGGAGTCACATGAGTATATTAGAGTAGAGGAAACGAAGTCTCTTTTAAAGACGGTTTATAAGTTTTCAGGCGAGGAGTTTGTGTTAAAAGATGTATTGTACAAATTGAGCTTGGATGTGATTAGTCGGATGGTGTTGGGGAAGAGATATTTAGATAAATCGGACATCGGGGAATTGGTGGAGATTAGTGGGGAGGAGTTTACGAAGATGATTGGTGAGTGGTTTGTGTTGAATGGGGTGCTTAATATTGGAGATTGGATACCATGGATAGGTTTCATGGATCTTCAAGGATATGTGAAGAGAATGAAGGCGGTGAGCAAGAAATTTGATCAGTTTCTTGAGCACGTGTTGGACGAGCATGAAGAAAAGAGGAGGGCGGAAGGGGAGAGTTTTGTTCCTAAGGACATGGTTGATTTGTTGTTGCAGATTGCTGATGATCCCACTATTGATGTTAAGATCGAGAGACATGGTGTAAAGGGTTTCACTCAGGTACCCCCTCCGGAAAATATGTGTTTATGAGTATAAACACAAATCTAAAGCCAATGATATATATCTGTTAGTTTATATATCTTAGCGAGCAATGAACACTTTTCAACATGTACAGGACTTGCTTATCGCTGGAAGAGAAAGTTCAGCGGTAACAGTGGAATGGGCAATTGCGGAACTCCTAAAGAAACCAGAAATTTTCAAAACTGCAACAGATGAGCTCGATCAAGTGATAGGTCGAGATAGATGGGTGGAAGAGAATGACATGCTGAACCTTCCATACATAAGGGCAATTGCTAAGGAGACAATGAGATTACATCCAGTGGCACCATTGTTAGCTCCAAGAAAGGCAATTGAAGACTGTAAAGTTGATGGTTATGATATTCCAAAAGACACATGCGTGATGGTTAACGTAAGGACCATAGGAAGGGATCCGCTGTTGTGGGATAAACCCGAAGAATTTTGTCCCGAGAGATTTATTGGAAAGGAAATGGATGTGAAATGTAATAATTTAGAGTTATTGCCTTTTGGTGCAGGGCGAAGGATGTGTCCTGGTTATAGTTTTGGACAAAAAATAATCGAGTCAAGCTTGGCTAATTTGCTTCATGGGTTTTATTGGAAATTACCCGATAAAATGACAAAAGAAGATTTAGAGATAGAAGAAATATATGGGTTAATGACTCTTAAAAAAGTCCCACTTGTCACAACTGCTAATCCAAGGCTTCCACTAGAAATGTACTCGTTGTGATCATATATAGATGTGGTTTTAAAAGGTTGAAACTAGAGTTATCACACTATATATCAGTATGTACAACGTGTTTGCGTATAATAAAGCTTTGCTAATAAACTCAAAAAAATTCAACAATGCCTTACAAACTTAATATTTTTAGGTCAAGATCATCACAAACTCGTTTCTTTTCTTTTCTAACGTGTCATGATAGTTTTTACATACCACTTGCTATACATGCACCACCACAATTTTCGTCTCTGCTACCACTCCATTTCTAATGTATTTTAATTTACAATAGATCAAAGCAAGATTATATAAAAATAACTAATGCCCTTATTAAATCTTGAAGACACACAAAAAATCCTGAAATTTACCAACGAGTAGTGGCAAGAGACGGTTGCGGAAGAGCAGTGGACGGCGACGTATCTTACTAGTTACTACAATCTTCACTATGGTCGACCTCCGCCCCATGTTTATTGCCATTTATCAGTTTTTATTTCTCTGTTATACATACATATATACGCAGACTTTTAGTTTAGATATCAACATATACAAGTTGGAGATGTTGACATAAAAATATTAAAGTTTGTAGGGTATTATGATATTTTTCGAGATAGAGATCTGATAATTGAACATTTTAAAAAGTAGGTTAGTATTAGATAGATCTGACCCTTTATATTAATGATATAAGACGATCCCAATTGACATGCAAAATCAATATTCATTCATCATTCAACCTCTTAGAGTTACAACCTTTGATCGTGTATAGTATCCCCGGACCCAGCATACTGGGTCGGGCATGCTCATAACTCGTACCGCGGCAGAATCAATATACATTATAGATTCCAGTCTTGCCAAACCAAGACGAGGACATACCCCGGTCTCTCCAGACCGGGACAGCTCACATACTCAGCCGCGGTCATTCCACCGAAAGCCAGATCTTGTGGGATTGTGTCTCCCACTTGATCTGACACTTACCAACTAAGGTAAGGCGTAAGTTGACTTCCGCTCTGACATCTACCTACTCGGTAAGGTGTGTGTCAGCCCGCTCATTCCCGAGGCGGCTACAGTAAGTATATGGGTAGTATAAATACCCCCATCTCATTTATTACTCCAACTAACTGCAATTACTTTCACCTAGTCCGCACTTACCCCTTATCTCTCAAATAATATACTTACTCTCACACCGGAGGCCAACCGCGGAAGCCCCCTTCCGCGGTAAGACTAACGGTGTTGCTTTTCTTAGCAGCTCAACGAAGTACTTAGTGCATGATCTGTACCCGCCAAGAGCTAGTCTAACCTAGGTCTGGAGGCACGCCCAAGATTTGTACTAACAAGTTGGCGCCATCCGTGGGACCAGTTACATAACTGCGTTTCTAAAAAACAAAAAACTTTTCCATTAGTAATCAAACAAAAAACCCCTCCCCATCCCAAGAACCTTCCACAGTACGGAACACCCATGAGAAGGGGAAGGGGAAAGAAGGAGAGCAACATGCAGACTCTCTTCCAGATGAGGCAATAAGGGCATTCTGAGACAAGCATTACCACCAACTATTGCCCTTAATGGCTGAAAAGGTCCATGTGGAGAAAATGGGACAATTAAAAACCCGTCTTGACTTCGAAGACGAGTCACAGGAGGATTCATACTCCCGGGAGCCATCCCGATATGTTGAATCAAGAGGTAGAAGAAAGTGGAAGACAAGCCCCGGTGCGAGGCCTGAACCTTCCAGAAGTTCCTACTCCCGGAGTGTTTTCTCCAGACTTAGTAAAGAACCCGAAAATAACGAGGAAAGGGCCAAGCACCCCCGGTTGGCCGTATTCACTCGTTTAGGGGAACGAAGAGAAGGTGTTAAGTCACGTCTAGGGAAAGAAAATCGGACGTATTTTCTCGTCTGAAGTCTAAGAGCCGCGCTCGAAGGGAGCGTAGAGGTGAAACTAGACGTTACAGACGAGATGGACGACCTTTCGTGGAAGGAAGTCCGGATAGCCCAAGAAGAACCCAAGTCCGACCTATAGCTATGCCCCCCGTTTAAGGGAGAAAGGCGGCGGGTCTGGATCTGCTAACTCTGGTTCCAGGCGTCTAAGGGACCGGACACCGGAGGGAAACGGAGACTATGATGGAGGATATTGGGAAGCCGGGTTAGAGAAGAACAAAGGGAACGCGGACGATTTTTTTCGCCCGTACGACATCGATGACAAGGATCCTTTTACGCAAAGGGTCAGAAACTTCGAATTCCCAAAAAGGACCCGAATGCCCTCCAATGTAAAAACTTATGATGGAACAGGAGATCCGGAAGACCACCTGAAAAAAATTTGTACCGCGGCCAAAGTCGAATGATGGGCTTTGCCCACTTGGTGCCACATGTTTAACTCCATCCTGATGGGCCATGCTCGAATGTGGTTCGATGAATTACCGGCCGAGAGCATAGACAGCTTTGAAGACCTCCGCAGAAGTTTCTTATCCTACTTCCTCCAGCAGAAGAAATACACCAAAGATCCGGTGAAACTCCACCTCATTAAGCAAAAAGAAGGAGAATCCACGGCAACATTTGTCGACCGCTTCAAAGCGGAAAGTATGCACGTGAAGGGCGCCCCTGAATGTATGAAGGTTTCGGGATTCATACATGGGATTAACAATCCAGAGCTAATCAGGAGACTCAATGATAAAATCCCCAAGACGGTCGACGAAATGTGGAAGGTTACTACGGCCTTCATCCGTGGAGAAACGGCCGCAGCAATTGTGTCAAGGAAAAAACAAGACCGCTCTTCGTGGAAATCTCACGAAGGGGGATCCCGGGCATCCAACAACCAGAATTTTGAAAGAAAAACAGAATTCAAAGGGCATTCAAGGGCGGACCGGAGAAAGAATGACCGCTTCACACCCCTAACAAAAACACCAAAGGAGATTCTAGCAATAGACGCGGTAAAATTCACAGCTCCACCACCTATGGCAAGCCCGGTTGAATTAAGAAACAAAGACAAAATATTGTGAATTCCACAGAGAAAAAGGACATCATATGGACGAATGTTTCCAATTGAAAAGGCAGATTGAGGACGTGGTCAGATCTGGCCAGTTGGCACACTTGGTAAAAGAAATCAAGAACGGAAGCCAGAAGGGCGGGGCCGCTAAAGGCGGCAAGAAGGAAGCCGCAACTAAGGACAAAACCCCAGCCATATTCATGATACGAACCTGGCAACAAGCCGTGAAACAGAAGATATCCTCTAGTACTGAGCCTAATTTGGAAATATCCTTCCCTCCAATAAAGGAGGACGACTGGGAAGACCATCCGTTGGTGATAAAGGCCGGAGTGGGCGGACACCACGTACACCAGATGTACGTGGACAACGGAAGCGCCTCCGAAGTCCTTTACGAACACTGCTTCAACCGACTGAGTTTGGAAATCAAGAAAAGAATGATCCCCACTACTGCCCCTCTCCTCGGTTTCAGTGGCGAACTATCATGGCCCTTGGGGCAAATTCTGTTAGAAGTTACCTTAAGTGACGAAGATAACTCAGCTACCGCTTAGATGAATTTCATGGTGGTTAGATCATCCTCTCAATACAATGGTATAATCGGCCGGCCGGGGATAAGACAGCTAAAAATGATCCCTTCCACGACCCACGGAATGATTAAATTCCCTACCCAGGGCGGAGTGGTCACGTTATATAGTGACAAAATCATCCCGGTAGAATGCCAAATGGTCGTGGAACCCCAGCCGCAGCAAGATCCTGAAGAAACCCCGGTAAAGGATGGGATTCAAGTAGCAATGCACCCAGAATTTCCGGATCAGACAGTCACCATCGGAGGAAGCTTGACAGACCCGGGGAAGAGGGATCTGTGTGAATTACTAAAGAGAAATCTGGATATCTTTGCCTGGCAACCATCCGACATGACCGGAGTACCGCGGAGCGTAGCAGAACATAAACTCAACATCCGGGAAGGGTATGCCCCGGTGAGGCAAAAGAAACGCGGGCAAGCTCTGGAGCGGAACAAAGCAATTAATGAGGATGTTGCAAAATTAGTTGAAGCCGGCATGATGAGAGAAGTCCACTACCACGACTGGCTGTCAAATCCGATCTTGGTGAAAAAGAGTGACGGAAGCTAGAGAATGTGTCTAGATTTCAAAGATCTAAACAAAGCATGTCCAAAAGATTGTTACCCCCTTCCAGAGATTGACTGGAAAGTTGAGTCACTCTGCTGATACACCTTCAAGTTCTTCTTGGACGCATATAAAGGATACCACCAGATTCAGATGGCCGCGAAAGATGAGGAAAAAACCGCCTTCCACACAAACCAAGATATTTTTTGCTATAAGAAAATGCCCTTTGGATTGAAAAATGCAGGGGCCACATACCAGCGGCTAGTGGACAAAGCGTTCGAAAGACAGATCGGAAGGAACCTTGAAGTGTATGTGGACGACCTGGTAATTAAGAGCCATTCAGAGGCAGAAATGCTAAGAGACGTGGAAGAAATATTTGTGACACTCCGAAAGATAAACATGAAGCTAAACCCAAAGAAATGCACCTTCGAAGCAGAAGAAAGAGTATTCTTGGGCCACGTAATCAGCAAGAAGGGAATCAGGGCTTGCCCGGAGAAATCCGAGGTCGTTGGCCGGCTACCCTCACCGCGGACTCTTAAAGAAGTGCAAAGCTTAAACGGAAAATTGGCAAGTCTAAACCGTTTCCTGTCAAAGTCCGCGGAAAAGTCCTTACCATTTTTCAAAACATTGAAGAAGTGCATCAAGAAAAGAGACTTTCACTGGGTGCCTGAAGTGGAGCAAGCATTCAAAGAGATGAAGCAACACATCGCTAATCTTCCCACCCTAACGGCTCCCCAACCACGAGAAGAATTGATCATGTATTTTTCCGCGGCTAAAGAAGCCATCAGCGCAGTCCTTTTAGCAGAAAGAGGACCGCGTCAGGTGCCCATCTACTTCATCAGCCGCACATTGCAAAGTCCGAAAATAAACTACAGCCCAATGGAGAAATTGGTTCTATCTCTGGTTCACGCGGCCATAAGACTCAAGAGATACTTTCAAGCACACCCAATAGTTGTCATCATGGACCAACCAATCAAACATATGCTGACGAAGACAGAAAATACTGGCCGAATGGCTAAGTAGGCTATAGAACTAAACGGACATGACATCAGTTTTAGACCCCGGACAGCCATAAAGGGACAAGTGTTAGCTGATTTCATCGCGAAAGTTCCGGAAGAAGAAACCCCGGTAACAGAAGCAACCACGGAAGATTTGCCGTATGTTGAGCCATAGAACTTATACACCGATGGGTCATCTTGTCAAGAAGGATCCGGGGCAGGCCTAATCCTTACAAACCCTGAAGGTACATAATTCACTAATGCTTTAAGATTTGAATTTAATGCAGCCAATAAAGAAGCAGAGTACGAAGCATTGTTGGCGGGCTTAAGGATAGCAAAACAGATGGGAGTGAAGGACCTATCTGCAAATGTGGATTCAAGGTTGGTCGCGAATCAGATAAACGGTGCATACGAGGCTAAAGAAGAAAGCATGGCGCGATACCTTGCAAAAGCCAAAGCCTTGATTGAGAACTTCCGCACATTCTCCATAAAACAAATTCCGTGGAGTCAGAATAAGCAGGCGGACACACTAAGCAAAATAGCCTCCACCAGCTTCGCCCACCTAACAAAGCAAGTTCTGGTTGAAGTCTTAAAAGACAAATCAATAGAGAAAAGACAAGTGATGGCCGTAGTAGAAGAAGAAGGGGACACTTGGATGACCCCGCTCCTCGAATATTTGAAATATGGAGTACTTCCCGCGGATCAGAAACAAGCAAGAAAGCTAAAAATCAAAGCAAGACAATACTCCATCATCAGCGGAGTTCTGTTCCGCAAATCATTTCTGGAGCCGTGGTTACGATGTGTGGGTCCGACACAGGCAAACTACGTAATCAGAGAAATTCATGAGGGTTCATGCAGCATGCACTTTGGATCACGGGCTATCGTGGCAAAGGCGTTAACGTTTGGATATTATTGGCCCACAATGCACAGGGATGCAAGAGAGGTAATAAACAAGTGCCAAGACTCTCAAGTGAACCGGCCGGTTCCTAAGAACCCCCAGCATAACCTGACTCCAATCACCTCTCCTTGGCCGTTTTACAAATGGGGCATAGACATCTGCGGCCCATTCCCAGAAGCTCTAGGAAGAATCAAATATCTGATAGTAGCAATAGACTACTTCACAAAATGGATAGAAGCCAAAGCTCTCGCAACCATCACCGGCAATCAGGTCAAAAAGTTCGTATGGGATAATATCGTGTGCAGATTCGGCTTGCCGGGGGAAATAGTCGAGAACAACGCCAAGAAGTTGAGGGACAACCCCTTCAAAGACTGGTGTGAAAAGCTTAACATCAAACAGCGGTTCGCATCAGTAAGACATCCGCAGGCGAACGGGTTTGTTGAAAGAGCTAACATAAGCTTGGGAGAATGGATCAAAGCAAGAATTGGCCAAGGAAGCCGGGATTGGCTAGAAGAGCTACCACATGTCCTCTGGGCGCACATAACAATGATAAAATCCAGCAATGAGAGAACGCCATTCTCACTAACCTATGGGACGGAGACCGTGATCCCCGTGGAAATTGGCATGCCATCTCTCTGATGTGCTCTATTTGACCCAATAGCGAACGACAAAGCCTTACAGTTGAACCTAGACCTCCTGGAAGAAAGGCGAGAAGTCGCGGCTATTGAAGAGGCAAGAAGCAAGTCCAGAATGGAAAAGTATTACAATGCCAAGGTCCGTGGCAAAACCTTTAAGCCGGGAGACTTTGTTTACCGCAACAACGATGCTAGCCTGGTTGAGAGCACCGGAAAGCTAGGCCCCAAGTGGGAGGGTCCATACGAAGTAGTGGAAGCATTTGGAAAAGGAGCATACAAACTCCGGAACCAAGATGGACAAGATCTACCCCGGACATGGAATATCCGGAATCTCAAAAAATGTTACTTGTGATTTAATGTAAGTATTCCCACCTCTTGTGGCTGACCGCGGTTCAATCCGGCAGCGGGAATTCATTTTACCACTAGTCATCTTGTATTTATATAATTTACTATTTAACGATATGTGGAGTCCGATCAACTCCACAAATTTTCCAAACATTTACTTGTCATGTTTTATTATTACTTATGTCATAAACATACGTAAGCCGGAAAACAACTCCGCAGTTCTAAAAATGCGTAAGAGGCATTACAAGCCCGGCATGAGGACATTGCACCTCCAATTATCTAAGGCATATAAGTGGTATTGCAAACACATTGACCTACCAAGCTATCCCCGGAAATCCTAAGTACGGACACACAGAGTGTTAGACCCGTTTCCCGAGTGTTGGGACCCCACCCTAAATGAAAATGGATAAAGACCTTATGTGATTTGCCAGTCAACATTTGTTGTGTAGTGGACAAACCCGATAGTCAAAATATGACAAACCCAAGTATTAAACATGTGATAAAGTTAGTTGAGGCTAAATAAGAAGGAAAATAGACTTGAGGGGCCAATCTTGCCAATTGGCCAAAGTTGCCACCTAACTAACCTTATCCAGGATTTTCTAGACACTTCCTCCATTATGGAGATAAGGTTGGGTCCGGTTTTTAGTGAGAAGAAAAGAGTGGGAAAGTTAGATGATGATCTAGGACGAAGAAGGTGAAGATCAAGTGTTAATAGTCTCCCTAGAAATGATCTTTCCCACAAGTAAGTATCTATGTTATTGATGTTAATGAAGTTATAGATTATGAATTAAGTGGGTTTTCATCATATGATCAAGATATGATCATATGATGATGTAGAATGAAAGATGAGCATGTTTAATGGGTTATGTTAACCCTTGTTTATGTATTTGATTATTATGTTATTAGGTTTTGGTTATTGTAAGGATGAGGATGATGATGGAAGATTGTGATGATGATGATGTTCTTGATATTATCTAGCTTGGATTAAGGTAAGTAAAATGATGGTAACATGATGTTATATGGATTTCTAACATATGTGTAATATGTATCTTTTATGATAAGAGAGATGAACTTGGTTATGCTTATGTGATGCCACGAATATGGCTTATGTGATGAGTTGATGCTATGGAACAAGTTGAAGTTATGTGTTAGATGTGATGTGAAGTAGTAATCCGTGAAGTAAGTGTTTATGTATATGATGCTTATGTGGAATGAAGTATGATAGTATGTTATGATCGTTTTACTTACTAACCCTTTGTGCTTACGGTTTAGTTGTTTAACCGTTTTGTAGGTTGGCATATTTGTATGGATGGCTTGGATATGAGTGTAAAGGATTTGACTATGCAAGATTAAGGTAGTATACGTAGGAGCTTAGGTAGAATACCGAGCTCATGTGTAAGTTTGTACCCCCGTTGGTCTTTTATGGGTTGGTAACGTGTAGCCAAGTGGCAAAATGTATGTCAAGAGTTGTACAACGATTTGGTGGTCAATCGTTGTGTCAAAGTATGTTTTATGTGCTTAGGGTCAAAGTTAAGGGGGTGTTTGGAAAATAACCAAATCCACCCATTTTGGGAAGTTACGGATCATGACGTTGTACTAACACTCTTTCAATATATTAGAAATGTTAAAATATGTGTAAGTCCAAATGATATGTAGTAGTTATGTATTTTTGGGTAAAGAGTGTGTTTTGGCAACTAGCTTAAGAGGGTGTTTGGTATAAGGGTATTTTTACCCACTTTGGGTTGTGAACGGGTCAAGTTTTTATGGAACATGTCTTATATGTTAAAGTAATGACGTTGGTCAAGATTGGTGGAAAAATGAAGTGTTATAGATGAATTGTTATGAAAATGGGTCAAAATGGGTTTAATGCATAACCCGCCAAATTATACATCTTGGTTCTGAGTTTGTGCACGAGAAATGGTCATCTTGGTTCTGAGTTTGTGCATGAGAAATGGTCATCTTGGTTTTGAGTTTGTGCACGTGAAATGGTCATCTAGGTTCTGAGTTTGTGCACGAGAAATGGTCATCTTGGTTCTGGTTTGTGCACCAGAATACTCATCTTGGTTCTGAGTTAGGATACTCATCTTGGTTCTGAGTTAAAATACTCATCTTGGTTCTGAGTTAGAATACTCATCTTGGTTCTGAGTTAAAATAATCATCTTGGTTCTGAGTTAGGATACTCATCTTGGATGTGAAATTGTTCATCTTGGTTGTGAATTTGTTCATTTTGGTTATGAGTGTGGGTGTTGGCAGATTTTCGGTAAACTTTGGAAAATCATATCTTTTGAACCGTAAGTCGTTATGGGTCGTGCCACCCGTCGTTTTAAAGGTACTTGAGTCTAGTTTCATTTAAAATTAGTATCAAAGTCTGAAAGTTTATAGATTTTTGTCAGATTGCAAAAGAGTAACAGAAGGTCAGTTTTAGACTTTTAGTTCAAGTATTTCCGCGTAAAAAGTTTTAAATTTTGGTCTAAACGGGCACAGGGTGTAACACAGAGATAGTATATTAAGTCCGGAAACATAAGCCCCGGCAAAAACAAATATATAACATAAAAAACCAAGTGTTAATACACATAAAAAAGGTTAAGTTATATTCACTGGAGATTACAAAATACACGGACGCATTCATCCGGAGTACACTTCCAAAGATTACAAAATACACGGATTCATTCATCCGGATTACACCTAAAGAATTTCAAGATTAAAAAGCTTCACAAAGTCGCGGCAGGGTAGATATAGTCAAAATATCCCCCATACAACAGCCGCAGAAAACTAATTCTCAAAATTTTGGGATTGGAGAACGGAAGGATCAAACATGTCATCATGTTTAACACCGCCATCTCCGGATAAGGTGGTCTCCAGCCCAGAAGAACCAACAATGTTCAGAGGCTCAGCGGAAGCAGTAGAAACAGGAAGAACAGCGGCAAGACCCTTGTTGCTATAATCAAACTCCTTCCCATACCTACTATTCTTATACTCCTTATAAGCTTGAAAGGCCCTAGGACGGCGGGTGACCAGCCAGACTATGGCCTCTGGAAGAATACGCTCTTCCGCAACCGGGGGTTTAAAAGTGAACTCCGTAGTCCCGGGTCGGCGATCCTCCTCTAAAACCAGCTGCGCCATTAGATATTCAAGGGGGCATCCTTACACGCCTCAAGAGAGTTCAGCAGGGGAAATGACACATTCGCTAACCTCTCCACTGACTCATCAAAGCGTTTTTTCACCAAAGGGTCGTAAGCTTCTACTTGTTCAAGTTTAACACCCTTGGCCCCATGAACGACCCCGACCTCCAACCCTTTACGGATCCCTCCGCTATTGCTGCAGAAATGCACCCCCCAACTTGATCTTCAGTTCCTCGGATTCTTTAAAATTGAAAAAAGCATACCTGAATTCGTGACCAATAACCCAACGACGCCCTTCAACAGCTTTCAATAATTGAGGGAAGAGCTCTGTATCAAATTCTTCGTTGATCTCTATCAACCTCTTCTCCAGCTCAGACAACCGCTCCCCATAGAAGGTCTGGCACTCACCAAACATTTTATCCATCTACTCTTGAATCTGCTTCTCCTGGGTACCGCAGATAATCTCCAAACCAGCCACCTTTAGACCAAGCGCCTCATTTTTGCCATGAAGCTCTAGAATTTCAGAAGCCAGCTCCGCATTCTTCTGACCCAGTGACCCAACCATGGTCACCGCCGGAGACAATTTCTTAACTTCATCCCGGAGCCTACCCAGCTCCTCATCCTTAGCTTCCACGGCCAATTGCAGATTAGATACTTGGCCGAGAATCTCAAAAGTCCCAGCACACTCACTTTCCAACTTAGCCAACTTAGCTCTCAGATTAACAATTAGCTTCCCCTTCCCCGCCAACCGCTTAACCAGCTTAGAATTCCGGTACAACTCGTTCTCCAACCGTAAGCGGACCTCCGAATTCACGCATACTTGACGGGCGGTAAGCAGATTGTGTTCATTCATTAGGTCTTCATCAGGCATCCCCCTCATCACAGATGCATACCCCGGGGTGGCCACATTGTCAACAATGCTGCGGCAGACCCAAGGGTCGTCCATCTTAAACCCATTAGTGGGTAACCATTTCGGGACGTAGGTGGAAGAAGTCTCAACAGTGTCGACCGAGACAGACCGATAGAAATCCTCGGAGTCACTCAATTGCTCTTCCCCGGCCTCAGAATGACCAGATGTACCCTCTTGATGACCTGACTCCGGCATCTCAACCTCCGGAACCAAAGATCCTAAGTGTACGAACTCAGTCTGGTCCGTGTCCAGTCCCTCAAAACCCTTAACCCCAGAATGTTCATGAGCAGCAGGGGTAGTGGAAGACGAAGTAAGGACGGTTGTATTCCTCATAATACCAGCGTCCGTATGAGGCCCGGAACTCACCAAGTCAGATCCCGACTCATCATGAAGTTCAAATATTGGAGGGTTGGGAATCTCACCTAAAAAATAACAAAACGTATGTTAGGAACAAAAAACATACGCGAAAAAAAAAGAAAAGGGAGGAAGTAATCAAATCGTACCTGACCCAACCACGGTCTCTTTGCGAGTTAGCTTCTTCTTCTTCTTAGCCTTCTTCGGCTCCGTCTCAGTCTTCTCCGGCTCACTGATTACAACTCTCTTTTTGCTAGCCTTTGTCCCAGCCTTAGCCGCTTCTATTTCATCCGCAACAGTGTGCTCCACAACCTTCAAAATATCCTCGGATGGTTCAACAACACGTCCTGCAGTCTCCGCCCTCAACGTTGGCTCATCCTTGTTCAAGGTGCGCTACCCAGTCGTCACCTTAATACATTCGGCTGATTGATAAAAGAAAACAAATCCATCTCTGCAAAACACCAGAAAATAAATTTAGACGCGAAACTAAACAAATTGAAAGCAGGGATATAACAAGTCTAATTCCCACCCGAATCATCCGGTCGTAAAAAGGTCGGACGACAACTATCGTCATCCCAGGTTTGGTTTAAACCTATGACATTCAGAAATACCTCCGGATACTTTTTGAAAGGGGCCCTATTGGTGTCAAGGAGCCGCAACAGCTCTAGATCTAAACCATCTTCAGAAGGGGGAGGGTCGCGGTCTACTGATACCCTCTCATACCATGGAATAGAGAGGGGAAAAATGATCTTCTTCATAAAAAAGAAACGGTCCTTCCAGTTTTTGAAAGAATCAAGTGCGGCAGTGTAACAGATTGGGACAACTAAAGATTTAGGACCTTTTCTCTTCTCTAGTGTCATCCAACCATGGTTAACGCCGGCATAATAGAACTTCCTAAATAAATTGATGGTAGGGACGCCACCGTGGACGCGGCAAATAATTTCAAAATGACTAATCCTACATGCCGCTAAAACCGACAACTGTGATAGGTGAATCTGGAAATACTCAAGAAACGAAGCAAGAACAATGAGAGGGGAATCCTAAAGTTACCTAACTCAAAAAACCTAGTATATACACCTATCTTCCCTTCCGGGGCATCCCTAATAGTTTCTAGGGGTCCGGGTGCTTGAGGCTGAAGATGGCCAGGAATTTTATATTTCTCACAAAAACTATCTACATCCGCCTGAGATAATGTAGAGGTCACAGTACTTATATGATCAGGTGCCATTCTAAATAATCAAATGACGAATTAGAAAGAAACCTAACCTGAGAACCTAGGTCCGGGAATAAAAGAAGCAAGGGGAATGAAGGCGGAAGATGTTCTTGTTTTTTAGAGAGCATGAAAATTTATTACTATGTGTGAAAAAAGATTAACAGTGGTGTAAATCTTGGTATTTATAATCACAAACGCACGTGCTATCGCTTCTATCGGACGACCACAAAATGGCCACATCCCTGGATACTTATTGAACGGTTAAAGATCTACCCAGATGGACCGTCACGATTGTCGCAAAAAACGCACGTTTGGGCCGCCAAAGACGTCACATCAGTCAGTAAATGCGTGGGTGAAAAACGTCGCACGTTTACCCATGACAAGCTGTCATCACCAACCACGTGGAAAGTTGGAATGTCTAGTCTGCAACATAGGACACGTAGCAATATCAACCGCGGAGGCTACAAAATTCTCCAACAAGGCTCAACCTCTTAAAGCCGCGTAATGCATAAATAAGTCTAGAACACTTGCTCTTCAACAAAACAAGTAAACTAGACTGGGGGGACTTGATCGTGTATAGTGTCCCCGGACCCAGCATACTGGGTCGGGCATGCTCATAACTCGTACCGCGGCAGAATCAATATACATTATAGATTCCAGTCTTGCCAAACCAAGACGAGGACATACCCCGTACGCAGCCGCGGTCATTCCACCAAAAGCCAGATCTTGTGGGATTGTGTCTCCCACTTGATCTGACACTTACCAAATAAGGTAAGGCGTAAGTTGACTTCCGCTCTGACATCTACCTACTCGGTAAGGTGTGTGTCAGCCCGCTCATTTTCGAGGCAGCTACAGTAAGTATATTGAGTTGTGTTAGTCTTGGATTGATCAATTCTTAATTATTGTTTTTATAATCTTAAAATCTTGACGAGGATTGAAAGTGTTGGAAACAATAGAGTTAGTACACCCACTAATCGAATTAGAACACCATCTAATTTGTTGATCATAATCAAATGGAACCATTGTCATAATCATGTCAAAAGGAATTGTGCAAACTAGTCTAGGCAAGTGTAGTCTTTAAATTACTGAATTTATATCATCTTTATTTGCTTGCGAATTAGAATTGATAAGTTGGCTTGGCTTTATTTACAAAAAATTCACATCATACAAACAAAACTAATCCTAGTGAACGACTTCGGCTTACTTTAATAATCTCTTACTACACACGGACGAGTATACTTGCTCGTATATGTTTCATTTGAATCATTGGTAAATCTTGTTATAAATTTAAAACTTGTACTCATAACGGGTATATCCCTTGAAACACATCAAGGCAGATTGCACAGCCGAGTTTCAACATGGGTCAACAAGGACAGATGGTTGGAGGTTATGGGAATCAGCTGGGATATGCTCCTAGATATCAGATGGGTAACCAGAATGCAGGGCAGTATGTTGGAAATCAGAAGGCTCTGTACATGGGTAATCAGAATCAGTTGGGACAAGTTGTTGGAAATCAAAGGGGTTAGAATATGGGGAATCAGTTTGGAAATATTGCTGCTCCAGTTGCTGGGAATATTGGGAATGTGAATTAGGCTAATTTGTTAAAGTGTTTCAACTGACAAGGAACTGGTCATATGGCAAGGAACTGTCCCAGCAGGCCGAAAAAGAAAGACCTTGAGTATCTACAGTAAGCAGTGCTGTTGGCTCAGAAGGAAAAAGCAGGTTTTCAGTTAAATGCCGAGGAGAATGATTTCATGGTTTTGATGGATGATATGGAAGACCTTGAAGATATCGATGCCAACTGCATCTTAATGGCCAATCTTCAGGAGGTGAAATATGATACGGATTCTGAAGCACCTCCTGCTTATGATATCAATGGAGTCTCTGCGGTACCAACATATGCTACATGTCACAATAATGAAATGTTTGATATGTCACCTCAGAATGAACAGCATCCTGCGACTCCTGCAACCACTTACGATACATATATGGACTCCCCAACTTGTAGCAATACAAATTTGGCTACTCCGGTTATGGATCCTAATGGAAGCTTCGAGTCTCAGCATACTGAGAATGATGAGGAAACACGTGCTTTATTTGAATCATTATTGCAAAATTGTAGTATTAAAATTGAAAAGGTCAAAAAGATCAATCGCGATGTTAAGGCCGCGAATGAAAAATTGACCACTGAGCTTGAGAGATATAAGGTGAATGAACGTGCTTTTGAATTTAATAACAATTGTTAGTCTGAATTAGAAATTGGTTATAGAGATTCTGTTTTAAGAGAAAAACATTTGCAAATCAAATATGACACACTCGATGTTAAGTTGAACATGCAAATAAAATCTTTAAACAAGGAAATTTCAGAATTAACCAACCAACTTTCTATACAAAAATCAACTTGTTCTGATCTTGAAAAAGAAAAGAAAGAGTTGCATGCAAGGTTTTCAAAACGGGAAAATGATCTTCTTGATGAAATAATTGACAAAAAAGAAACCATTAAAAAGTTAGGAGAGTTGCTTGTAAAAACGGTTCATTCTGCTCAAACTCAAAATATGCTAATCAAAGATCCAAACCCGATTTTACATACAATGAAGAAAATGGCTATCGGTTGTGAAAACCCTTATAATCTCAAGAAAGCTAAGCAACAACAGAATGTGTTATATAATGGTAGTGTGCTAAATGATAAACATGATCCTCCCGAAGTTCGGGATTCTTATGAAACGATTGAGCTTGCTGAAGAGAGTAGAATTAAAATGAAACAAATAAACCCAGAAATCAGACCAATTGATTATAATAAGCTTAACACAATTTCTGGCGTTCATCTTGTTCAAAAAGAGTCACCAATGTTTTTCAAAAGACCAGTGGTTGTCGCAAAACGAAAAGTTGTTTCAAAACATCTTTCTAACATCGAACAAATGTCCTCTAAGAACACTTGTAACACAAGTGAAGCTAGACGATATTTGGATGATCTTAAAAAGAGAGTTGAAGCGCTTGAAATGATTGTGGCATCCAAAACAAAAAGTAACTAGAACGACTGGTTTTCAAGTTTTCATACTGAACTGAAAAATATGTTTGAAACAGAAATCAATCCTCAAATCATTGTAATTTATGTGGTAGTTCTTAATGTTGAAAGCAATCTTTTAAAAGAATCAACCGACTTTCTCTAGGACCACAAATCCCTGGTGAAGGAAGCTAATGAAAACATTGAACACATCAAAGTTTTGGAAAAACATAATGACATTCTATCTGAAGTAGCTCTATCGACTGAAATTATGTCCATAATTTACCAAATATATTCTGTGGAAGATGATGAAAGAATTCGAGCTGAGACTTCTGAAATTGTTTTAAAATATAAAAATGCATTTGCTAAACTTGAAAAGGAAAATATAACATATTTTAAACAACTTAATCGGAAAAAGGAAGAATGCAAGTATGACAAATTGTCATATAAGCGTTCTTACAAAAATATGCAAGATCAAATTGATCTCTTGAAGTCTCAGCTTGATAGTCAAAAAAGGCAGGGTGAGGAAACTAAGTTTGCAAAACCATCAACCTCAGACAAACCGGTTGCAAAATCAAAAATGTCAATTTCTCAAAGTGTTCCAAAAGTTGATGTGCGATCTGATTTGACAAAATCATTCACTCCAACACCCTTGCCAAAAGAATGTGAAAAAGAAAAAAGTGCTGATAAAGGGAAAGCAGTTGTCCAAACATCGAATGTGATAGTACCTGGCCTCTATAGGATTAGCACCACTTCTGCATCTGCCTCTACATCTAAGATATATAGGGCGATAGACAAAAGTGTAAAAGATAGTCCAAAAGAGTCTAGGATTGCTAAGACAACTTCAAAGGACAACAAGATAAATTCTAATGTGTGTGCCTTACCTTCTACAGGAATAGAAAGCACCTCTAGGAGCAGCAGACCAAAGCCTAGATGCAATACAAGGAATAGAGTCTCGCCTGCCTCTAAGAGTGAATGCAAGAATAAAACTGAAGAAGTAGAAGAACACCCTAGGAATTTACCGCTTTCAAATAAGAAACATATGTCATCTGAATGTTATGTTAAAAGTCCTGATTCTAGTGCATGTAATGACTCTGTTTGTTTAATGTGCGAGAAATCTTTGTCTGAAAATGTTTGTGATGATATTGTTTCTCAATCTGTGAATGTGAATGACATGCCTGAACAGAAAGATGTTCCTCCAGGAACTAGTGCTAAATCTAGATATGTTCAAAGAATCATTAAAACAGCTAGGTCCACTACTAGTAGTATACTACCTAGGAACTATCTTAAGTTGTGCATATGGGTTCCAACCGGTAGAGAATTCATTCTAGAAAATGGTAAAATAAAAAAGGCTAAGAAAGAACCAGTAAAAACCGTCTATGAATGTGATTTGTCTGTTACCCCTAACCCCATGGAACCAAATGATAAATGGTTTCCAAACGCACAATCATCTGTTATTGGCAGGTTATCGAAATATGTCTTTGGATCGTCGACTCGGGTTGCTCCAAGCAATTGACCGGGAATCTAAAGCTGCTGATCAACTTTGTATGGGAGTTCATGGGAACTGTTCGGTTTGGAAATGATCATGTAGCAGCTATTCTGGGTTATGGAGATCTTCAGTTCATGAATTTTTTAATCACTCGGGTTTACTATGTCGAAGGGTTGGAACATAATCGGTTTTCAATCGGACAGTTTTGTGATACAGATTTAGAGGTTGCATTTAGGAGAAATACTTGCTTCGTTAGGAATTTGATTGGAGATGATCTCTTAACAGGAAATCGTGGCACCAATCTCTATGCTATCGATATTAACCAAATGGCCTCTTCATCACCAATTTGTCTCATGACAAGAGTTGACGAAACTAAGTCCTGGTTGTGGCACAGACGTTTATCCCATCTCAACTTCGACACCTTAACCAAGCTTGCAAAAGACGACATCGTCACCAGTCTCTCAAAGTTCAAATACACCAAAGAACACTTATGTTCATCCTGTGAGCAAGGCAAAAGCAAACGGGCAAAATTCAAGCCCAAAACCGTACCCAGTTCGGTTGATAAGTTACATTTGTTGCATATGGACTTATGTGGCCCAATGAGAGTTAAAAGTAACAATGGGAAGAAGTATATTCTTGTTATCGTCGATGATTATTCAAGATATACGTGGGTAAGGTTTTTGAGGTCAAAAGACGATGCACCAGGCATCATCATCACCTTTCTGAAGCGAATTCAAGTCCTACTTCAAGCTCCAGTTAGGATAGTAAGAACAGACAATGGCACGGAATTCACTAATCAGGAGTTAAGAACATACTTTGAAGAGACTGGAATCACTCACCAGACATCAGCTGTTAGAACTCCAAAGCAGAATGGGGTAGTTGAAAGAAGAAATAGAACTCTTGTGGAAGCTGCTCGCACAATGCTGATTTATTCTAGTGCACCGTTATTCTTATGGGCTGATGCTGTTGCCACTGCTTGTTTTACTCAGAACCGATCCCTAATCCATCCAAGATTCAATAAAACCCCATATGAGCTAGTGAACAACAGAAAACCCAACATCTCTTACCTTATTGTATTTGGCGCTTTGTGCTATCCTACGAACGACAGAGAAGATCTGGGGAAACTGAAAGCTAAGGGTGACATTGGAATCTTCATTGGTTATTCAGACAACTCGAGGGCATTCAAGGTGTATAATAGAACGACTAAAAGAGTAATGGAGACGATGAATGTGAAGTTTACGAGATTTCACAAATGGCTTCTGAGAGACTCGCTCTAGAACCCGCACTTAACCCGATGGCTTCTAATCATACCAGATTAGGACCCGCACCAAATAGTCAGACTTCTGGACATATCAGTTCAGGATTCGTACCCCAAAGAGCTCAGTTAACTACTACTGACAAACCAACAAATCAAGAACTGGACACTTTCTTCGAGTTTATGTATGATGAGTACTATGGTGGAGCTTCGACAAATGCATCCCAACAACGTTTCGCTGCACCCGCTCAAAATCATCAACCACCACCACTACCATCACAAGATGCATCAACAACATTCGAAGCTGACGCACTAACTCCCTCAACATCATCAACATCTACTCTAGCAACTCCAGTAATTGAGATTGTGTCACCAAGATTTGATGAGCAAAACCAAACCACACCAATTCAAAAAGAACAACAACAAAACGATGCTGTGTTAGCAGAAGATCCTTTTGAAAACCCGTTTGCAACGGATTCTGCTGAATCTTCATCACGGTTACATGAACCATCTAACAGGCACTCGTCAAATCCAAGGTACCTTTCAACGTTACAGTGGACTAAAGACCATCCAATAGATCACGTTATTGGTGAACCTTCAAGGCCTGTTCAGACGAGAAGACAACTCGCCACCGATTGCGACATGTGTATCTTTTCCTGCTCAGTCAGTTTAAAAGAACCAAAGAACATTCGGGAAGCGATGGCAGATAATGCATGGATTGAAGCAATGCAGGAAGAACTTCTTCAATATAAATTACATGACACTTGGGATTTAGTGCCGAGACCAATCGACAAACTCGTCATTGATCTTAAGTGGTTATGGAAGAACAAAAAGGATGAAGAGATGACTGTCATTCAAAACAAAGCTCGTCTCGTGGCCAAAGGATTCAGACAGGAAGAGAGTATTGATTTTGAAGAGTCATTCGCGCCAGTAGCAAGGCTTGACCCAGTCAGGATTTTCTTAGCATACGCGGCTCACAAGAACATCACGGTCTATCAGATGGACATCAAGATAGCTTTCTTGAATTGAACTCTGAAAGAAGAAGTGTACGTGAGTCAGCCAGATGGATTCGTTGACAAAGATCATCCGGACTACGTCTACAAGCTAATAAAAGCTATCTATGGTTTGAAATAAGCCCCAAGGGCGTGGTATGACGAACTATCATCTTTCTTGCTGAATAATCATTTCACCAAAGGGACAATTGACCCGACCTTGTTTACTAAAAAATTCAAAGATGACATTTTGATTGTTCAGATTTATGTGGACGACATTATTTTTGGGTCCACTAATCCTAAACATTCAAAACATTTTGAAAATCTCATGAAAAGCAAATTTGAAATGTCCATGTTGGGAGAATTAAAATTCTTTTTGGGTTTAGAAATTCATCAAACCCCACGTGTTATTTTTATAAATCAGGCTAATATACAATTGAGATTTTAAAGAAACATGGAATGCAAAAATTGTGACTCTGTTGGTACACCAATGGTCACTTCACCCAAAATAGGCGCAGATTTATATGGGAAACCCATTGATCCAAAGAAATATCATAGCATGATTGGGTCTCTCATGTACTTAACTGCTAGTCGACCCGATATACATTTTGCTATCTGTTTATTAGCACGGTTTCAGGAAAGGCCTACCGAACTTCACCTCCAAGAGGTTAAACGGATCTTCCGGTACCTACGAAGAACCATTAACATGGGACTTTGGTATCCGAAGGATTCGTAGTTCACGCTCATAGCCTTTTCAGATGCGGACCATGCTGGTTGCCAAGAAACAGAAAAGTGTACATCCGGGGGAGCTCAATTTTTGGGAGAAAAGCTAGTAGGCTGGTCATCAAGGAAACAAGATTGTACGGCGTTATCAACTGCTGAAGCCGAGTATGTGTCTCTGTTTGCGTGTTGTGCCCAAGTTCTTTGGATGAGGACACAACTCACAGATTATGGTTTCTCTTTCGACCGCATACCTTTGTATTGTGACTCGAAAAGTGCCATAGCCATCTCATGCAATCCCGTGCAACACTCGAAGACCAAGCATATTAGAGTCCGCTATCACTTCATAAAGGAACACGTCGAAGAGGGTACTGTTGAATTATTTTTCGTTAAGACTGAATACCAACTCGCCGATCTATTTACTAAAGCCCTCCCAAAAGAGCGGTTTGATAACTTAGTTCTTCGAATTGGAATGCGAAGCCTAACTCCAGAAGAGTTAGAAAGCCTTCTCGAATCTTCTTGAATTTTATCTCAAAAAGCTTCGCATGTAAATATTTTTGAATAAAAAAATACAAAATTTGAAAAACCAACAAAAACAAAATATAAAAATAGAAAATTTCAAAAATCCAAAAACAGTAAAAAATATAAAAACCAAAAATATTTTTCTCACGACATGACTCTCGTATAATCGATATTCTGTACGTACCTAGAAATGTCATTCAAAAATGATACGGGCATGTACAGATGCTTGAGCGAGAGTTCATTTAAAGTTTTACAAAACATGTCGTTTCTCAAAATTTTCTTCACTACGGCTTTCGTATATTTCAGTACAAAATCCGTGATACAATGATGACTTCTGATTATTTCAGATCAGGACTCGCATTGTTAATGGAAATAGAAAAAAGAATCATTGAGCACATGATCAAGATTTTTCAAAGAGATTTTTCAAAATCTTTCTCCAAATTCTGTGCTCAATATTCTTCATAAAGAAAACTCCCTCTATACCCTTAAATTAATTTAAACTCACAAGTTTAAAAATATGCTTTCTTTAAGGGGGAGTATAAAATTTAAAACAAAAAGTTCCAAATTCATGCAAATCCGTCTATCTCTCCAAGATCCTTATTTTAATCCGTTGATATAAAAAATATCACGAAATGCTATTTTTGAGGGGGAGAAGACGTGATTAAAATGTGATAAAAAAGTTTAAAGATCGTGGATTGAATCTCAAAAGAGCTCGACACAAGACTTTAACCCTCGAATTGACGTAAATTAAATGTCCGTAATCGAAAAGACTTTTCTGGGACGGGTAATAATTTCAAGCTCGTTTTCCAGTGATGTAAACGTGTCTCGCAAATGACTTGTCTGAGTAGAATGTACCAATTCGAGAGATGATCATTGAATACGACCAGGACAGGTAATAATTTCAAGCTAGTCCAACTAGTGATGTAAACGTGTCTCGCAATGGTCATGTTCATTGAAAGTCAATCATTTCAAATGTGCGAACTCTACCCAACATGTGCAAATTTATCTTAAAAATGCATGAGCACATGTGAAGGGGGAGTATTTCTGAAAATGCAAAAACTCTCGAAGTGTTATCCAAAACATGTTTTATTCATAAACACTTTGAGAGATTTTCACAAAAAGGTTTATGGCTTTGATCATCAAATATAGGATAATCATGGAGTAATAAGGTGATTATGGTTAGGTTTATGTCCAATGATCCGCCAGAGCCGGAGAGATCTACCCAAGGACAATTCCAATAGATTAGAATTAGAAGTCCTTAGGAAAGATTGAAAAAATGAGTAAATGGGAAAGGGAAAGAAGGGGTTGAAGAATTAAAAAGAAAAGTTTAATGAAAGGGTGAAAAGAAATAGCCCTCCATGAAAACTTAGGGCAGAAACCGGGTCAATACATCTGCTATCGGTATTCACTAAGGTGATACTGATATTGAAGACAAGACGTCATGGACCCAGTGACGCACTGCACCACCCCTCCTAGCCACTCAGATATCTCTTAAAAGATATTTGTTTCATTTCTCACAAAGAACACTGCATAATCTATCGTCCTCTCACTCCGAGATGTGTTGATATTGAAAAGGTGGCACTCTGCTCCATGCCTCCGACTACTAAAACTAAAACGCACATTATCGAGTCTAGAGCCATGAGATTCATCAAAAGATCTCTTAGGAACACTTCCTATATACTACACTTGTGTTCGCCAAAAAGGACACAAGTTGTAAGAGTCTTAATGAGATCTAAGGATCTTGCCATTTATATCATGATGGTTACGTGATTCAAACGGTCAACAGTCGTGGGGTGATCTCCAGCGACTCACAGAATCGTGGGTGCACTTCAGTGTGTCCATGTAAGCCCTTTCGGGGGTATCCGGTTCAGAACGGCCTAGGTTAGGATTAGAGAAAGTCTTCACACTATGCTGATGACGATCTCGAAGTCCAAATTTGTAAGTGCTGGACGTATTATTGCTAACTGTTTTATGCAGGTATTACAAAAGTCCATCAACCATTATCCGATGTGTCTAACATCTTCACCTCCGCATACTCATACGTACAATGATCATCCTCAACAGAGCTCAAGTTTAAAAGTTCAAGACCAAAAGATCAAGTGAAAGACAAAGTGTAACAACAAAGTCAAGAAGCTAATCAAGACGTTAAGAACAAAGTAATGAATCTTGAAAGGATGACAAGTACAAAGATCATGAGGTATGAGTATGTTGGAGGACGCGACGCCAAAGTAAAGAAGATGCTGATCAAGGCAAGAACTACTAAAAGACGATGCTTTGAAGATCACAGTGCATGAGGGAACAAGAACAAAGACTATTATACAACGACACACAAAGCACAATACATTGAAGACGAAAGACCACATCACTCAGAGCATCATTTCAAGACCATCCCTTAGGGGGAGATAGTTAGGATTTATTAAAAGTGATGGTCATTGTCGTTGAAATATTTTTACTAAGAGTGTCGTTGTGTAAGTTAGTTAATATAATCAATGGGCTTGGACTTAAGTTTATAAGTTAAATGTTGTGTTCAATATAATCCATGTATAAGCCCAACTCATGTCCAAGCCCACCCATCTCATGAAATGTATAAATACCACCTTCCATCCTCATTTGAAAGGTTGGTGCTTTCAGGTTCTCTAGGTTTGTATCAAGGTTTAATAGTGTGAATAAAAGTTACCCATTTCATAATCCACTCTTATTCTTTGATCTAATCTAGTGATATAGTTGTATGTTTATGTGGAGTTTGTTAGACTCCTTAGACCGTTTAGAGCACTAGGGTTAAACAATAACAATGATAAGAACACGATACGCAGCGGAATAATAAGAACATCATTATTATTGACAACAAGGTTTATTAATTATCATCTCTAAATGCTAAAACTAATAATCATCTACAGCCCCAATTCTACTTGATCAAGGTAGAACTTGTTACACACCTTGTAACAGGGATCAAGGACTTGACCTTGAGGCTAAACTAACTAACTAACTAACTAACCAACCCTAGACGTTTATAACTTACGTCTAGGTTACACACACACACCTTTAGTCGACTACATTATGGAAGACACATATATAAAACCCTACACCCTTGATCTCTTTATATAGATAGATATTAGGGTTTACAAAATACTACGAAGAACTAATACATAAAACTTCTTTTGCAAGTATGTCCCTTGTGTTTTGCATGTCTTCATATACTGCAGCAGAAGTACTTTGATTCAAATTACTTTGATTCAGCAGTACTTTCATTCAAAGTACTTTGGTTCAGCAGTCCTTCATGTTTCATTCTTTCTTGTTTTGACACATCAAATCAATAAACCCAACAATCTTCCCCTATTTGATGATGACAAAACAAAGACATTCTTGTACGAACTTCCCTAGACGAAGTAGAGAAATTGAGATAATTAAATCTCACCATGAATGAAACAATCTTTGTCTTCCCCTTAAGCCATGCCATGCCACTCCAAATCTCTTCTAACATCTCTTCTAACATCTCTTCCCCTTTTTGTTATCAACAAATAGGGAATGTATGCAAAACTTCCCCTTGAGTGGTGCATTTAGATGATTAAACGTTCAATCAATAAGCTTCCCCTGAAACCACTATGTTTACATCATCTCTTGACCTTCAATTCTGTAGGCTCCTTGTAATAATTACTGATGAAGAAAACCAAATATAACGAACTTGATGAAGAAGTAGAATAACCCAAACTTGTGTCTTATGTCTTGTACTATCCATGTGACTCCAAACTTATACCACTATTTAAGTAGACCACAATCTCTTGACAAAATCCTCAACTAATATGAGACACTGAGCACTACAATGTAACTCCTTTAAGTGATAGCCAATGTGTGCATAGAGCATCATAAGAAAGATCACACATTGCTAGATTCGTCAAGTTGTTGTCACCAACATTAAGCACGAACAAGTTACCTCCTACTATAAGGTATAATAAGAACACGAACCTGTGATACTCAACTACAACATCAAATAAATGATATTCAACCTTTTTCGTAATCAATTAATCCAATAAACCAAATACGAGCCTTTTTTTTAAAAAAAAAAACTTTATAAACCAACTAACCATCTTGTGTGTGTGAAACTAATAACCTGTGTGTGTAATCTAACAAACTGCTCATAATTAGCCGAGAGACAAAGTAGAACCAATCTCATAAAAACCCATCTCGGCTTCCCCTCACTGCTGGTAAATCATGCATAAACTTATAATAGCAGTACCCTGTAGCAGTACGTTGCAGCAGTACTTTAAACGAACAGCAGTACTTTAGAACTTTGAAATTCTTGAGGGACTGAGCAGTACTTTGGACATAGCAGTATGTTGTATTAGCAGTAGAATCTTAATTAAATACCAAATACTGATCTGCCCCAACTTGCAATAAATGTGATCCACTGATATCAGCTACAACATCATATAATCATCGACCCCACAATCTTTCAATTGTCTGACTCACAATAAATTGATACGAGATTAACTAATACCTCAACAGCAAGCGACAAAGCAATAAATCCACGACCCACAAGAGACTTTGACCATTTAAATTGTGAATCAATAATAAGTACGAGGTATTCATTCTTGAATTGCACCGACCAATTAAAGAATCCAAATCCCTTATTATAATAATCGAAAACTCAATTAAATCATACCCCATGTCACTGCTAACGAAAAACTCACGTGAAGATAGAGAGATTTTATATGGCACCGATCACATACAGTACCCACGTGATAAATATTCATTCAATTAGGCTATGATATAATAATCGACCCATGTGGATATATTACCAATGAGTACGAGCAGCAGAATAAATAAAATTACGATACCTTTAATTCAAAACTTTTACCGATCATAAAATCGTCTTCAATTCTGCTCCTTCTTCGATAGTAAAACCTTGTAACATCCCTAGGTAACGAGCTCCCCTGGCTCTGATACCACATGTGGAGTTTGTTAGACTCCTTGGACCGTTTAGAGCACTATGGTTAAACAATAACAATGATAAGAACACGATACGCAGCGGAATAATAAGAACATCATTATTATTGACAACAAGGTTTATTAATTATCATCTCTAAATGCTAAAACTAATAATCATCTACAGCCCCAATTCTACTTGATCAAGGTAGAACTTGTTACACACCTTATAACAGGGATCAAGGACTTGACCTTGAGGCTAAACTAACTAACTAACTAACTAACCAACCCTAGACGTTTATAACTTACGTCTAGGTTACACACACACACCTTTAGTCGACTACATTATGGAAGACACATATATAAAACCCTACACACTTGATCTCTTTATATAGATAGATATTAGGGTTTACAAAATACTACGAGGGACTAATAAATAAAACTTCTTTTGCAAGTATGTCCATTGTGTTTTGCATGTCTTCATATACTGCAGCAGAAGTACTTTGATTCAGCAGTACTTTCATTCAAAGTACTTTGGTTCAGCAGTCCTTCATGTTTCATTCTTTCTTGTTTTGACACATCAAATCAATAAACCCAACAGTTTAGGATTGAATAATAGGCTTTAATAGTACAGGTCCTCTGATAGGGGTGAGTTTGGTTTTCCTGGTGCAACAGGTGTCATAGGTGGTGTAGGAACAACTTCACCCTCCTCGAAGGGCTTCGTTTCGTCCGATGCGGCATTCGACACAGTAGTAGTCGAGGTACTAGGAGATACTGGTGAGGTGATGGACGATAGAGTATCCTCGGACTCCACGTCAGATGGTAAGGTGCTAAGGTGAGAAACTGAAGACATGGTACTGTAATAACCCCGGAAGTAGTAATTGTAAGTCATCAATATAAAATCAAGTAAATAAAAGTTGATATGAAATAATCTTATTAAGCAACACTCTATACACGGTGTTGTGAAATATGTAGGCACGGAGGGCGCAAGGTGGTATGGTGAAAAGTGGTCCATTTTGAAAGCATAGTTATAGTCCAATGTAGAAAATACACTTGGTTCTCTATAACCATGGCTCTGATGCCAATCTATAACACCTCCTAAACTTCAACTTAACAGCGAAAGACTAATTGGGGTATTACTGGAAGGATCACAGTCATAATCATAGAAAATGACTCAAAAGAGGCATTTTGAAAGTTATTATCATTCATTTAATAATTCAGATACAAAAAGGATTCTAATGTTCAATATCTCACAAAAGATATGATAGTTTGAAATGAATGATATAATTTATTTGACACCAAAAACCATCAGTTTATTTGCCCATTCCGTGCCTTGAAATGCTCCATTAGTTATCTGAGATAAACATGCTAAAAGTCAACAAAATTGTTGAGTGAATCCGTAGTGTTTGTATTAGTAATCAGTTTGAACACAAGTCTCAATTTGTATAATTGCATAGAAACAAAATCATAGTAGAAATAGTAATATTGCAGTTCGATATATTGCCCTAAGTCTTATGACACTCAAACCTTAATGAGTACCGTCGAAACAGTATGAACACACCACCGAAATGGAGTGAGTTTATAGCCCTCGGATAGGAGATTGCCATCTTCATATTTCCTTCAAATAAAGTGCATTTGACCAATCCGGCTAGCAACTAAGGCCATCTTCCGGCTAGTTCAAATAGGCAGTCAGCCTCTAATAGATCTGTTCACTATATTCGCGTTCACTCGCAAGTGATTAATGGCTCATGATGGGAGGGGCTTTTAGTGGCAATAGTCGTAACTTAGGCAATATCAATCAGGTATAGCATACAGAAAATACTTGTGTTCTGTTTTGTAGCATGTATCTCCCCACGAGTTGAAAATATATAAAAGATAAAAGTGGGACTATGAGCTCACCTCGAACGTAGTTGACAAAAATAATGTGATGTCAAATGTAATATGGGAACGGCTCCAACACACGACCTGAATAATAGGGAAGTCTGATATTTTGATAGTTTAAGCTTGGCTTAATGCGAATAATGATTGTGGAAATAGTATCGGATAACGAATTGGTTTATGATAAGGATGAATGATATGCTTAAAATGCTTAAAGTTCAAAAATAATATTATATATAATACTTGATCCAAGGCCCGCCCCGATGGGGCGGCTAGCTTTAAGAATTTGATTGTACAATAAATGAAATAAAATAAGCATGCTATGATTAATAAAATAATAAAGTTTAACAAAAATTAAGGTTGAAAATAACAAAATAACATATAGTTTATAATCTATGAAGAACTTCTCTATATACAACGATGGTTGTAGAATTGGTGTAGTTGTCGTCTTTGTCACAACATAACACTTTTAGGCCTCTCTTGCTTTTTACTCTTGAGACTGCTACATAAAGTTGTTCGTGTGAAAAAACAGACCGTTCAAAATATAACCCAACCTTAGACAATATTTGGCCCTGACTTTTGTTTATAGTCATGGCAAAACAAATGGAAATAATAAAACATGTACTACAAAAAACAAACAATATATCAAGACTTATCAGTTATCATATATCCCCATATTTTTCATATTCTTTCATAAGCTATTTGTGTTTATCACATATCCCCATAACATATATCAAACCACATATAACCGGTTACTTCCCTTGTTGTGTTCTACCTCTTGATCTCAAACGACGTAAATAGTTCATAAGATATCATTTTTTGTGGTTTTGTTCTACATTCTTGATCTTAAACGATGCAAATATTTCATAAGATGTGTGTGTTTATAACGTTGTAATAACAAAATCAACAAAAAAAAATTGTATATTTGAATAACCTTTGTGGATGGTTACTTGATTAGCTTATTTCATGCAAGTGTTTGTTTTTATATGTTGAAAATAGTTGTAAATTTAAGGATATGTGTCTCAATAAGGTTGCAAGCACAAAACCATATTAAGTAAGCCAAATACCCCTAAACGCATCAGTAAGACAATCCAAACACGCCAACCGTCTTAACATACAATAAAAATTTGCACATATTATAGAAAGAATGAGAACATCATATGAGAAAAATCAACAGTAAAGCTTTGTTTATTAACTAATCACAAATACATAAGAATCAAATATACTTTCCAAAGACATTCTTTGGTAAACTTTACAACTTTCAAAAACACTACAATTGTAGGCGTAAAATTATCAAGGCATATCCAATGATACTTGATTTTATTTGCTGGCAACAAAACAGAATACATCTTGAACTTATAAATGATAATGCCTCTTATATCTTGTGTATTATCTTGAACTTAAAAAAGATAATGCCTCTTATATCTTGTGGATTATCCTTAGAACACTCCATATCAGCATTCCTCCACTGATATTTGGTTGACTTGGCCGGGGTCCTTGAATTTGTGATTCATAACCTGCAAATGCAACTACATAAAAAAATTTATCCAACATATATACTTGATAAACAATCATTAATTAACCGAAAAGACAACCAAACAATGTATGTAAATATAAAAAAAGACACAAAGTGCTGGTGTAGTGTTCCAAACACCAACTAAACAGAAGGTGCAATACCCTAAAAACCAACCAGATATACACATAAAAAATTTCCAATCACCCACTAAACAACATGTTAATAGAATCCAAAAAAACCCGTTTTACTGTAATTAAAAAATCAACCACAACCGGAACAAAGTCTACCTCTTGACCACTTGTTGTCCATGATTCTAAATATTTGCATAAATAAATAATGGGACTTGAAACTTCACCTTTGTATTTGCTCAAGTTTATTGTATATGATGATATAGATAATGTCATTATCATTGAAAAATAAGTGACAGAGGGAAGTGATACTAACTAATGGTGAAGTAAATGCAACTAACATGTGTTTGGATCCACAAAATATTTATCACCTAAAGAAACAATATGAAAGCACCATAAACAATTAAATATTTTGTAAATACCTCATCAAAATCTAGAATCTTATCAATAGACAACCTCGAATCTTATCAGTAGACCTCACCTCCTAACGAACTCCTCATGTCTGGAAAACACACATATATTGTGAACACTGGTGAAATAAATCAAAAAGTAATAATACAAACAAAAAATATCACAGATTCACAACATTTTTTTAATTTCAGGCAACACAATTAATTGTCTTTTGTATGTCTAAAATAAAAATAGGAGACATTCATTGGGACAAACGGAGCACTAACAACAGATGTACTTGTTTAACTTACTTTGGGACAAACGGAGTAATAACATCAGATATACTTATTAAATGACAACAATGAATAAGACACATTCATTGTAATTTAATGGTTGACTGTGAACTTTGATCAAGACTCACCGATTGTAGGGATTGTTTTCACGATTTCTCCAATCTTTAGCTTGTATAAGAAGGTAGTTTTACCAGTAGCATCGAGACCAACCATCAAAATTCGCATCTCTCTCTTGGAAAATATCGCGCTAAACAACTTGGTGAAAGAAAGCCCCATCCTTTTTGCTGCTTGAGATAGTTATATTTAAAAAAAAAAAAAAGTAATGCACATATACGTACTATCGGTCTATCGAGTTTAATAAAAAAATGAGATAGAATACTACTGATTTTTACTTTAAATATTGATTTCGTTCATAAAGCTAGAAACTTTGCGGTCATAAAGTAGTCCTAACAAATCAGAATCAATTTTACCTTTATTACTAAGAAAACAACTTGGTGGTAGTACCTGATGAGACAAAGCCGCATGGACTTCGGTTGCAGAGGAATGGTAGTACCTGATGAGACAAAGCCGCATGGACTAAGACTCCTCATAGAAGACTACCCATATGCCAATGATGGGTTACTTATTTGATCTGCAATTCAGGAGCTGGTTCATACATATGTAAATCATTACTATCTTGATGAAAATGCTGTCATTTATGACACAGAACTTTAATCATGGTATAGTGAATCAGTTAGCTTCCCTAAAGTTCAACGGCCTTTACCTGTTCCCATATTATCCTCCATTTAATTAATTAAATACATTAACTAATATTAGTATTTTTAGATAACATATATACACATATGTTCACTTGTACATTCACACTCTAATTCCAGCTTGTCTCAGCTCCTTGACGAAACACTTCGAATGAATTTAGTTGCCAACAACAAAGTAGACTGCCAATGTAAAGTTCAATAGAAAATTTTAATAGGATTCTAAATTACCTTGGCCCAGAGAACGTGATCGTGCAGTTTGTGCGCGCGAGTTGCTGTAACTATTTTGTACATCATTGTTAACACCTATCACAACAATAAACTGTTCAAAATTAGTATAGGTTAAAAAGCGTTTTCAGTATTACATTTTTCGTAACATTTTATACTCCGGTCTTAACGCTTACATATAAAACTTTTAATATGCTAAAGTCTTACTTTTTCTGCTCATTCATTTTTAAGAAACAAACCTGATGAGCCTATTCAATTAAATGGCTAGATTTATGAACCACATCCTAATCGTGCAAAATTATTGTTTTTAGTTTTTGCAAATAAAACAAATAGTTTATTGTTTTTAGTTTATTGTTTTTGCAAATAAAACAAATAGTTTATTGTTTTTAGTTTTTGCAATCAATTTGACCACAAAGTTTCTAGCTTTATGAACCACATCCTAATCGTGCAAAATTATTCTGTCTCATTTACCTTTATTACTAAGAAATCAGAATAAAAAGTCTATTCAATTAAATGGCTAATAGAAAAATGAGCGTTTACCTTTGATCTGCAAAATTATAGATTCTATAGTCATTTCCGGACTTCTGAAATTAGATGGATGACACCACTTCTCAAATCTAACATCCATAAGCAAAATCATATTATTGTCTCGCGAATCAAAGACCTGCAAAGAGAAACCATTTAATTATATGAGTTTTGTAGGAGAAAAAGTTCATAAATGGAATTATGGAAAACAACATAGCCAATAGAAAATTAAATCAGTGATGATTCCGAGTTAAGGTTTGTGAATGATATTGGGTTTGGGTTTGATTATGATTGTGTAGTAGTTGCATATGAAGCAGGGTGGAGAACCGGAGATGTATATACATTATAAGCAATGCCTAAAATATTAACACCGAAAGCAATATCATAACAAACCTTCTTTTATCATTTTAAAAACAGTGAAAGAGCCTCCTAAACCAAATCCTTTTGAAATCACTCATGCTCTTTTCACCTATTAACTACATCTTTCTATCTTTCGGAGAGAGTGAAATCTACCGTATGGCTTAGTTGAGTGTCTTACCCTCAAAAAATTCACTAAGCATCCAGTCAAGATCTTTTTTTTGTATACCTGATGTACTTATGAGGATTATTCCCATTCTCGACAAGTGCCCTATGACAGAAACATAAAAGATTATATCCGGATCAAGTCAATTCAGCATTCTGTATTTTGTGATTACCCAATTCATGTAGACCATGAATATCAGATATTGGTTGCAAAGTAGGAGGGTGAGCCAGATTTAGTCATGGGTCAATTAGGTAGATAATAGACAGGTCAAAATGGGTTATACTGGGTTAGGTTGAAGATTAATATTATCTATTAAAGCTTAATATTCGCTTGTAACTTAAAATAGTATAGAGCACTTATGCCAAGCTCATGGTTAAAATGGTAATTTCGGCTTAAAGAATTATCGAATGTTCATCTTTAATCAAGATCTTAACAACCAAAAGCCTCTAAACTATACAGTTCCTTGATGTTTTAAAACGTGGTTACAAAATCGGAAATCAGGTTATCAGGCCAAAGTTCGTTGAATTTTTTTGCACTAATCTTTTTAAATAATGATCTATTTCTAATAAAATGCTTTAGAATGTTTTTATGCATTTTGAACACACTTTGAGGTTTGAGCGACTTAACACAATACAATCCATAGTGATGCCCTAAACTGATGAATAAGTGATATTACCTGAAAGCATTAACTTCAAATCCAACAATCCTTGCATAGTCTGTTTGGATTTCCTTGTGATATTTGACTGAATTTCAAATGATTGTTGATAAAATATTTTTCTTCCTTAGTCTGCACATAACCACAAGTTAGGGAAACATTAAAATAAAGAGCTGTCTTATAACAGAAGATGAATTTATTATAGTTACTGAAATTTGTTTCTTTACTCATTCCTGCATACTGTACTTTATGTCCAACAAAATATCCATGCTGATATATAACCGGTGAATCCCTTACCAAGCTTGTAATGGGAACAACCAATGGTAGGTTGTCTAAGATCCTGTCAATAAATAGAAAGTCAAACCCAAAGTGCAAAACTGCAAATCAAAACACCCTTGTATAATGTCTCAATACAAACTTAAGATGTTTTGCAACTTACATGTTAACTCTATATTCATCATCGATCTTCTCCTTGAATTCTTTGGTTGTTTTCTCAGTTAATACAATGCGGCATACAACATTGCACATCTGCCGCACTCGCATTTGAAACTGCAATGCAAATTTCATCAATTGATTGATAAGCATATCATAATAAGAGACATACTCTGCATGAAGTATCAATGAAGTCATGAACTATAGCTTACCTCATAGGGAGAGTTTTCGATACGATCACCACAAAGAATTTCACCAAGATTCTCAGTACTATCAACTATTTTATCCGGGCGGCAATAACGGATGGTGTAGTAAGAACTAAGAATAAGGTAGTTGGTTTTTTTGTAGAAGCCAATTTGTTCACTTTTACCTTCAAATTATCTCCCTAAAACACAAAATTATTTATACACTATTAATATGAAATAATCGGCTTCAGATTTATAAAAAAAAGGGATTGTTCATATACCTCCCCTAAAATGAGTCCTATACAACAAAAATATTCAAGACAAAAGACACATAAATCCCTAGTGACATGCAAACATTATTTGACGATTGACTATGGTTTACATACAAAATCACAATTATGGGGATAGCAAGCAATTCATACCAAGGCAACCAATCACGGTTTAATTGCTTGTGAATAATATCAGAGTGACCATCTATGCTTTCAATCACACTACCCTTATGGAAACAGAAATCTCATCTGCAACATATAGATACTCTTAAAATACTTTTTTTTTAAAAGCTAAATCTTATAGCGAGAGTTAAAAGTATGTATCCTTACTGTGATCTTGAAGAACCAAAAGACATAAGAGTCTGGAAAATGAACTCTGGAGTTTCGTCTATCATGCTCACAGCTGCTAATGCGGGATGGGTATCCTTCTTTAACAAACACAACATAACTTATCGAGATTTAACTTTTAATAACTTATCAAGATTAACTTTTAATAAATAAAATAGAAAATACATTACATTATCAAACTTTTAATAACCGAATTTGAAATCGGTTGGATGTATTCTTGTCTCTTGAGACATTACATTATCAAACTTTTAATAAAATTACTAACCTTTAATTAATGAGATTGTTGTTGTTCAAACTTCAAATCTTTTGGATATTGCATTCATCTTGTAACAGGGACAATGGCAATGGGATGATTTGCAGCCTGTAAATCATGGAGTAATGTTTTCAGGACCTTTCAAATAAATGAATAACTATAAACTGGTGCAAAGTAAAGGTGTGCAAACATTCCTTTTAGAATCTGAGTTGCTTGATTTTACGTAATAGTCATCAACGGACTGAAAAACTACATTCCATCACAAATCTACAATTCATTAAACAATTCCATAAACACTTTATATCTAGTTTAATCACACAAAAAACTACATTCGAAAACAAAAGGTTTCATAAAAAAAATCATTCGGGACTTTCATCAAACATTTGGTATGCAAAAATAAAATCAATTATCATAATAAATAAATGCATACGTAACTAATCTCTAATCCATCATACATCAAAACTGAGCGGCTAAACATTTTTTATTCAATCGAAACAATTTTTTTTTAAATACCTTAGAATCGGCCATATCGATTGTGTGAGTTTGATAATGTGTTGATCGATTTATGATATTGATAACCAATTAAGGGTTTTATGAAAAGAGGGATCTTTGGTGTTGGTGAAAGTGAATCCGGTTTTAGTGGGATTAGGTTATTGATCCAAGTTTGATTTTGTCGAAGTTAAATTTTGTTGATATAGTGATGATGAATTTCTTGAAGGTTTGATTGAAGAACAAATTTTTTTAAACAATTTGGTTTGGGGATTTTTGATTAGGGGTTTGAGAGTATTCAATTGTGTTTGCGAGTTTTTTTTTTTTTTTTTTTTTTGAGATGGGAGTTATGGAATGGATAGCTGGTTACATGTTCCGCCCAAAAACTGTATGAGGCAATCGACGGTCAGGAATATTCATGAATATACATGTGGAGGTTAATTGGTATTTTTCAGGGAGAAATTGTAGGACAACACTCCTTTATATAGGAGGTAGATTATCTTGTTTTTATGTTTATTGAATCCGTAGATATGGTATAAAACATTTAATGGGAAAATATATAGGATAAAGTTATTGAAAGGTCCTCCAAGTTATAAGAAATTTACACTTTTAACCCTAACGGTGAAACTTTTACACCGTTAGTCCATGGTTAGATTATATTTACATTTTTGGTCCAAAATATCCAAATATAACATTTTAATACTCCTGGTTACTGTATATTCATTTCTTACCCTTAAGTTATCAAAATGACAGTTTGACACTAATTTATGTGAAAGTTACATTTTTTTACCCAATTAGCATAATATTTTTCAATTTTAGTCCAAAAATCACAAATCTTATAGATTAACTTTTTCGAGAATTTTATAAGTCTCAAATAGCTTATTTAAGTTTATAAAACTGCTTATTACATGAAAAGAGCTTATTTTTAACTTATTGGGCCTTAAGGGTTTTAAAACAGGCCCGCTAACATTTTAAGGTCCAATGGGTTTTGAATCGATTTGGGCTTGATTTTGGCCTTAAAATATAGTCCTTTTAACTTATTCAAACTGCTTATGGACTGCTTATTCAGGAATTGCTTATTTTGAGCTTAGTGGGCTTTAAGGACCACTCGATAACATATACAGTTTAAGAAAACTGTTTCGAGGCCGTTTAATTTATTGGTTCGAAAAGGTGTTATACGAGCTTATCAAAAGAGCTTATTGTTACTGCTTATTAGTTTAGATTATGGAAAAACGAGTTGAGTAGTTTGTTCGATAGGTCACATGTATAAAAATGATTTTATGGCTTGTGTTTCTAGTCGACATAACCACATGGTCCGATATGATTTTATGACTTGTTTACGTTTGATATTCAACACGACTTTAAAATGGGTCTCGTTAACTCTTTATATGATTATATATGTTACGAATGAATATTGTTTTTCATTTCTTGCCATCCATAGAATTAGGAGGTCGTATTTATACATAAAATAAATAACGAGAGCTCGAAAAATAAATAGAAAGCTAGTAATGATATCGAGTGAAATAATAAATGTGCATGAACTTAGAAAAATATGAGTATGTATAGAAATGGTGTTCGAACAACTTACTACACCAACAAGGGTGGTGAGAAACATCGAAATAGGACTAAGGACAATGAGTATTGCTCGTAGCTCGTTAGAACAACCACAAAAGAATCGAAATCAATGGTTGTGTGTCGAAAAGATGGAATGAACGCCTAGAACTTGGCTCTTTGCTTCTCGAATGAACTCGGCTAGGGAGAAAACATTTAGGAAAATATTGTGTGATATATGCTTTGAGTGAATGAGTGTGTGTGAGTTTGTATACGTATATGTATATGCATGGACTATTATATAATGTATTTTATACACACAAGTTGGGATGATTGGATGCCAAAGAGATTAAATAAGGATTTAGGGAATAAGCCTAGCTAGGCACTCGAGTATTCTTGATATTAAGAGAGGTGTGTGTGAGTGTGCTTCGGCTTATAGTAAGTAACATGGTCTCAATATTAGTTTCGACATGTATAAGTCCACATGACTTGTATATGTGACCAAAAGATTTAGAGGACATGTAATATGGCTTATAGACTATCTTGGCTCGGTCACAAGCAAAAGACTTAGGAAAAAATATGTCTTGTCGTTTTTGGTTAACACTTGAATGAGTTTGTATGGTGGTCGAATTGAGTTAGCTTTAGGGTTTGTTTTAACGGAAAATGTTCGAACCAAGTAATATGAATTGTTATTCCTGAATCCTTGAAGTGTGGGGAATTGAAACATGTAAAATGTGGCATGGGTTGTGTGTCGAATAATCAAATTATCGAGGCCAAGTAATGAAGGTTGGCTCGTATGGAATAAAAGGAAAAATGAATTTTTGGGCTTGAATAGTATTGGGCATGACTAGCCTGTTGGGCCGAGAACTATGTAATAAGGATCCGTTTGGTTTTTATTCGTGTATTGGATTATCGTGGTGCGTGTGTGAGCTCGTTCCAAAGTATTGTGAATTACGTAACAACGTTTTTGATTCAATGTAATATAATAAACAAAATTTTTATGTTTTGCTTGTAAAAATGGTTAGATGAACTATAATGATAGATTAATACTTGATTAACATTTACAAATTACTGGGGAATTTTACAGGTTGCTACAGCATTTGGCTAGCTAACTATAACAATAGCAAGGATCCAAGCTAACTATAATTATGCTTCCTATACGACACTTAAACACATCAATTACCTTAAGCATCATTATGATAAAATTGTGACCAAGTTATGACTATGTTACTTACCTCAATTTCGCAGCTAACTATTCCACAAGTCAATTTATCAACACTTCTTGGTTCCTATAATAGAATCACAACATATAATCATACTATCTCATAACATAATTAAGGGTATATTTCTATTTATTCATTATAACCAAACATCCCCATTTACACATACATATGATCATATGAGCTATTTCCCCAAATCATTAATTCATTACTAATATTTTTTGGAACTTCATTCCCTAGTCTTCGTAACTCATTAATTAACTCAAAATCCCATTTTATCCATAATCCCAAAATCACTATTTTATAAAACCTAACTCAAGATGCCATTAAAGGCCGTTACATAGGCGAAAAAGCTACAATTATGGCACTTTTTCATTTAAAATATTGTGTAACAACATTAAAATAGTGATTTTGGGATTTTGGATAAAATGATAAACTACAATTATGGCACTTTATTTTATCAAAGTAACTTATCAGGTCTTGAGGCGTAGCAACATTAATGTGTGTAAATTAAAATATTGAATGTGCAAATCACTTTTTTTAAAATAATGCCTCATTAACTAATAGAGGATAACTCTTAAATATTACAATTTTTTTTTTTTTAATATTCTAGCTACGTCACTATACATTTGTCTCAAGTACGATTAAAACTCTCGAATCATTTTGGTGCGTGTACACCTTTTAGGATATAATTTTTTTGGGTTAAAGATCAAAATACCCGGTAAAGATATTACTCCAAAAAACGTTTAAGTAAAAAGGATATGGGTTAATTTCATATCTCAGCCCGTTAAACAGGCGGAAAAGCTTTCATAAGTAGAAGATACTTCCTATTTCCTATTTATATTTATATGTTAAATACAACTTTATAACCCAATCTCTTTACAAACTTTTCATCACAGAAAAATGGAACAATATGACTTGATATACTATGCAGCTGCATTGCTAGCCACTGTGGCACTCCTCCTCTTTGCCCGCCACCTCCGTCTGCCCACCACCAAGCTCAACCTTCCTCCCGGCCCCAAACCATGGCCCATTATCGGCGAACTCAAATAAGTACATTTTATTACTATCATTTATCCTACTAATTTGACTTGTTTTACTATATTATGTATGAGGATTGATACTTAATCGTTTACTTTTGTAATTCTCAGGTAAAAACAAGCATTTGGTGAAACTTGGCGATTTTGGACTAATAATGGAGCAAAACGTGCATAAAGTGAAGAGTCTACTGAAATGAAGAAGATCAAGTCAATTCTGCTCCAGATGCGCCGCATCTCACTATCAACATGCGCCGCATCTCTATCAAGATATCACCAGATACGATCCAAGATACAAGAGGACATGCGCCGCATCTAATAAAGAGTTACGCCGCATCTTCTGGCGGTGTACGAATATTCCTGAATATTATAATCTTGGACCCCACGCGAAGTTAAGTACATGCGCCGCATCTACTTAAGTAGATGCGCCGCATCTTCCCTCAGACACAAACTATAAATACCCCGTAGACCAGACACATTAAAAAGTTAGACACAGATTCGGAAGTTCGAAACCCTAACCGAAGTTCGGACAACAGAAGAGAAGGACGAATTCAGTCAAGAAGGCAGCACAAGACACACCCAAATCGAAGATACAAGAGCTGTAAGAAGGTGCTGCATGTATTTAATTCATTAAGTAGTTTTGTTTTATTGTTTTAGCAAACTTTAATTCATCAGGATTGGTGGCTTGTGTAATGTGACAACGGAAAGATTGCACTCCCTTTAATACTTGCTTTCCCATCAATTAAAGTTTATATGTTGATGTCTTTGGTTACTACTTATTAGTGCATTGACCACCTCTGTGTTTATTAGTGGCTTGCGGGCACCCGACTGCGGGACAAGGTGTGGCTCCCACGGTTGTTTCTAAATTGATCACTTAGGAATAACTTTTAGACATAAGTCGTCATTAAGGGTTTACTCGCCGATGAGAATAGGACCAACGAGAAAGGGTTAATTACATACACTTCATATAAAGCTATCAATAAAACAAGTGACAATCTACTTAATCATAAGGACAGCCCTCTTATTGTCTCTAGTATCTATCTGTGTACGTGTGTGCTACTTGCTGATTCGTGCCTATTTGTTTATTTTATTATTTAATTGCAAACAAATCTGTGCCAGTCTCTCAGGCTGAAACCCCCTTGCGTTAGGATATTAAAATACTGATTAGATTAACGAGATTATACGTTCCACTCTTAGTGATCGACACTCTACTTACCATTATCTTCATACTGACCGGGTACACTGCTCGTTAAGTGTGTGTGTTATTGATAAGTCGGCTAAATATAAATTTAAAACTTGAGTAGGCATTAAAACTGCTAAACCGCAACGACACATCACGCGCATCAAGTTTTTGGCGCCGCTGCCGGGGAGTGAATTGTTATTTTCTGTTAATTTGATTAGTATTTTAATTAGGTTTTTCTTTTTATTAGATTAATTGCATCATTGTACTATTTTGCATATTTGTTGTATTGTGTGTTATTTGTTTGCTTTTGTTTTTATTTTTGTGTGTTTTATTTTTTGTTTGGTGTGTTTAATTTTTATTTTTATTTTTCGTATTTTTCTGTTCTGCTATCGTTGTACTGTGCTAAATCAAACGATACGGCGCATCTGATCTCTCAGATACGGCGTATTGCGTTTAATTTTTTTTAATACAACGCGTTTAATTAATTCGATACGACGCATCTTTTCCCCAAGATACGGCGTATCTGTTTTTAATAAGAAAATTTTTCTAAGCGATAAAGTAATACGACGCATCTGCTTTTGTAGATACGGCGTATCTGTTTTTGATAAAAACTTTTCTAAAACGTTAACGCGATACGACGCATCTTCTTTTGAAGATACGGCGTATCTATTATTTTAATTAAAAACAGTTTGCGAATTATTAAACAAATACGGCGTATCGATTTCCGTCGATACGGCGCATCTTACTGAATCGAAAATCTTTTATTTTTAAACGTAACGAAAATACGGCGCATTAACTTTCGTTAATACGACGCATTTAATTTTAATTAGATAAATTGATTTTTGATTGATTAATTCGATACGGCGCATTCATAAATTCTAAGCGGCGTATCTATTTTCTGAATAAAAGTCTGATTTAATTTTAACGATTATAAGATACGGCGTATCCAACTTTTTGGATACGGCGCATCAACAGCAGATATCAGAAGCTTTTATTTTACTTTGATCATTTCACCCTTCCTTTGCACGAGTAAGTTTTATTTCAGGAAGATGGACGATCCGTATATTACAATGGAAGAATATATCAGATTTGAAGAGGAAAGAGCCTTGAGCAATAATGGGATATACGATTGGGAAAGAGCAAGATATGGTGCACAAGTCATCATGGATAAAGAACCCACGATGGAAGAATACTTGTTATTGAAGCAGAAAAAGTCAGGGAGAGAGAGAAACAAATTGCCATTTCGACACACCTGGACTTTATCAATTGATGAAGATGAAGAAGAATCATACGATTTTGGTGCAATTAGGTTTCCGGCAATAGTTATTGATGATGTTATTTCTCCGGAAGTTGCCCATGATGAAGAAGAGTCACAAGTGTTTGATTTGAATGAAAATCCGGCAATTGTTTACAAAGAAACTTATTCATCCGAAAGTGCTTATAATGAAAATGAAGATGAATGTGGGACAATGGTGTATAGTGCTATTACTTGTAATTTTCCACCCGAGATGGAAAATATATTCTCATCATATCAAAAACACCATAATAATATTCCCTCGGATGAAGATAATGAGTATTCTGATATTGAAGAGTTTGATGCTATTGCGTACGATAGCATACCGCAGTTACCACAACAAACAGAAGTATTTAGGTGCGGAACGGATAAGCCAGATTTTGACCCAACGAGGGATTTTGAAGAAATCTGGGATTACTTATTTAAGAATGAAATTCGGGACGATGCTGAAATTGCAAGACCACTTGTTGCTGATGGAGATTCACAAGATGAATTGGAGTCAATTACAACACAAAGTGGTACAAATTTATTTAATATTATTAATCCCGTTACTAATACTCTTGCTAGTTTTCCTAAACAGGTTGCAAAACATAAAGATGATGAGGTGAAATTTATTACACTACCTATTGAAGCACCTGTGATTAACCCATATTTGGTGGAGCCCGAAGAAGAATTTGGTGATGAGCTCTTAAACATTGCTATGATCGAAGATGACGATGATTTCGACCCTATGAAGGTTATTGAGGAACTCGAACTTTTACTTGCCAAAGACCCTTTCTCACCTTCTGCGGAAGTCAAGGGACGCCTTATTACTAAAGAGACTTACCAAGAAGAAAGGAGACTCATTTTTCCTCAACATACTACTTTTTCAGAGGAAGTGGTCAAGTCATCCAATTTATCAACCAAACCGGGTATGAATAGGAAAGATGTACATGTATTGCCAAGGTATGATCTTTATTTATTTCTTCCATCTTTACTAGCAAATTTACACTCTTTTCGTGTTTATTGCTACTATCATCCGCACTTGATCCCAAGTGGGGGGAACAACACCCTATTACACAGTAAATAAGGGTGGAGTCAGGCTCGTGACTCGAACAAAAACAAGCGCTTCGTGGGAGGCAACCCATGCTTATCTTTTATTTTATTTTATTTTCTGATTGTGTGTCGAGTTAGTCAGGCCCGCACGAGGATACGGCGCATCTCAATTCTGAGATGCGACGCATCTCCTGCAAATGGTCATATCTTATTTTATTTTTCTGCATTTTTATTTTCGACTTTAAAACTTTTTATCAGTTATTTTAATGCGGCGCATCCCTGGTTAAGGATGCGGCGCATCTTTATTCTGATCCGTATTAATTCCAGGCTCGATACGGCGTATCTTCTTCAATAAGATACGGCGCATCGACTGACCTGATGATTTTCAGTTTTAATTTTTTTTTAAGTTTTATTTTTTCTAACTACTAATGTATTATGCAAGTTGAACCTTTCTTATCTTAGGTGTGTTTTAAAGTGTTGGTGGTATTATAGTTTCCTGAATTTCCTGTGGATACATCAAGCATGAAGCTTTAACGTTCTAATCCACAAGAAAGATGATTTTTGCTCATATACTAATGGAGGATCATACCGAGCAAATCTCAGGGGAGTTTTTCCGTTCTAATTCTTTTTATTTTCCAGTTTTTAACCTTTTATACAAACAACGAGGACGTTGTTTAACTTAAGTGGGGGGATAGGAGAATTAGAACACTTAACAATTACTTGTCCTAAACTTTTTCAAAAATTATGCTTAAAATGTGCTTAATATATCAAACTTAAAAATTTTTAGCATGTTTTTGTTTAAGATCTAAGTTGCATAACTGCACACATGACATTATTTTCAAAAATTGTGATTTTCCAAAATTCACAAATCTATGAGTGTGCCGGTGACTTGTAAACTTTAGAACTTGGCTTGTATACTATTCGAGACCACCATAATGAGTATTATTTATTTAATTGGAATGACTTGTCTAACTTGGTAAAATTCTAGGATTACACCCAAAAAGCCTTTATATGTTATGTGTTATTAGCTAACTACACTGGTTAGTTAACCCCCGTATAAAACCTTTTGTTACTCTCACTTTTAGAGTAAGATACCCCTAGAAAAACACTCAGAGCCATTCCTTTCGTTTCTTACACCTATGTTTAAAATGTTTCGTTACACCTTAAACCTTAGCCTACCCTGTAGATTAGAATCCGTGGTTGGTTAATTGCTATAGGCAGAGTGTGTTTCCTTACATTACCTGTGTTCGCGTGCGTAATTCATTATATATGGTTAGGTCGGGAAATTGCACAATGCAATTGGAGTGAAAGTAAATATTGTATATTTTAGAGTTTATTTTTCGTGTGTTTACTACTTTCACTATTTACCATTATTTCTGAAGTTATGAAAAGTATGGAAAAATTATCCGGAAAGAAAGTTATAGTGATGTGGTGAAATTTTACACATCTATGTTTATGTTTCAAATTAAAAAAAAAAAAAAAAAAAAAAAAAAAAAAAAAAAAAAAAAAAAAAAAAAAATCGAAAAAATGAGAAAAGAAAAAGAAAGAAAAAAAGAGTTGGATGTTTATTTTAAGCCAACGATGTAGAGTTATGTAAGTGGTTCATATGGCCACTATTTGTTGTATTATATCTATGGATTGAATGGGAATTGGCAGTTATGGGAATGCCAATTAAGGATTATTCTTTGATTAAGATTTTGTTGAGTATAATTCGTGTCTACCTAAAGCGTGTGTTTCAAGTGTTAAAGCGTGAGTTATTCAATGATATGAGTCTTATTCATGGGATGGTTGGGATAGTGATTAACCACACTTAGGATTTTAATTTATTTGTTTTGTTTATTTTTATTTTTACACCAATTTATATCCTAAATGTTATCCATACCCTGTATTGTTCTTTATCCAACCAAACCTTTGATTTATTGAGATTAGGGATTTGAGCAATCTTAAGTATCGTAGTCGTAGATTCGGCTATGTATTTATGATTTTGTCGCCCTTTTTGATATATTATTATTGGTGAAGTTTGGACCTATCTTTAGCCTATTCGAGTTAAGGATTTGAGCAATTGCAAGTATCGTGTTCGTGGATTCGATCATGTATTTGTGATTTTGTCGCCTTTTCTGGAATTTGAGATCGATAGTGTAAATAAGAATAATTAACCCTTAAGCCTAAAAACCCTTTTTATCGCTTTAGACTTGTTATTCCTTAGCTTTAGTGATGGAGATGTGTATACTTGCCAAGCTTATGATAGAATATTCGTCGCGACTGGACAGTTAAACGATTAGATTTGCTTTTATCGACTTATTTTATTTTACTTCTAATTAGTTAAGTGTTTAGTTGTGTGATTACGAAATAAACGAATACATGCTTAAATATAAAAATAAATCCTAACATCTTTTAGGATACATTTTCATGAGATTTAATCTAAGGTTTACTTGGGGACAAGTAAAGTTCAAGTGGGGGGATATTTGATGAACTCAAATAAGTACATTTTATTACTATCATTTATCCTACTAATTTGACTTGTTTTACTATATTATGTATGAGGATTGATACTTAATCGTTTACTTTTGTAATTCTCAGGTAAAAACAAGCATTTGGTGAAACTTGGCGATTTTGGACTAATAATGGAGCAAAACGTGCATAAAGTGAAGAGTCTACTGAAATGAAGAAGATCAAGTCAATTCTGCTCCAGATGCGCCGCATCTCACTATCAACATGCGCCGCATCTCTATCAAGATATCACCAGATACGATCCAAGATACAAGAGGACATGCGCCGCATCTAATAAAGAGTTACGCCGCATCTTCTGGCGGTGTACGAATATTCCTGAATATTATAATCTTGGACCCCACGCGAAGTTAAGTACATGCGCCGCATCTACTTAAGTAGATGCGCCGCATCTTCCCTCAGACACAAACTATAAATACCCCGTAGACCAGACACATTAAAAAGTTAGACACAGATTCGGAAGTTCGAAACCCTAACCGAAGTTCGGACAACAGAAGAGAAGGACGAATTCAGTCAAGAAGGCAGCACAAGACACACCCAAATCGAAGATACAAGAGCTGTAAGAAGGTGCTGCATGTATTTAATTCATTAAGTAGTTTTGTTTTATTGTTTTAGCAAACTTTAATTCATCAGGATTGGTGGCTTGTGTAATGTGACAACGGAAAGATTGCACTCCCTTTAATACTTGCTTTCCCATCAATTAAAGTTTATATGTTGATGTCTTTGGTTACTACTTATTAGTGCATTGACCACCTCTGTGTTTATTAGTGGCTTGCGGGCACCCGACTGCGGGACAAGGTGTGGCTCCCACGGTTGTTTCTAAATTGATCACTTAGGAATAACTTTTAGACATAAGTCGTCATTAAGGGTTTACTCGCCGATGAGAATAGGACCAACGAGAAAGGGTTAATTACATACACTTCATATAAAGCTATCAATAAAACAAGTGACAATCTACTTAATCATAAGGACAGCCCTCTTATTGTCTCTAGTATCTATCTGTGTACGTGTGTGCTACTTGCTGATTCGTGCCTATTTGTTTATTTTATTATTTAATTGCAAACAAATCTGTGCCAGTCTCTCAGGCTGAAACCCCCTTGCGTTAGGATATTAAAATACTGATTAGATTAACGAGATTATACGTTCCACTCTTAGTGATCGACACTCTACTTACCATTATCTTCATACTGACCGGGTACACTGCTCGTTAAGTGTGTGTGTTATTGATAAGTCGGCTAAATATAAATTTAAAACTTGAGTAGGCATTAAAACTGCTAAACCGCAACGACACATCACGCGCATCAGCCCATTATCGGCAACCTCAACCTCATGGGTCCACTTCCTCATCGTTCAATCCATGAGCTCTCTAAAAAATACGGACAGATCATGCACCTCAAATTTGGGTCAAAAAGCGTGGTCGTGGGATCCTCAGTGGAGATGGCGAAAGTCTTCTTTGTTGGTTTCTTCTGATTTCACAGGTTGTTATTCTTCAAGAATCAATAGAAGTTGAACAAGAATAATAGCAGAAACTTGTACTAAAAATATACCAAACTGAATATTGTATTGATCGACTTTTTTATTGAATACAACTGATGATGTTTACAGACTCTTTAATCCTATTTATACTTGATGAATCGTTGCCTCATGATAGTTACAACGGTTCACCAAAAGTAAACGACACAACTATTTCTAAACGTTATAACCCTAACTAAACTATATAACCGTTTATACCCATTATGACCCAGCCCAATACCGGTTTACAGAATTCTAAACTTTACATAATACATACTTCCTAATAATTACACCAAGACCCCTATATTTAGTTTATACTCCAATACTCCCCCTTAAACTAAATATAGTTAAAGGTCTTCATTCTTGATTTGTCTTTACAGTAATGCTGGTTCTTCATCATCCCACACGAGATGTGCCTCTTCTTCCTTTTCTTTTTCTTTGTCCCTTCGCTTTGTACATTCGTATGCGAGATGACCATATTCACCACATTCATAGCATTTGAATCTACTCTTGTCATTGCTTGTTTGACCCGCACTTCTTCCACGTCCTGTTCCTCTACCACGTCCTCTACCATGGCTTTGATTACCACGTCCTTTCCAACTGTCTAACTGATCACTTCCACTTGCTATTAGAAGTTTTCCTTGATCATCTTCTTCCAATTCGTCTTGGTTTTTGAGACGTTCCGCAAACGCTGTCATCCTTCCTACTGCGTCTTCAAATTTCATATTGTCTAAATCTTGAGTTTGTTCAATAGTTGCCACGATCGGCAAAAACTTCTTTGGAACCGAATTTAGTAACTTTCTGACAATTCTCTTATCTTTGAGTGTCGAACCAAGGTTTTTAAACCTTGCCCTTATACTGCCCAATTTTCCACAGAAATCACTTATGGTTTCATTTTCTTTCATCTTCAAGGTTTCAAATTCGCTCCTTAACGTTTGTAGTCGTGCCTTTTGAACGAGATCTGCTCCAAGATATAGAACTTTGATCGCATCCCATACTTCCTTTGCACTTTCGTATTGCGCAACTTGCATTAAAATATCTCCCGGTAACGTTTGGAAGATCATTGCTTTTGTTGTATGCGCCTTCTTTTCATCCACCTTTTCTGTTGAATCAATAGCTTCCCAAAGACAATAAGCCTTTAAAATCGTTTCCATCAGGATTGCCCACTGGGTGTAATTTGATTCAGTTAACTGTACACATTTAAGTGCTATGTTTTCTTGAACTTTAGACGTACTGCTTCCTCCTTTGTCGTTCGTCATGCTTTGACGTGCTTTAGCCTTTCTTGCCTTCTTTCTTCCTATCTTTCTTTGTTTTGCTTGTACCACACAGGTTTTTCTTGTGCTTTCTGGATCGTACCACACAGGTTAACACCACAAAGGTTTTTACCACAAAGGTTTGTTCCACGGAGGATTTGTACCACAAAGGTTTGTTCCACAAAGGATTTGTACCACAAAGGTTTGTTCCACAAAGGTTTGGATTCTTACTTACAAAGATTAGGACAAGCACACGCAACGTTCTTCTTTCTCCTTCTTTAATCGATCAAACAGCCCACCTTTTGTTTTGTTTCTTGTTAACCGAAGAAATCCTCTGTTCTTTCTTCTGTTCTTTCTTTCTTTTCTTTCTGAAACAGCAACACCGAATTTGTGTTTTGGTTTCAATCGCAAAACTGGAACAGTTCCTTCTTTCTTCTTTCCTTCTTACTTGATTGATTCCCGGAATCGTTCTCGCTCTTGATACCAATTGTTGGTTTCTTCTGATTTCACAGGTTGTTATTCTTCAAGAATCAATAGAAGTTGAACAAGAATAATAGCAGAAACTTGTACTAAAAATATACCAAACTGAATATTGTATTGATCGACTTTTTTATTGAATACAACTGATGATGTTTACAGACTCTTTAATCCTATTTATACTTGATGAATCGTTGCCTCATGATAGTTACAACGGTTCACCAAAAGTAAACGACACAACTATTTCTAAACGTTATAACCCTAACTAAACTATATAACCGTTTATACCCATTATGACCCAGCCCAATACCGGTTTACAGAATTCTAAACTTTACATAATACATACTTCCTAATAATTACACCAAGACCCCTATATTTAGTTTATACTCCAATACTCCCCCTTAAACTAAATATAGTTAAAGGTCTTCATTCTTGATTTGTCTTTACAGTAATGCTGGTTCTTCATCATCCCACACGAGATGTGCCTCTTCTTCCTTTTCTTTTTCTTTGTCCCTTCGCTTTGTACATTCGTATGCGAGATGACCATATTCACCACATTCATAGCATTTGAATCTACTCTTGTCATTGCTTGTTTGACCCGCACTTCTTCCACGTCCTGTTCCTCTACCACGTCCTCTACCATGGCTTTGATTACCACGTCCTTTCCAACTGTCTAACTGATCACTTCCACTTGCTATTAGAAGTTTTCCTTGATCATCTTCTTCCAATTCGTCTTGGTTTTTGAGACGTTCCGCAAACGCTGTCATCCTTCCTACTGCGTCTTCAAATTTCATATTGTCTAAATCTTGAGTTTGTTCAATAGTTGCCACGATCGGCAAAAACTTCTTTGGAACCGAATTTAGTAACTTTCTGACAATTCTCTTATCTTTGAGTGTCGAACCAAGGTTTTTAAACCTTGCCCTTATACTGCCCAATTTTCCACAGAAATCACTTATGGTTTCATTTTCTTTCATCTTCAAGGTTTCAAATTCGCTCCTTAACGTTTGTAGTCGTGCCTTTTGAACGAGATCTGCTCCAAGATATAGAACTTTGATCGCATCCCATACTTCCTTTGCACTTTCGTATTGCGCAACTTGCATTAAAATATCTCCCGGTAACGTTTGGAAGATCATTGCTTTTGTTGTATGCGCCTTCTTTTCATCCACCTTTTCTGTTGAATCAATAGCTTCCCAAAGACAATAAGCCTTTAAAATCGTTTCCATCAGGATTGCCCACTGGGTGTAATTTGATTCAGTTAACTGTACACATTTAAGTGCTATGTTTTCTTGAACTTTAGACGTACTGCTTCCTCCTTTGTCGTTCGTCATGCTTTGACGTGCTTTAGCCTTTCTTGCCTTCTTTCTTCCTATCTTTCTTTGTTTTGCTTGTACCACACAGGTTTTTCTTGTGCTTTCTTGATCGTACCACACAGGTTAACACCACAAAGGTTTTTACCACAAAGGTTTGTTCCACGGAGGATTTGTACCACAAAGGTTTGTTCCACAAAGGATTTGTACCACAAAGGTTTGTTCCACAAAGGTTTGGATTCTTACTTACAAAGATTAGGACAAGCACACGCAACGTTCTTCTTTCTCCTTCTTTAATCGATCAAACAGCCCACCTTTTGTTTTGTTTCTTGTTAACCGAAGAAATCCTCTGTTCTTTCTTCTGTTCTTTCTTTCTTTTCTTTCTGAAACAGCAACACCGAATTTGTGTTTTGGTTTCAATCGCAAAACTGGAACAGTTCCTTCTTTCTTCTTTCCTTCTTACTTGATTGATTCCCGGAATCGTTCTCGCTCTTGATACCAATTGTTGGTTTTTCTGATTTCACAGGTTGTTATTCTTCAAGAATCAATAGAAGTTGAACAAGAATAATAGCAGAAACTTGTACTAAAAATATACCAAACTGAATATTGTATTGATCGACTTTTTTATTGAATACAACTGATGATGTTTACAGACTCTTTAATCCTATTTATACTTGATGAATCGTTGCCTCATGATAGTTACAACGGTTCACCAAAAGTAAACGACACAACTATTTCTAAACGTTATAACCCTAACTAAACTATATAACCGTTTATACCCATTATGACCCAGCCCAATACCGGTTTACAGAATTCTAAACTTTACATAATACATACTTCCTAATAATTACACCAAGACCCCTATATTTAGTTTATACTCCAATATTCTTGAAAACAATGGACGCCAACTTCGCATGTCGCCCACCAACTGCTGCTGGAAAATACACAGCTTATAATTACTCTGACATCTCATGGTCCCCTTATGGACCTTATTGGCGACAAGCTCGTAAAATGTGTGCTGTGGAGTTGTTCACTGCGAAAAGGTTGGAGTCACATGAGTATATTAGAGTAGAGGAAACGAAGTCTCTTTTAAAGACGGTTTCTAAGTTTTCAGGCGAGGAGTTTGTGTTAAAAGATGTATTGTACAAATTGAGCTTGGATGTGATTAGTCGGATGGTGTTGGGGAAGAGATATTTAGATAAATCGGACATCGGGGAGTTGGTGGAGATTAGTGGGGAGGAGTTTACGAAGATGATTGGTGAGTGGTTTGTGTTGAATGGGGTGCTTAATATTGGAGATTGGATACCATGGATAGGTTTCATGGATCTTCAAGGATATGTGAAGAGAATGAAGGCGGTGAGCAAGAAATTTGATCAGTTTCTTGAGCACGTGTTGGACGAGCATGAAGAAAAGAGGAGGGCTGAAGGGGAGAGTTTTGTTCCTAAGGACATGGTTGATTTGTTGTTGCAGATTGCTGATGATCCCACTATTGATGTTAAGATCGAGAGACATGGTGTAAAGGGTTTCACTCAGGTACCCCCTCCGGAAAATATGTGTTTATGAGTATTTACGACTATAATCAGTTTTGACCCAACATCGTTAACTTATGTTTTCATATCAGAATAATTAACCATTATAAACACAAATCTAAAGCCAATGATATATCTGTTAGTTTATATATCTTAGCGAGCAATGAACACTTTTCCACATGTACAGGACTTGCTTACCGGTGGAACAGAAAGTTCAGCGGCAACAGTGGAATGGGCAATTGCGGAACTCCTAAAGAAACCAGAAATTTTCAAAACTGCAACAGATGAGCTCGATCAAGTGATAGGTCGAGATAGATGGGTGGAAGAGAATGACATGCTGAACCTTCCATACATAAGGGCAATTGCTAAAGAGACAATGAGATTACATCCAGTGGCCCCATTGTTAGCTCCAAGAAAGGCAATTGAAGACTGTAAAGTTGATGGTTATGATATTCCAAAAGACACATGCGTGATGGTTAACGTAAGGACCATAGGAAGGGATCCGCAGTTGTGGGATAAACCCGAAGAATTTTGTCCCGAGAGATTTATTGGAAAGGAAATGGATGTGAAAGGTAATAATTTAGAGTTATTGCCTTTTGGTGCAGGGCGAAGGATGTGTCCTGGTTATAGTTTAGGACAAAAAATAATCGAGTCAAGCTTGGCTAATTTGCTTCATGGGTTTTACTGGAAATTACCGGATAAAATGACAAAAGAAGATTTAGAGATGGAAGAAATATATGGGTTAACGACTCCTAAAAAAGTCCCACTTGTCACAATTGCTAATCCAAGGCTTCCACTCGAAATGTACTCGTTGTGATCATATATAGAAGTGGTTTTAGAAGGTTGAAACTAGAGTTATCACACTATATATCAGTATGTACAACGTGTTTGCGTATAATAAAGCTTTGCTAATAAACTTTATAAATTTTCAGTTTTATTTGCTCATTTTATTAAGTGCCTAACTAAGATCTGTTATGAAGTTTTAGTATCAAGTGATGATCAGTAAGGTCTTGATTGTATTAAGGTTAATTATATTAAATCGATTCAATAACAATGTACTCTTTTAATTGTTTAATTATCAGACATGAACTCAAAAAAATTCAACAATGCCTTACGAATTTTATTATTATTATTATTATTATTATTATTATTATTATTATTATTTGTTTTTTTATTCACCTCCATTTCTGTCATATTTATCACCTCCCACATGCCCAAATGACAAGACATATCTAATGTATTTTAATTTACAATAGATCAAAGCAAGATTATATGAAAATAACTAATGCCCTTATTAAATCTTGAAGACACACAAAAAATCCATAAATTTACCAACGAGTAGTTACTACAATCTTCACTATGGTCGACCTCCGCCCCATGTTTATTGCCATTTATCAATTTTTATTTCTCTGTTATACATACATATATACGCAGACTTTTACATTAGATATCTACGTATACAAGTTGGAGATGTTAACATAAAAATATTAAAGTTTGTAGGGTATTATGATATTTTTCGAGATAGAGATCTGATAATTGAACATTTTAAAAAGTACGTTAGTATTAGATAGATCTGACCCTTTATATTAATGATATAAGACGATCCCAATTGACATGCAAAATCAATATTCATTCATCCTTCAACCTCTTAGAGTTACAACCTTAATACCCTGTTATACCCTATTTATAATGAGCGATATCCTATACTTAACCTAAAGATTTAATAAGGGCATTAGTATCTTTATAATTAGCTTTATCATCGTGTAAATACAATAAAAGGAAACGAGCTAAATTAAACTAATTAATAATAATAAAAATTAATATTGGAGTCGACATGTGCTTCAATTCCGTGATAACTCAAATAAGTGTTGACGGTTAGCTGTCTTGAGCTTCACAACAACGACCACTTCACGTCGATGGCCATCTCACTTCAATGACCTATGTTACATTCGAAGAGTTTTAATCCAAAGTTTTTTATATTTATTCTCTGGCTATTACTAAAAAAGGCAATAAAATAAATCTCTGTCACGTGCTAGATTATAAGGTTTTGGTAATTCAAGACTATAAAATACATCTCAGTGGTAGACTATAAGGTTTTGGTAATTTCAAAAGACTATATATATTGTAAGAAGTTATAAGTTACGTGCACGTACCTAATTTATACGCAAATCAAATTTATTATAAAATTTTAGTTTAATATACTAACATATTAAAATTTGGCAATGTTTACTGTTTCGTAAATGTGATATTACACCCACGAGGTTCACACCATGTGTATAACTAATAATTATATTTTAATTAAATTTGTTTGGTGCGTACTAATAAGTGGTGTTTTCATTTTGATACTTATAATCTCGTGCATCTACAAATTTTTTTTATTACAATTAATTTAATTTATCATTATCCGTATTCCAGTTTGACTGGTGTACGCACATAATATTAAATACGGATTAAGTTCGAAAAATAATTATAACGAATAATAATATTTCAAATATATTTGCTTGGGTTTGAAACTATTATAGAATTTGTTTAATAATTATATTGTTTTAGTATTTTAATTTGATATTTTTATTGGATAAAAATGTTTATATACGTTATATTTAATCTCGTGCATACACTTAATAACATGTTGGCATACGTTGGTGGTGTTTTTATTAGGGCAAACCCTTAAAAAAACGTATGAAACTTGCCGTGAAAATCGGTTTTGTGTGACGAACAAAAAATGGGTAAAAAATGTCAAATTATCTCCCAAAAACACACTTTTTTACGCAATTTTTTACTCCCTTAACCGGTTGCCAGTTTATTAACAAAAAACGAATATAATAAAATTCCACCGTGTATTTACAACTCATTCTTTCTTCATCCCACCACACGCCCTCATAAATCTGCATATGCATAAAGGTACGAGGTTTCAATACAAGTACATCTTATCCTTAGTCTAACCACACAATCATCTTCATACATCACTCTCAGCACGTGTACAAAACTCTAACCCTAATTCCTGAAACAAATTAAATATTCCGAATTGATTGTCTTTTTCCTTAATTAGCCTTGACAAAAGGTATATTCCTTCTTTAATTTAATGTGTTATTGCCCCACTTGTGTTAATTTAGAATAAATTATGTTTTTTAGGGTTCCTGAAATAACTAGGGTTTATTACTTAATTTTTTTTTCTATAGGTGTGTAATGATGGACATACCACTTGATGTGGTTTTCAAAATACACTACAATGGTGTGTTTATGTTTGACCCGTTAAGGTATGATTATGGTAGGGAGTTAGTAATGGAGGCCTCCTCATCGGATAGGATCATGTTTAGTCCATTATTAGACCTGTTAGTTGCTAAGGTAAGGCAAAATATATGGGCATTATATTTTTGCATTCCTGAGTTAGATATTGATAGTGGTGGGTTAAAGATAATAGAAAGGGATGTATATGTCCATGCTTTGTATGATCATGCTAAACGCCATAAGACAATTGAAATGTATGTGGCTCATTCCCCCTAAAACTTAGCACCCTATTACCACCACAACTTGTGTCTTGAAAGTTCTGACTCTGAAGTTACGTCGAAAAAGAGGCAACATGATGAGCTTAAAAAGGATGCAGGAAATATGTCTGTTGACGAGTTGATTGCTTGGGCTGAGGAAGAATCACAGTTACCATACTTAAGGTCTTCTCCTCCGTTTAAGGCTAGACCACTTAGAAAGGATTTTCAGGGCAAGGTTACCTTAACTAGAGTGTGAAATCATGAAGATGAGTTTGCATATGATTACCCATTCTTGAGTGAAGATGAGGTTTATAAGGAGTACAATGTTGAAGCCGATAGGCTTGCGGAAAATGTAGTGGTTGACGAGGTTATGGAGGGTACCCCAAGTAGCAAATGAGGAAGCTGATGTCGTAATGGAGGATAGGCGGGAGATGAATGAGGTTCAAGATGAGGATATTCAGGAAAGGGCTGCAAGTGTTGAGGTTGTTGAGAATACCGTTGAAAATGATAATCATGATGACGATGGTTCAGAAGAGAACATTGATGAAGTTGTTATCGCTAGGCAGAAGAAACTTGAAAAGGGAAAATCCGTTATGACAGCAAAAGACAAGGCTAGAGCAAAGTCTAGCAAGAACGTTCGTAGGGGTAGTGGTATAAGCATTAGGGAGAACACCAATCATGTGCCATCAGAAAGTGAAAGTGAAGACAATGTTGATAGGAATTTGAACGAGTCTTATGGGTACGAGTCTTACGAGTCATCTTGTGAGTCTGATAAGTCTTAATATTACTTAAGTAATTGGGAAGATGAGGTTATTCAGTTGAGAAAGCGTAACTTTGAACGCAAACATACCACTCCTGATGATCAAGAAGCAGAAGAGGCACGTGATGAAGAGTCATGTGGTGAGTCTGACAATTCTGGGTCTTTTAATTATGCCCCATTAGTAAGGGAGCATGAAAAGTACATGGCGTCTTTATTGAAGCAGTTAAGGGGTAATGGAGTTGGCTTAACAGACCCTTTTGCGGCTGTCGAGAATTCTAAAAAGGACGACAGGTTCCCTATTCATGATGACCAAACTCATTGGAGATTGAAGAAGCCAAAGGTAACTCTTATATATTATGTTTTTATTCTATGTGTACCAACTACGTTTAAAACGTCTGATTATATTTTTTTTTTGACAAGTATTGAAAGCTTGGAGAAAAGTACGCAAATGTTGAGAGTTTTAAAGAGTGCCTTACTCATTATGCGTTGGCGAATTGCTACTCACTTTGGCTTGAGAGGATGACAAAAAAAGATGTCATAGCGAGATGTGGACAACGCAAAGAGAAGCTCAGGGATCCAACTAAAGGGAAAAGGGCAAATTACAACAAGTGGCCTTCAGAGAAAGCAGGCAATAGAGATTGCCCTTGGAGGTGTTACGGGAGGATGTTGGTAGGGGAATCTACATTTCAGGTTATTTCTTTATGGAATATCCACACATGTATTAGAGATTTTCAATTTGGAAGGCTTGTTACTTATAAATGGATAGGAAGGGAATTTGGTGATAAGATTAGGATGAATCCTTGAATCACTAACAATGATATAGCAGACCTAGTTTTTAATAAATACAAATGCAAAGTAACTCGTACACAGTGTGCAAATGCTAACACATTCGCATTGAACAAAATGGATGCTACTATTCAAGATCATTATGGTTTTCTTAGGTCATACGCAAAGGCGTTAGTTGAATCAAATGAAGGTAGTACAGTCAAAATAGGCGTGACAGTCAACCCTGGTGAGAAGACTTACTTTGATAGAATGTACGTCTGTTTCAATGGTTTGAAGGAAGGTTGGAAATTAGGTTGTCGTAGAATTCTAGCTTTGGATGGTTGTTTCTTAAAAAATCCTAACCAGGGAGAGATATTGACGGCAGTTGGTAGGGACGGGAATAACCACATATTTCCTGTCGCATGGGCTGTTGTAACAGTGGAGAATAAAGACAACTGGAGCTGGTTTTTGCAGTTATTGGCTGACGATTTGGAGATACCAAACGGACATGGTGTGACACTCATGTCTGATCAGCACAAGGTAAAACATGTTATCTTAATTTATGATTTTATGTAACAAGAATTTCTGATTTTTGTATACTTCTGATGGGTTGATGCCTTTATGGGCCTGGCTTGCAAATTGCTACTACAATATATCACATGCTTGCGTTAAGAAATCTGACTTTGAATACTTGTCGAGTTTGAATACTTCTGAATCACTGTCAATGCAATTGTTAATACTCTTTGTTAGCATTTATATTTAGTCAAGTGATGGTCATTTGTAACATTAAGACTTTGTGTGTGTCGAGTTCAAATCTTTAGAATAGTTAGACGTGTGGGGCTTTTGGACTTAGATAGATTAGTATTCTTATATTGTATAAATGTCCAATGTAAAAGCCCATGAGCCAAAAGCCCACACGAAGCCCACATCATAGAAATTAGGGTGTCACCAACATGCCTATAAATACACACTCTCAGCCTCATTTTATGTGTGCCTCATAGTCTTGTGTAGGTGAGAGTGTGTGTTCTTATTGTGTGTTTTTTTATTTCTTTCTCTTGAAGCTAATAAACATTCGACTAGTATTTATAACATACGATCCATATCTCTCATCTTCTTCTATTACTTTGAGTGTCACGTGTTTAGTTCTTATATAGTATTAGTTTGTAGTGGTAAAGTTGGATTCTAGTGCTTTACAAGTGGTATCATCCGCCAAACAAGGGTTTAGGTTCTATTTGTGTAGCATTTTTTGATCAAATATAAGTTAAAAGTTGCGTTTTTGGTCACAAAGTCGTGTACTTTTGTGCTTGTTTTTTTTATTTTTACGAGTTTCTTAGGAAAAAGGTTGTAGCTTTTTAATTGTTACGCATTACTTAGTGTGTTGGAAGGTTAAAGCTTCAAGCTTTTTGGTGTTAACGTATGTTTTAAATCAAAAAGGTTATAGCTTTTGTGTTGTTACGTGAGGCTTAAAGTTGTTTGATCATAGAAAAAGTGCTCAAAAGGTTAAGATTCGAATCTTCAAAAGTTGCGACGTGGTTTTTATCACTTTTCTTGTATAAGAATTGAGATAAAAAGGTTCTACATCGACTTGGAAAAATCTACTTTCTTGTATAAGAATTTAGATAAAAGAGGGTTTTATAGGAATTGTTGTGTTGAACAATTTCTATAAAAGAGGGTTTCATCGAAATTGTGACAACATCCTTTCATCAAAATTGTCACAACTTCCATCGAAATTGTCAGCCCATTTATCGCAATTGTTGAACCAAGGCTTCATCGCAATTTTCACACTCTTTATCGCAATTGTCCCGAGAAAAGGTTATCAAAATTGTCCCAAGTGCTATCCATCGCAATTGTTCAAAAACTTTTCGCAATTGACAAGTTTGGTCCTTCATCGCAATTGTATAACAAGTTTCACAAAGTGACAGAAGCATCCCCTTATCGCAATTGTGACAGTTTCAAGTAGTTTCCCAATTTGGCAGAACCAGTCCTTCATCGCAATTTTGGTTGTTTTAAGATCTTTTCGCAATTGGCAATTTTGGTCTTCTCTCGCAATTCTAACATTTGATTTATCGGAATTCTAAAAAAAAAAAAAAATAGAAAACAAAAATTTTGGCTAGAAAATTTGAGTAAAATTTAATTTTTTCAGGTGATTAAACGTTCAATTTTTACGCGAAATTCAAATTTTGGCCGAAAATTCAAATTTTTAGATCAAAATTCGAATTTTTACGGTGAATTTTGGCGTCAAAATTTTTAAAATTCAAAATTTGGAGGGAAACCAGAAATCATCATTAAGAAAGCCTTCAACCGATCATCTTCAAAGGACCAAGACATCACATCATCAACTGAGTTCAACCTTCAACAACCACAACACCTATTTCTTTGCAACGATCCTGAATCAACTTTGTCATACAACATCAACAATGACTACTCAACAAGACATCCATGTAGCCGGTGCTGAAAACCGTCCTCCCATGCTTGAAAAAGGTGGATACCTTCCATGGACAAGCCGTATGCTTCGCTATATCAAAACTAAAGATAATGGCAAACTCCTACTTCATTCCATCAAGAATGGACCATTCAAGCCTCGTGAGATTCTAGACCCTGGGAATCCAAATGAAACACCTCCTACCCAACCATTCCTTCGTTTACAAACAGAAAATGATTACACACCAGAGGATTGGAAGAAAATTGCAGCTGATGACTTGGCAATGCACCTAATTCAACTTGGTTTACCACGAGAAATATTTGCTGCTGTGGACAGTTGTGAAACTGCTTATGATATGTGGGAACGAGTTCGAAGGCTTTGTCATGGCACTGAGATTGGACAACTGTTGAAAACAAGCTGCTTACTGAATGGGAGAAGTTTTCATCAACTCCAGCGGAACCAATTGAATCTTATTACACAAGGTTTTGAACTCTAATGAATGAGCTCATCAGAAACAAGTTGGAACCAAGGCAAATTGTCCAAAACATCAAGTTCATCAACAAATTACCAGAAGAATGGGGGCGATATGTCACGATTGTTAATCAAACAAAGAACCTTCATGAGGTGAACTATGATCAGCTCTATGACTTTCTAAAGCAAAACCAAAAAGAGGCAGATGAAGTAAGGAAAGAAAAGTTAGCTAAGCAACATGATCCTCTTGCACTCATTGCTCTGACACCAACACCTGTAACAGTGAATACACAACCATCATCATCATCACCCACTCAAAACTACATGCAACAACTATATGTTCAACAAACTGCTATCATACCACAATAACAATTCTACCCACAACAACAATACCCATAATACCAAGAATCAGAATTCATAGACAATGATGAATCCAGTGCTGCTTTAACTCAAGCATTTGCTTACCTCACAAAGGCATTCCAAGGACGCTTTTTCACACCTACAAACAACAACCAAAGAATCTCATCAAATACTCGCAACAGGCAGATCGCACAACCGAGTTTTAACATGGGTCAACAAGGACAAATTGTTGGAGGTTATGGGAATCAGCAAGGATATGCTCCTCGATATCAAATGGGTAATCAGAATGCAGGGCAGTACGGTGGAAATCAGATGGGTCAATTTGTTGGAAATCAGAGGGGTCAGAATGTTAGGAATCAGTTTGGGAATGTTGTTGCTCCAGTTGCTGGGAATATTGGAAATGTAAATCAGGGTAATCAGATGGGAAATTTGTTAAAGTGTTTCAAATGTCAGGGAGTCGGTCATATGGCAAGGAACTGCCCCACCAGGCCGAAAAAGAAGGATCCAACTTATCTGCAGAAAGCATTGCTGTTTGCTCAAAAAGAAACGGCTGGGTTACAGTTGAGTGCAGAAGAGAATGATTTCATGGCTCTTATGGATGACATGGAAGACCTTGAAGACATTGATGCCAACTGCATTTTCATGGCAAATCTTCAGGAGGCTAAGTATGACACGGATTCTGAAGCACCTCCTGCCTATGATGTTACGGGAATCTCTGAGGTACCAACATATGCTACATGTCACAATAATGAAATATTTGATCTGTCACCTCAGAACGAACAGCATCCTGCGACTCCAGCACCCACTTACGATACATATATGGACACGCCAAGTTGTAGCAATACTAATTTAGCAACTCCAGATATGGATCCTAATGGAGGCTTCAAGTCACAGCATACTGAGAATGATGAGGAAATACGTGCGTTATTTGAATCATTATTGAATAATTGTTGTATTGAAATTGAAAAGGTCAATCGCGATGTTAAGGCCGCGAATGAAAAATTGACCGCTGAGCTTGAGAGATATAAGGTGAATGAAAAAGTTTTTGAAATTAATCAAACCCGACAGTCAGAATTAGAATATGGTTACAAAAACTCTGTTTCAAGAGAAAAACAACTGCAAATTAAGTATGACACACTTGATGTTTACTTAAACAAGCAACTAAGATCCTTAAACAAGGAAGTTTCTGATTTACAAAACCAACTTTCTAAACAAAAATCAACTTGTTCTGATCTTGAAAAAGAAAAGAAAGAGTTGAAAGAAAAGTTTTAAAAATGCGAAAATGAACTTCTTGATGAAATCATTGAGAAACAAGAAACAATTAAGAAGTTCGAAGCGTTGCTTGTAAAAACGGGTCATTCTGCTCAAACTCAAAATATGCTAATCAAAGATCCAAACCCGATTTTAGATACAATGAAGAAAATGGCTATCGGTTGTGAAAACCCTTATAATCTCAAGAAAGCTCAAAAAGAACAAAATGTTTTATATAATGGTAGTGTGCTAAATGACAAACATGATCCTCCCGAAGTTTGAGATTCTTGTGAAACGATTGAGCTCACCGAAGAGAGTAGAATTAAAATGAGATAAATGAACCCAGAAATCAGACCAATTGACTATAATAAGCTTAACAAAATTTCTGGCGTTCATCTTGTTCAAAAAGAGTCACCAATGTTTTTCAAAAAACCAGTTGTTGTCTCAAAACGAAAAGTTGTTTCGAAACATCTTTCAAACATCGTACAAATGTCCTCTAGCAACCCTTTTAATACAAGTGAAGCTAGACGATATTTGGATGATCTGAAAGACAAAGTAAAAATACTTCAAAGTATTGTTGATTCAAAAACAAATCTTAGCATCAACAACTGGAATTAAAGTTTTTATAATGAAATGAAAAAGGTGTTTGAGACAGAAATTACTACTCCACTCTATAACATTAGTGCGAGAGTAATTCATGTGGAAAATGCAATTTTAAAAGAGACTGCTGACTTTGTCAAGGATCACCAATCCCTGGTAAAGGAAGCAAATGAAAACATTGAACGCATCAAAATTTTGGACAACCACAATGACACTCTCCTAGAAGTAGCTCTGTCAACCGATATTATGTCCATTATTTATCAAACATATTCTGTTGAAGATGATGAAAGACTAAGAGTTGAGACTTCTCAAATTGTTTTAAAATATGAAAATGCGATTGCAAAGCTTGAAAAAGAAAATGTCACGTATTATAAACAACTTGATCAAAAAAAGGAAGAATGTAAGTATGACAAATTGTCATATGAGCGTGCTTACAAAAACATGAAAGAACAAAATGATCAGTTGAAGTCTCAGCTTGAAAGTCAAAATAGGAAGGGTGAGGAAACTAAGTTTGCAAAACCATCAACATCGGCTAAACTAAAAATGTAAATTTCTCAAATGATTCCAAAAGTCGATGTGGTAATTGATTTGACAAAAACAGTCACTCCAACACCCTTACCTAAACAAAGTGTAAAAGGAAAAGAGAAAGCGGTTGTCGAAACATCAAATGTTATAGCACCTGGACTCTATAGGATTAGTACCACTACTGTGTCTACCTCTACATCTAAAACATATAGGGCGATTGACAAAAGTGTGAAAGATAATCCAACTGAGACAAGTAATGCTAAAACTGAATCAAAGGACAACAAGATAAATCCTAATGTGTGTGTCTTACCTTCTACAGGAGTAGAAAGTACCTCTAGGAGCAGTAGACTACAGCCTAGGAGCAATACAAGGAACAATAGAGTCTCGCCTGCCTCTAAGAGTGAAAGCAAGAATAAAATGGAAGATGTAGAAGAACACCCTAGGAATTTATCGCTTTCGAATAAGAAACATATGTCATCTAGATGTAATGTTAAGAGTACCGTTTCGAGTACATGTAATGACTCTGTTTGTTCAATGTACAAGAAATCGTTATCTGAAAATGTGTGTGATGATATTGTTTCTAATGATGTGAATGTAAATTCCATGCCTGAACAGAAAGATGTTCCTACAGGAACTAGTGCTAAAACTAGATATATTCAAAGACTAATGGCAAAATCTAGGATGACCACTAGTCGCATCTTGCCTAGGAACTATCTTAAGTTATGCGTTTGGAAACCAACGGGTAAAAAGTTTACACTAGTGAATGGTATATTACATATGGCTCCAAAAGAGCAAATAGAAACCTTTTATGAGTGTGAATCATTTGTTACCCCTAACCTAATGGAACCAAATGATAAACGATTTCCAAATGCAAAATCTTCTGTTATTGGCAGGTTATCGAAATATGTCTTTGGATCGTCGACTCGGGTTGCTCCAAGCACATGACCGGGAATCTGAAGCTGCTGATCAACTTTGTATGGAAGTTCATGGGAACAGTACGGTTTGGAAATGATCATGTAGCAGCTATTCTGGGTTATGGAGATCTTCAGTTTGGAAATTTCTTAATCACTCGAGTTTACTATGTCGAAGGGTTGGGACACAATCTGTTCTCAGTCGGACAGTTTTGCGACGCAGATTTAGAGGTTGCATTTAGGAGAAACACTTGCTTCGTTAGGAACTTGATTGGAGATGATCTCTTAACCGGAAATCGTGGCACCAATCTCTATGCTATCGATATAAACCAAATGGCCTCTTCATCACCAATTTGTCTCATGACAAGAGCTGACGAAACTAAGTCCTGGTTGTGGCACAGACGGTTATCCCTTCTCAACTTCGACACATTAACAAAGCTTGCCAAAGATGACATCGTCACCAGTATTCCAAAATTCAAATACACCAAAGAACACTTATGTCCATCCTGTGAGCAAGGCAAAAGAAAACAGGCAACATACAAACCTAAAACCGTACCCAGTTTGGTCGATAAGTTACATTTGTTGCATATGGACTTATGTAGCCCAATGAGAGTTGAGAGTATCAATGGGAAAAAGTATATTCTTGTGATCGTCGATGACTATTCCAGATATACATGGGTAAGGTTTCTAAGATCAAAAGACGAAGCACCAGGAATCATCATCACCTTTCTGAAGCGATTACAAGTCTTACTTCAAGCTCCAGTTAGATTAGGAAGAACTGACAATGGCACGGAATTCACTAATCAGGAGTTAAGAACATATTTTGAAGAAACTGGAATCACTCACCAGACATCAGTTGTTAGAACTCCACAGCAGAATGGAGTAGTTGAAAGAAGAAATAGAACTCTTGTGGAAGCTGCTCGCACAATGCTAATATATTCTAGTGCACCGTTATTCTTATGGGCTGATGCTGTTGCCACTGCTTGATTCACTCAGAACCGATCCCTAATCCATCCAAGATTCAATAAAACCCCATACGAATTAGTGAACAACAGAAAACCCGACATCTCTTACTTTCATGTATTTGGCGCTTTATGCTATCCTACGAACGAAAGAGAAGATCTGGCGAAGTTGAAAGCTAAGTGCGGTATTGGAATCTTCATTGGTTATTCAGATAACTCGAGGGCATTCAGGGTGTATAACAGGAGAACGAAAAGGATTATGGAGATGATGAATGTGAAATTTGACGAGATTTCACAGATGGCTTCTGAGAGACTCGCTCTAGAACCCGCGCTTAACCCAATGTCTTCTAATCATACCAGATTAGGACCCGCACCAAACGTTCAAACTTCTGGACATATCAGTTCAGGACTCGTACCCTAAGGATCTCAATCAACTAATACTGATATACCAACAAATCAAGAACTGGACAATTTCTTCGAGTTTATGTATTATGAGTACTATGGTAGAGCTTCGACAAATGCATCACAACAACGTTCCGCTGCACCCGCTCAACAACATCAACCACCACCACCACCGTAAGATGCATCAACAACATTCGAAGCTGATGCACCAACTCCCTCAACATCATCAATATCTACTCTAGCAACTCCAACAATTGAGATTGTGTTACCAAGAGTTTATGAGCCAAACCAAACTACCCAAATTCAAGAAGAACCACCATAAAACAATGCTGTGTTAGAAGAAGAACCATTCGAAAACCCATTTGCAATGGATTCTGCTGAATCTTTTTCAAGGTTACATGAACCATCTAACACGCATTTGTCAAATCCAAGGTACCCTTCAACGTTACAGTGGACTAAAGACCATCCAATAGAGCATGTTATTGGTGAACCTTCAAGGCCAGTACAGACGAGAAGACAACTCGCTACCGATTGTAATATGTGCATCTACGTCTGCTCCGTTAGTCTAAAAGAGCCAAAAAACATTCGGGAAGCAATGGCAGATAATGCTTGGATTGAAGCGATGCAGGAAGAACTTCTACAATATCAATTACATGAAACAGGGATTTAGTGCCAAGACTAATTGACAAACTTGTCATTGATCTTAAGTGGTTATGGAAGAACAACAAGGATGAAGAGATGACTGTAATTCACAACAAAGCACGTCTCGTGGCCAAGGGATTCAGACGGGAAGAGGGAATAGATTTTGAAGAGTCATTCGCGCCAGTAGCAAGGCTTGAGGCAGTCAGGATTTTCTTAGCATACGCAGCTCACAAAAATATCACGATCTATCAGATGGATATCAAGACAGCTTTCTTGAATGGAACTCTGAAAGAAGAGGTGTACGTAAGTCAGCCAGATGGATTCGTTGACAAAGATCATCCAGACTACGTCTACAAGCTAAAGAAAGCTATCTATGGTTTGAAACAAGCCCCAAGGGCATGGTATGACGAATTATCGTTTTTCCTACTTCAAAATAATTTCACCAAAGGAACAATTGACCCGACCTTGTTTACTAAAAAATTCAAAGATGATATTTTGATTGTTCAGATTTACTTGGACGACATTATATTTGGGTCCACTAATCCGAAACATTCAAAACATTTTGAAAATCTCATGAAAAGCAAATTTGAAATGTCCATGATGGGGGAATTAAAATTCTTTCTTGGTTTACAAATTCATCAAAACCCACGTGGCATTTTTACAAATCAAGCTAAATATACTATTGAGATTTTAAAGAAACATGGAATGGAAAATTGTGATTCTGTTGGTACACCAATGGTCACTTCACCTAAAATAGGCGCAGACTTATATGGGAAACCCATCGATCCGAAGAAATATCAGAGCATGATTGGGTCTCTCATGTACTTATCTGCTAGTCGACCCGATATACATTTTACAGTCTGTTTATTAGCACGGTTTCAGGCAAGGCCTACCGAACTTCACCTCCAAGAGGTTAAATGGATCTTCCGGTACCTACGAAGAACCATCAATATGGGACTTTGGTATCTGAAGGATTTGGAGTTTACACTAACCGCCTTTTCAGATGCCGACCATGCTGGTTGCCAAGTTACCGCAAAGTGTACATCCGATGGAGCACAATTTTTGGGAGAAAAGCCAGTAGGATGGTCATCAAGGAAACAAGATTCTACGGCATTATCAACTGCTGAAGCCGAGTATGTGTCTCTATCTGCGTGTTGTGCCCAAGTTCTTTGGATGAGGACACAGCTTACAGATTATGGTTTCTCTTTCAACCGCATACCTTTATATTGTGACTCAAAAAGTGCCATAGCCATCTCGTGCAATCCCGTGCAACACTCCAAGATCAAGCATATTAGAGTCCGCTATCACTTCATAAAGGAACACGTCGAAGAGGGTACTGTTGAATTATTTTTCGTGAAGACTGAATACCAACTCGCCGATCTATTTACTAAAGCCCTTCCAAAAGAAAGGTTTGATAACTTAGTTCGACGAATTGGAATGCGAAGCCTAACTCCCGAAGAGTTAGAAAGTCTTCTTGAAACTTCTTGAATTTTATCTCAAAAAGCTTCGCATTTAAATATTTTTGAAAAAGCAAAATACAAAATTTGAGAAACCAAAAAAAAACAAAATATTAAAATAGAAAATTTTCAAAAATACAAAAACAATATAAAATAAAAAAACCAAAAATATTCCTCTCACGACATGTCTCTCGTATAATCGATATTCTATACGTACCTAGAAATGTCATTCAACAATGATACGGGCATGTACAGATGCTTTAGGGAGAGTTCATTTAAACTTTTCTAAAACATGTCGTTTCTCAAAAATTTCTTAAAATAATGGCTTTCGTATACTTCAGTACGAAACCCGCACTTAAATGACAGCTTTTGTATATTTCATTACGAAACCCGAGCTACAATGATGACTTCTGATTATTTCTGATCAGAAATCGCATTGTTAATGGCAAAAGAAAACAAAGAAACCTTGAGCACGTGATCAAGATTTTTCAAAATCTTTCTCCAAATTCTGTTCTCAAGATTCTTCAAAAAAGATAACTCCCTCTATACCCTTAAATGATTTTAAACTCAAATGTTTAAAGAATATGCTTTCTTTAAGGGGGAATTTTAAAAATAAAAAATGTTCCAAATTCATGCGAAAATGATCTGTCTATCTCTCCAAAAAGCTCTCATTTTAATCAAGTGATTTCAAAAATATCACTACATGCTATTTTTGAGGGGGAGAAGACGTGTTTAAAATGTGATCAAAAAATGTTTAAAGATCGTGGATTGAATCTCCAAAGAGCTCGACGCATATCTAAACCCTCGAATTGACGAATGCTAAATGTCCGTTATCGAAAAGACTTGTCCAGGACGGGTAATAATTTCAGCCTGGTTAATCCAGTGATGTAAGCGTGTCTCGCAAAGGACTTGTCTGAGTAGAATGTACCAATTCGAGAGATAATCTGTTGATATAACCGGGACGGGTAATAATTTCAAGCTAGTCTAACTAGTGATGTAAGTGTGTCTCGCGATGAACTCAAATAAGTCATATTAACTGAAAAATCGATCAATTCAAAATGTGCGAACTCTACCCAACATGTGCAAATTCAGCTTAAAAATGCATGCGCACATGTGAAGGGGGAGTATTTCAAAAATTATAAAACTCTCGAAGTGTTAACTAAATGTGTTTATTCATAAACACTTTCAGAGATTTTCATAAAAAGGTATTATGGCTAGTGATCAATAAATCTACGATAATCATGGTGTTATAAGGTGATTATGGTTAGGTTTATGTCCAATGATCTGCCAGAGCCGGAGGGATCTACCCAAGGACAATTCTAATAGATTAGAATTAGAAGTCCTTAGGTAAGATTGAAAAAAGGAGTAAAATGAGAAAGGAGAAAGAAGGGGTTGAAGAATTAAAAAGGAAAGTTTAATGAAAGGGTGAAAAGAAATAGCCCTCCATGAAAACTTAGGGCAGAAACCGGGTCAGTACATCTGCTATGGGTATTAACCAAGGTAATACTGATATTGAAGACAAGACGTCATGGACCCAGTGACGCGCTGCACAAACCCCTCCTAGCCACTCAGATATCTCTTAAAAGATATTTGTTTCATTTCTCACGGAGAACACTGCATAATCTATCGGCCACTCACTCCGAGATGTGTTAATATTGAAAAGGTGGCACTCTGCTCCATGCCTTCGACTACTAAAACCAAAACGCACATTATCGAGTCTAGAGCCATGAGATTCATTAAAATATCTCTTAGGAACACTTCCATAAGAATACCCTTGTGTTCACCAAAAAGGACACAAGGTGTACAAGATTCTTAATGAGATCTTCGAATCTTGCCAGTTACATCATGATGGTTACATGCTTCAAACGGTCTATAGTCGTGGGGTGATCTCCAGCGACTTACTGAATCGTGGGTGCACTTCGGTTTGTCCGTGCTAGCCCTATCGGGGGTATCCGGTTCAGAACGGCCTGGGTTAAGATTAGAGAAAGTCTTCACAATATGCTGTTGACAATATCGAAGTCTAAACCTGTAAGCGCTGGATGATTTATCACTAACGGTTTTATGCAGCTACCTATAAACATCCATCAACCATCACCAGATACATCAAACATCTTCACCTCAGCATACTCATACTTATGAAGAACATCCCCGACAAAGATCAAGTGTAAAAAGTTCAAGACAGAAGGATCAAGTTAAAGACAAAGTGTAACGACAAAGTCAAAAAGCTAATCAAGATGTCAAGAACAAGTTCATATGGCAAATGATGAAAGTATAAGGGTAGATTGCTAGCATAAGTATACAGCCCAAGATGTATGAGTATGTTGGAGGACACGACACATCACCACATGAAGATGTTGATCAAGGCGAGAATGATTGAAAGAAGATTACTTTAAAGATCACATAGCATAAAGGAACAATGAATGAAGACTATTCTACATCGACACACAAAGTTCAAGACATTGAAGACAAAAGGCCTATCACCGGGAGCATTATTGAAATGACCATCCCTTATGGGGAGATTGTTAGCATTTATATTTAGTCAAGTGATGGTCATTTGTAACATTAAGACTTTGTGTGTGTCGAGTTCAAGTCTTTAGAATAGTTAGACGTGTGGGGCTTTTGGACTTAGATAGATTAGTATTCTTATATTGTATAAATGTCCAATGTAAAAGCCCATGAGCCAAAAGCCCACAAGAAGCCCACATCATAGAAATTAGGGCGTCACCAACATGCCTATAAATACACACTCTCACCCTCATTTTATGTGTGCCTCATAGTCTTGTGTAGGTGAGAGTGTGTGTTCTTATTGTGTGTTTGTTTTATTTCTTTCTCTTGAAGCTAATAAACATTCGACTAGTATTTATAACATACGATCCATATCTCTCATCTTCTTCTATTACTTTGAGTGTCACGTGTTTAGTTATTATATATTATTAGTTTGTAGTGGTAAAGTTGGATTCTAGTGCTTTACACTCTTTAATTTGTTCCTCCTGTTGTCGTAGGGGTAAATTGAAACTGTGAAGGAAGTTATGCCACTTGCAGAGCATAGGCAATGCGCTCGATACATATAAGAAGGGTTTAGAAAACAATTTAGTTGAGTAGAATTTAGAGGGCTATTCTGGGCAGCTTCCAAAGCCTCATACCCACAACTGCATAAGAAGATAATGGAGAAAATCAAGAGAGCTAATCCAAAAGCGTATGACTTTTTGGTGCGAAAAGATCCGAAGACATGGTCAAGAGCTTTTTTCAATGAAGGAGTGTGGTGTGAAGCCGTAGAGAATGGTTTCAGCGAATGCTTCAATTCAGTGTTGGTTACAGTTAGACACAAACCAATCATAACAATGTTAGAGTCCATTTGAGTCATTGTAATGGAGAGACTGAATACTATGAGATCGTTGATGGAAAAGTGGACTGGTGATATATGCCCAAACATTCAAAAGCTGTTGGAACTTTCAAAGGATCAACAAAGGTAGTTAAAAATATTACTAACTCATTCTATTTTTGTGAATATTAGAATAATGTGTTTAAATTTATATTTGATAAGTTTTGGCATGTAATACCAAGTGGTGGAAACAAATTTGAAGTGAGGAAGGGGTGTGATGCTTTCAAGGTAGATGAGCCCAACAGAACATGCTCGTGTCGCATGTGGCAGATCTCAGGTTTGCCGTGTTGCCAAGCCATAGCTTGTATATTTAAATTGAATAAGCTGGTTGAGGAATACGTTCCTGATTGTTTTAGGAAGGCAAGGTATATGTTAACTTATAGTCAATATATGCAACCAGTAGATGGCATAGAGTTTTGGCCAGATTATAGTAACCTTTCTAGGATTTTGGGTCCCATTCGAAAGCCAATGCCTGGTAGGCCTAGGAAAAAAAGGGGGAGGGCAACCCATGAACCAAGTTCCACTAGGATTAGTAAGGCTGGTGTTGTAATAACCTGTAAAAACTGTGGTCAACCTAGTCATAACATAAACGAATGTCACAAGGAACCAACACCTTCAGTTCCTAGAGAAAAAGGAAAAGGAGGAAGGCCGAAAAAGAAACAGAATGTTGAGCCTGGTTTAGTTGATGAGCATGATATTCCTACGTTTGTAAACAATGACATTAATGAGTTTGAGATGGGAGTGTTAGCCTTAAATTTTTTTCATATGTGGGAATTGCACTTCTTTCTTTGTACAAGGACTAGTTTAGTCATTCTAGCTAAGTTAGGCCATGTATTCTTAGCATAAATACCTTCCTAGTCAACACTAGGAAGGTTGAGGATTCACAGTTATTGTTTGAGGTGTGTGTGTGTTTCATTTCCTCTCTCTAGAAATAGCACACACACCTCCCAATCAATAAACCGAAATTTATAATGTTTAATCTTTAGTTCGTGTTTAATGTGTTTCCTCCACCTCCCTTATGTGAATCTATACCTCTACAATTGGTATCATGAGCTAACCGGGTGGCCATGCGTGGTGTTTTTGAGGTAACTAATGTGATTTATGTTGTGATTTATCTCAGTTCTTCTTTATCTTCTTCATCAGCCGAGTTTAGTGCTATATTGTGTTCGATTTGTGTTTTAAAAAAAAACCCACTGTTGTGTTTTTTTTTTCTCTCTAAAAATTGTGGCAGTTTGTGGTGTTGTTCTTAGAATCGAACACTAATTATTGAAGATAAGGTTGTGTTTGTTTTGTGATATATCAACTTGGGCTGTGAAAGTTCACTAGTTCTTCACTCATTACTTGGCTTGGAAGATCAAACTTTTTTGTTTGTTCTTGGTTCATTGATCGAAAATCACTAACAAATTTTGTAAAAGATTTGTTATTGATTATTTTAGTGAAGATAGTGCATTATTGAAGTGTGTAAAAGTAAGTAAAAGTTGGTAGAAGCATGGCAGACAAGCATGGGAGTCTCATGGGATAGAAGCTAAAAGTCAATAAGTGGGTGAAAGTTGGTGGAAAACTGCGTTTTATCGTAATTGCATAGCAGCCAGCGTTTCATCGCATTTCAGCTCTTCTATCGCAATTGGGGTCTGCTAAGAAGTTATCGCAATTGGCAAATCAGATAACTATCGCATTTGACAACTCAGATACTTATCGCATTTCAGACTTATCGCATTTCATAGTTATCGCAGTTCAGACTTTTCGCAGTTCAGATTTATCGCATTTCAGACCTCAGCTTTGTCCGACAACCTTGTACCAAATGCGATATCAGACAACCTTATCGCAATTCAAATTTATTTTTCACAGGAGACTTTACGGTCCATTTTTACGCGAGATTCAAATTCTGGTACAAGTGTGAAAATTTTGGCCTAAAATTCAAATTTTTTGGCCAAAATTCAAATTTTTCGGGGAATTTTTGGCGTAAAAATTTCTTAAACTCAAATTTTTCCAGCCTCATTAGAATTTCATTTTATGGCATTTTTCACAACAACATCACAAATGAAATTATCGGACTGCACCTTCAACATCACCACGTATAGCCAAAAAGATCCTGATCAAGATTCACAATCAAATGACAATGGTTAAATTATTAGCTGTGACTACAGGGTTGATTCGTTATTATTTATTTGGGTTTGAAGTAAGGTTTTACGGACGAGTGTACTTATTTCATCTTCTTTCTTTCTACCCTACAGCGAAGATGACTTGTGTGGGCATATATTAATGGTGATGAAGACTTGGATATCTAGTTACTTTTGTGATTCTCTCTCTATTCTCACAAAGTAGCTATCACTTTAAGGAGTTACGTTGTAGTGCTCAGTGTCTCACGTAGTTGAGGATATGTCAAGAGGTTTTGTACTAATACTTCTGTTAAGGGTATCGGGTACACCGTTCTTAGTCACAAGGATAGTACAAGCTTAAGTCACAAATTTGGGCGATTCTAATTCAGTCTCAAGTTCGTCATAGTGTTTTCTCCATCTGTAGTCACTACATGAAGCTATTGTCTTTTTATACAGGAGGTTAGATTGGGTTTATCGACATCTTCTCACAGGCTGACTGGGTTTAACGATAAAGTGCTTCCAGTTAATACTTCACGTACACAACATTATGCTGATTCCGAAAAATCGTAACCAGCAGGGGAGAGAAATGTGTACATCGAGGTCTCACAACAAGTTCACGTGATCGGGCTTAATGATTTATGAAATGATTTGATTTGTGTTGGAGATTGGTTGATTCTATGTCTTATCCTCTACTCATCTTATTCTACGTACTTCTACCTTTTCCACCTTCAACAATTTCGGGCAACAAAATCAAGATGATCAGTGGTTCAACTTGTTACTTTGGTGTTATCATTTCATGTGTACGTTATGGGCTGATTTTTCAAATGAAAGATAACTGGGATGCATTTGGTGAGATTAAGATGTTGATACCCTGTTCCCCCAAATGGATAATCTTGAAGAAGGTCTAGTCTACAGTCTGTTCTACATTTTCCGCTGCATGTTAGAAGACTAAAGACGAAATGCATTTAATTATCAAAAGACTTCTTCAGATACAGGGCAATCATCAGAAAGGTTGTCAGTTTGGGGGAGAGCACTAATTAGGGAGAGCACGCAGGGCACGCTGTATTAAACCTTAATTAGATTTGCTCACATGGTTCATCTACAAGTAAAGAAATGAAAGCTGAGAAGATTCTGCAAGCTGAACGAAGTAATGACGTTTGAAGACTATTCTCTGTGCTTATGGTTTATATTTTACTTGTAGGGAACATTGTAAGCAATTCCCATATGACTTCACTTTGGGGAGAGATTGTTAGCCTTAAAGTTTTGTCATATGTGGGAATTGCACTTCTTTCTTTGTACAAGGACTAGTTTAGTCATTCTAGCTAAGTTAGGCCATGTATTCTTAGCATAAATACCTTCCTAGTCAACACTAGGAAGGTTGAGGATTCACAGTTATTGTTTGAGGTGTGTGTGTGTTTCATTTCCTCTCTCTAGAAATAACACACACCCCTCCCAATCAATAAACCGAAATTTATAATGTTTAATCTTTAGTTCGTGTTTAATGTGTTTCCTCCACCTCCTTTATGTGAATCTATACCTCTACAGGGAGAGATAAATATGTGAGGGAGGTTTAGTTATGGAAGAGTTTTTTATACTGGAAGAATGATGAATAAGACATGTGGGGGTCGTAAGATATGTCACGTGAAGATGAGAGGAGGTAAAACAAGTTCAGGTCGACTTCTACCAGCTGAGAGGGTTAGTAGGATGGGAACATGGTTGGCAATGGATGGTGGAAGCTCTGATACAATTGAGGAGCAACAAAATTTCAACTCATCAATGCCCCCCAAAACATAAGTAGATAGTAATGCTCAAAACATACCAGGTACAGATAACTTACAATACAAATAGCAAGTTAATATCTTTTTTTATAAAATATAAATTCACATAATGAATCTCTTACTAGGTACACAACAATCTGCAGTTGCTGGATCAGTTGGGGTTAATAGGTCTGAAGTTGGTGGAGCAGTTGGGGTGAGCAGGAATATTTTAACAAGATCTAAGAAAGCGGCACAAAGTGAAATTGTCGAAACAAGAATAATGAAGCCTGCCAAAGGATCCACATCATTAAAGACTGTGGGACCTAAACAACGAACCAACCCAAATATTCCAAGAGAAACAATGTCAGCTTCTTTGCCAATAAAAGGAGCAACATCCAAAAGGGGTGGAAGCAATGGATTGCCAACAAGATTAACAAGAGACAAACAACTTCCAAGAGCAACAAGATCAGCTGCACCACAAGAACCAAGAGACAAAGAAGCTCCACAACCAACCAACCCGGAGATTCCTAGAGAAATAATGTCAGCTGCTTTGCCAAGAAAAGGAACAACATCTAAAAGGGGTGGGAGCAATGGATTGCCAACAAGATTGACAAGAGACACACAACTTCCAAGAGCAACAAGATCAGCTGCATCACAAGAACCAAGAGACATAGAACTTCCAAGAGCAACAACATCAGGTGCACCACAGGAACGAAGTCGTACACCAAGAAAGAAATCGATTGCAAGAAAAACAAGATCAGGTGTACATCATCAACTAACAAAAAAACCGTTACCTGAAATGATACCACCAAGGATGATGAGTCAAAGAATACTACAAAAGAAGTTGTCTGCACCTTTAACTGGACCAGGTTCTAGTATGGACAATGAAATAGTCCTTGAGTAGTAACATAAAAATTTGGTAAGACTACACATATTTTGTACACATGTTGTATGTGCCTTAAAAAACTACCTATTATCAAGTGTATGTATAATTATGTTGCCTTATTTTGTCCATGGAAGGGCCTAATGTAGTTAGGATAGGAAAGTAATATAGTGCTGCAATTATTGCCACTATTGTGATATGTAAAATATGTAAAGTAGTGATGCATTTCATGCCACTACTCAGCCCTATTTTGTCCACTGAAGGGCACTGTAGATTAAATACGAAGGCTGTGTTCTTGTTGTTACATTGTAATGTGCTATGCACAAACAATTGATTTTATGAAAGAACACAATTGGTTATAAGTTTACGTCAGTTTCTTAAGTTGGTGTTGTTCATAATGTGTGGTCAGGTTTGATTTAAGTGTGGTCAGGTTTAATTGTTGTTGGAAATGTATATATATACACCAGGGATGTTCAATTACTTAGGTTGATAATGTTTGGTCAGGTTTCATTTGCTCAGGTTTCATTTTGTCATATTGGCACTTCATTTGGTCATATTGGATGTTTATTTGGTCAGAATTTGACAGCTAAAAAGGAGGTTGGTGTTGTTATATTGTCTACAAATATGGTGGAAAACTTGTAAAGATGTGGAATAATAGCTGCAAACATCTTGGTATGCGCATTTGCTCTGTGGTCAGGTTTGGCAAAATCTGGGGAAGTAAAAGATAAGCAAAGCTGCAAACTTCATATTTCATCAGCTTTGACTATTTTATGCTCAAAAAGTTGCAATTATAACAAGTAACTAACAATACATATAACATAACTTAAGTTAACATTCATCAACTAGAAACAAAGATATTGTGCATTACATAACATTAGAGATAAAATAAGTTAACTTAACAATAGAGATAACATAAGTTGGTGTTGTTACGGACACAATATTAGATAACAATAACTACTTAGGAACTTGAAAATCAGTAGTTGATACTAGATAATGTTGGAGTATGCTCGTTTCATAATTACTAATTATATGGCTAGACATATGTGAGCCTATGGGGTCACACACATATACACTGAGGTGCCACTTTATATATCGTGTTTAATGTATTTACGATATATAAATAACCGTAAGTAACTAGGAACCGCTATTGGGCTTCTAATGACTAAGTAATGGACTTAGTCTATTGGACTTGGAAAACAAATGGGGAGCCCATTAGAAGGCCGGCCATAGAGGGAGTAAATGAGAGGATTTGATTGTTGAATTTTTGGTCAAAGATATGAAAGTTAATCTCCATATAATTTGCATATCAATCACAAAAGATTCTGGTCCAATCTCTCATCAAAACTCACGGCACTATTCAAAAGAAAACCTAGGGTTTTTATTTTGTACATCTCTTCTTTGTATCTTGTTTATTCAAAGAAGACTAGAAGGGTTATGGTGGTTAAGGGACTAACATCCATTGGCATACGGTGAAGTGTAGTGTGGACACATCATAGAGGTGACCTCTCTTGGTCACTTGTGTTTCTTATTCCATTCGATTCATAGTGCTTGGTGGTGACTCCCAGATCATGCTACAAAGGTATAACTTGTTTGTTTAATTAATTTGATTGATCATATTGCTATATGGATCCTTGTTGGTGATGTTTTTCCGCTGCGTATATTTTGTTAATTGTTAATTCATATTTTACATCACCTATAGTGGCATCAGAGATCAAACACTATTGATACTGTTTGATCTCTGATACCACTATAGGTGATGTAAAATATGAATTAACAATTAACAATATATACGCATCGGAAAAACATCACCAACAAGGATCCATATAGCCATATGATCAATCAAATTAATTAAACAAACAAGTTATACCTTTGTAGCGTGTTCCGGGAGTCACCACCAAGTACTATGAATCGAATGGAATAAGAACCACAAGTGACCAAGAGAGATCACCTCTATGATGTGTCCACACTACACTTCACCGTATGCCAATGGATGCTAGTCCCTTAACCACCGTAACCCTTCTAGTCTTCTTTCTTGAAGAAAGAGACTTATTCATATCCTTTTTCTTTATGAGGAAAAGCCTTAATAGGAATATTTGAATTTCCCTAATTCTAATTAAACTCAAAGAATACCTACTCTAGAAATCGTGATGTCTTGTAAAAGTCAAAACGGTTAAGTATGGTTACACATCTTATTCTTTCAAGATTGTTTTATAACCCTAGTTTCGGTTTTGAAACATTGATGAAATATAAGATATTTGGATAACTAGAGAACATGTTTTCTATAGCTACCAAACTAAAATGAGTTTAAATAATTAGAAGATGGAAGTATCAATAAACCGCAAAGATGTAAAGGCAATTACTAGCATGATTACCTAGCAGTTTGTCTTAACCCAATAAGCCTACTAAGGTCCTACATACCATAGTGGTAAAGTAGACCAATTATGGAGGAAATGCATGCCTATTTTCAAGTTAAAATAGCAATGATGGCTAGCCCATCATCTATATGTTAGAACTTGATGCACTTTCTTGAATACCTAAGTACATGTTATCTAGTCAAAGTGACTCACATTAGCAATAATGTGTAGATATTCAAAGAAAGATGGAAAGTATCCAATCGCCACACTCTCCACTGGTGACGTAACACATTTAAATGTTGTCTAATCCAGTGGGAGCTATGTGATTATATTACTGGTGACGAAACACATGTAATGTTGTCTAATCCAGTGGGAGTTGTAAGCTTTATTACCTTACAAATTGCCCATCTTATTTCTAGATTGTCTTGAAATAATACATTACTTTCCACATGTTAAGCATCATAGTTTATATAAGAACCATTTCATAAATTTTATAAGATAACTTGTCGCGTTCCTGATGTTGCTTCCTGAAATGTTATCCATAAAACTTGTTATGCATGATTCATTATTAAAACGATAAAGTTCTACATATCTATATTTTGATTTTGGCTAAAAATCATATGTTATCTTAGACATTGTCATATTGCTCATACAAACACACGAGCATAGTGGTACTTGTATACTCTCATGATGTTGTGCCATGCACAAGTGGGAGAAATCTCAATTGTGTGCAAGGTACAACATATAACAATATGACTAATAGTTTGTCTTGACTGAAAGGTAAGAAACTAAGATTCTACTAGGACTTCTACACATAAAATGTAGGTTGCCCTAATTAGAACAAATATCAAGATAACATGAAAAGCTACTTCAACATATTCACTGAATCGTTTAGTAAGTATGATTATGTTTTCTTGTAAAGTCATAATCATGAAGTATGAAATTAACTTGAATTTACTGTTGAGGCCAAGTGTCGGCGCTCGTAATTACTTTAGTTGAATATGTTTAGGTCTCTTGTAAAGACACAAACATAATTTCCGTTAATTGTTGAAAGACTTATAACACAAAGTAAGACGTTGATTTGTTATGTCTTCTTGTTAAGACATGTACACTTACGACGTATAATATTAAATGTTTATGTTTTCTAGTCAAAACATGCACATGATGTAAAGTATGCAGTAGGCTAAAATTACTATTGATGCCATCTGGTTTGACTTGGTTGGTAGATATGTAAGCCCAAAAGTATAAGTTCATCTAATGAGTTGTGTAATAGTCTCACAACATCAGTCCTTATGGAATACCACAACTGTTATGGTATGTCCATCATGGAAAATCAAACTCTATTAATATTGTTTGATCTTTGATGACTTAAACTGTTTTACCTCCAAAGCTATCAAGGTTAGAAAATTGGATGTGCCATGTGTACACTCAATATGATTCCAACCCAGAAGGAATTTAAGACACCATTGTATTATGGCATGGGATGAATCTCATTATGTCTTGATTGAAGTTTTGAATTTGTTAACAACCTAAGAGTAAGTAATTAACAAACTAGAATCAAGAACTAACGATGTATTTTGGATGTCCCACTTGAAAACAATTTATTGTTACCCAAGATGCTAAGTATCTAGAAATTAGTCTCTACATGCAAAAGCAAGTAGGAGCACCTTTAGACCTTGAAGTTATTCAAGAACTAAATACACAACCTTCTGAGTACACTTGCTAATGTCATACTAAGGTTGAACATGAACATGTTAAACCATAGATTGATATCTCTCATTCATAGATCCGCAAGGATACCTCTTGCACCTGAATGATATAGTTTTTTATATCAATGCTAAGGGATATAAGTTAGAGGATCATAGTGAACCTGCTAACTACTGAGATGCATTATCAGATCTTGTATCTGATGAATAGCTCAAAACTATGAATGTTAAGATGCAGTCCTTGAAAGATAATCACTCATGGAGCTTGATTGATCTCTTACCAATCAGTTAGACTGCGAGGTTAAGAATGAGTTTCTTGATGAGAAGACTCAAAAGGACAAACTTGTACACACATTTAATGCACGCGTAATAAAAAGAGTTTACTCATACTCAGGAATTGACTATGATTAAATCTTCCTATCTACAAACATTAAATGTATAAAGATGATTAATTGTCATACTTATTTTCATGTAAATGAAATATGACAATCGGATATCAAAACACTTTTCTTGTTGATTACCTTTGCGAGGACGATGAGTAATCAAAAGGGTTTATGAATCCATATAATCTTTATTATGTATACAAGATAAAATAATCCGTATGTGGATTAGATCATGCATCTAGGAGCAAAGATCTTGAGTTAATTATAAAATCATTAATTTGATTTTGATTAATAAGATTACTCCTAAGTACACTAAGAGCAAGTTGGAGCACTATATTTATTTTCTTAAATCTCATATGTCGTTAACATATTAGAAACAATATTCCATCTAAGCTAGACTTTAATCCTTAGCTTGGAATGAAGTTTCTCTTGAGGGATTTATAAAATAAGACATACAACCTTGTTATGTATATGTTTATTAGAATAAACATAAGCGGTTATTAAGTCTAAACATAATATGACACGTTATTGAGGGGAGTCTCAATGATCAATCTCACTTGATGAGATTGAACACATCAGTGGAGATCTTAAGTTCGACTAAAGGATTCATCATGTAAGTCATATTACGCATTGGACTATGTATATATCATTTGCATGAATGCAAGATGATTTGATAACAACAAATATCTAACTGAAAGTAATTAGATAATTGTTAAACGAACATTATAATGGACCTACATAGGACCAAAGATATGTTCAAACGTTTACGGATATTTGAGGAGCTCTGTTTTGTTTGCATACGCTGATGCTTATTTAACTAAGATGATACTCAACCCTAGTCGTGGTAGGATGTCATCATGAATGATGACATTGCTGACTAGATGTGCTCGACTGAGAGCATTAATGCGTTATACATTAAAAGAATAAGAATACTTTATAGTTTGAGAAACTATTCAGATGACTGTCTAAAGTAGGTGTTTTGCTAGCTTCAAACACCCTATGGAATGTATTGTTGTGATACTCGTCTTGTACTTGAATGTGCACATACAAAGGACAATCATCATTCAAACCTTTCATGAGTTTTGAAACAAGTATTCTCAAAGTTTACTCAGATGACTACATGTTGTCTTGTACAACATGATTTGATCATGGTGGGAACATCGGATTTCGACCTATGAGTAGTCTTATGCATATCTATTTTTAGTATTTGGATAATGGAACTGTAAGCAGTCGTATTATATAGTGAATTGATATACCGGGTATGATCGTCTTTATTTATACTATTGTGTTCTATATTTGCATGTTTAATCCATGAATAATTTATTTATTCTAAAATTATCCATTGTCGGTTGACGATACGGGATTATCATCAAATTAAGGAAAATGTGAGCGTGTTAGTGATTTATTTGCCAAACTCACATGTTGTTCATTGTGATGAACATTGGATTGACCCAACCTACGAGTATTCACTACATGGATCGTCGTCAATAGTGAATCTCGCAAGAGGTTATGTCTCTTATCCTTAGACTTGAGATGCAAGCAGGTTTTGCATGTGTGGAATTTCATTCCTTGATATTGTTAAACGCTGTCTTGAATAAGGTAGTTATAAAAGCCATTATCAGGAGTGATATGAAGCATGTGAATGACACGTGTAGTCAAAACAGGATTTGTTCCTCCACATGTCATGGAGTTAGATACTATTGGGCCCCTCGATGAATTGAACAGATGTTTGTATGGCCGTACCCAACTGGGATTAAGATGAATCTTAAATCCACTTGGTAATCTTGTTCAATATCTATATCGAGAAACATAATAGTTGAACTATTAGAATGACTTTTGATCCATGTCTAATGTTCAACACGGTATCTGTAACAAAAGGATAGATGACATATAAACCATCTAAAATGAGACGTTTAAGAAACTAACCTCACATATTTCTAGGGGCATTGGCGTGTTGCTAGACGCTAACCATTGCTTGTATAATTACTTGATTATTTTGACGTCGCAAGTGGGAGCTGTTGGAGTATGCTCGTGTCATAATTACTAATTATATGGCTAGACATATGTGAGCCTATGGGGTCACACACATATACACTGAGGTGCCACTTTATATATCGTGTTTATTGTATTTACGATATATAAATAACCGTAAGTAACTAGGAACCGCTATTGGGCTTTTAATGACTAAGTAATGGACTTAGTCTATTGGACTTGGAAAACAAATGGGGAGCCCATTTGAGCCCATTAGAAGGCCGGCCATAGAGGGAGTAAATGAGAGGATTTGATTGGTGAATTTTTGGTCAAAGATATGAAAGTTAATCTCCATATAATTTGCATATCAATCACAAAAGATTCTGGTCCAATCTCTCATCAAAACTCACGGCACTATACAAAAGAAAACCTAGGGTTTTTATTTTGTACATCTCTTCTTTGTATCTTGTTTATTCAAAGAAGACTAGAAGGGTTACGGTGGTTAAGGGACTAGCATCCATTGGCATACGGTGAAGTGTAGTGTGGACACATCATAGAGGTGATCTCTCTTGGTCACTTGTGGTTCTTATTCCATTCGATTCATAGTGCTTGTTGGTGACTCCCGGATCACGCTACAAAGGTATAACTTGTTTGTTTAATGAATTTGATTGATCATATGGCTATATGGATCCTTGTTGGTGATGTTTTTCCGCTGCGTATATATTGTTAATTGTTAATTCATATTGGGATAATTACTAAAATAGCCCAAAACCCAAATGGGATATTTCTACCCCGGTTGCCCTGGGCAATGCCCCCAGTTGCCCAAAAAAGGGCGATTGTTGCCCAAAAAATACACTAGAAATCCTTCGGTTGCCCCAAAAAATGCCGGTTGCCCTGGGCAACACAATTATTTTCGGATTTCGGGTTAGATAGGGAAGCGCCCATTTGTGTTTGGGCTATTTTTGTCATTATCCCATTCATATTTTACATCACCTATAGATAACACCAAGCACTAGTTTCTATTGTACACAACATTGACTTTTCCCTTCACCTTTAACTCATTCAAATCTTTATAAATCAGTTCCATGGGTAGTTCACATATTGAGTTGTTTGCAACTTGGTTTTGAGCATCATCTTGGTGTGTAAGGCTGCCTAGCTTGCACTCCAAAATCTGGTTGTCTTTATACAATTTGTACACAAGGTCTTTGTAGCATTGTGAAGGTAACTCATCATCAAGAAATCCATACACATCACATTTTTTTATCTTTATTCTACAAAAGTCATCATCATCAAAAATCCAGTAAACAACAGTCAATAGCACGAACAAAAAAATTTTCTATTGATATGTTTAGAGCTTGGAAACTTTCACGTGTGGGACAACCTTTGAATCTTCGACTAGGATTTTCAGGAGTCCAAGCCACTTGTTCATAGATTGGGAAGTTACAAGTACAATGTGTCATAGGAGCTATTTCTTCTTTGAAGTAAAAGTGGGGTTTATATTTATTAGTTATACACGCTGGCAATTAAATAAAAAAAAAAACATGTGGCACCAACCGGATGACATGGAGCAAACCGGTTGGGGAGGTAAATTCATGCGTAAAAAAATGTGTTTTTGGGAGATAATTTGTCATTTTTTACCCATTTTTTGTTCGTCACACAAAACCGATTTTCATGACAAGTTTCATACATTTTTAAAGGGTTTGCCCTTTTTATTATTATGAACAACAACAACAACAACAGCAGCAGCAACAACAACAACAACAACAACAGCAGCAGCAGCAGCAGCAACAACAACAACAACAGCAACAGCAACAACAACAACAGCAACAATAACAACAACAACAACAACATCAACAATATTATTATTATTATTATTTTAGTAAACATCACTTTATTAGAAATTCATATGATTTACAAGAAGTTAGTGGAAAGCCGAGATACTAATTGGGCTCCCACTCCTCTAGCTATAAAAAAGCCAATCCTACTAAAGATATGAGCAACAACACGTGCTCCAATGTCTTGGGTCATTGAGAAATTTCGGATCCACTTCTGTAAGGTCACTGCATCCGTCTCAAGTTTCCCAAAAGAAGAGAAAGAGAAATGGAGGAACTCATATCCAATATTTGCGCACTTAGCCTCATACTTAACGCGTTTACGTTATGCAGCCTCAATCACCACACGACCCAGTACAAAATCAACCATACCAGTTTGCGTCAAGGGCGATGACCCAGTTAAATCAACACAAACATCAAGCCCTCCGTCTCACAAGTAGAGTAACATATCAGCTGGACGTAAGGGTTTGTCCCTTTCCTCACAAAGCCCAATATGAATCGAAATACCCGACCGAGAACATATGTCAACAAGAACATCACGTACCACGTTATGACAATGTTTAATACCAATAATACCAACGCAAGATGCAGCATGGTCCCCATCAATATCCCCAGTAAAGACCTTGGAACAAGCTGAGCACGTCATCTGAACAGAGAATAGGGGAACACCTAGCCGATAACATAACATGCATCGGTAGGTCCTAGGATTCATAGTCTGTCCCAACCCAGATATCGGAACCACTCTAAGCCAATCTGAAGTGTAGTCCTCCATTTGCGATTTTCATAACGCCATATGTCGAGTATATAAAGAAAATGTAGATTCGGCTGTTTGGGTAACACGTGTGAAATATATATATCTGCCAGTTTCTTCATGAGTTTGGGAGTAGCGATCTCACATGGATTACTCAAAAGGTCAATCTCCATTTTCGCATTAAAAGAACACAAGGCATTATCAAAGGATTGCCCATAAGTTACAATACCAGAATGTCGAAGCAACTTAGTCTGCAAGCTAGCAGATTGAAGTCTAGATGCAAGAAATGCATAGTTCAAGACGTCACCTAGTGAATAAACACCAAGGCCCCCGAACGCAAAGGATAAGGTAGCAAGCCTCCATTGCCAATCACCTAAACCAGGTCCATAAGCAGTGACAATATGCTCTAGAGTAGAACGAAGAGCCACATCAAATGAAATCTGAGCACGCTCAAATACTCGGGGAGAGCAAGTGTGCATAGCAAAATATAATTTGGAAATACCGGCACAAGCACGAAGTAGCAACAACTCACATTGAGGATCATTAATTTTAGCAACAGCACCCATAAGCTCAATGGTTTTGGAAACTTTTTTTATAACAAGCTTCACTACTAAAATCAAAGTCCACACTAGCGGGCCCACACAGTGATTTAACACTGTGCAAAGGTCGGACAATATTAGGTGGGAAAACACACACATGCTTGCTTCTGGGATCTTCTTTAGGCCAAAAACCCTCAGTTTGTCAACATTGAGGTGCAAACCACAATGAGGTCCATCCACCATGATAAGCTCTAAAACCTTCCTCACAACCAAAGTATCTCAAATAATAGTGCCATCATCCAGATACCAAGCTTGAAGGGAAAGGCTAAATGAGTCTCTAATCTTGCATAACAAAGGATGTAACACTATGGAAAAAAGCAAAGGTCCAAGTGGATCACCTTGTTGCACACCTTGATGCGACCATAAAATGTGTTCCCCATAATATAATCTAGCTGGGATGGAGTAACAAAATTCCACCCAACGTGAAATAGCAGGACAACGAAGGCGAACCTCGTGTAGCATAACCTCACGATCCACCAAGTTGATGGCGTTTTTAAAAACCACCAAGAACATCGGAGGAACCACATCATCTCCACGGTCTTATTATTATTATTATTATTATTATTATTATTATTATTATTATTATTATTATGGTAGCTATTATTATTATTATTATTATTTTTTTTTTTTTTTATTTATTTTTTTTTTTTTAAGGTAAATTTCATTAAACTTGAAAGCTATTACATAAAGTTGGATGGGAGTCTAGACACGAGTTGCGCTCCCACTCCTTTCTGAATACAAAAGCTAACTCTATGAAAGATAAAAACGCCACTTTTAGCATTGTTTGTGTGACTATTGGCAATAGACTTAATACGTGAAAGCGTGTTCAAAGCCTCTGTATCGAATTCCCCGAAAGTAGAAAAGGCAAAAGGTATGAACTTGTAACCATTGTCCTCACATTTGGATGCATACTTTCTATTTTTCTTCTCCACAGCATTGTGCAAGGCTACCCCAGGAGCCCATGAAGTCGCCCCACTACCAGCAAATGGAGAGATGCCAGTCACATCCAAGCATGCATCTTTACCTTGGAGCCAATTGAATAATAACAAGTCTGCAGGTCGTAGTTCCTTCCCATCCTCCGAAAGGAACCCCATCGGAGCCTCCTTGCGCACCATGATCCCAACCTTAGAGCAAATATCCACCAGAATATCACGCACCAGATTATGCCTGAACTTCACACCCACTTCGCTGGAACAGTGGACCGCATGATCCCCCCATATGTCCATACGATGTACATTACAACTCGGGCAGAGGCTACCTTCATGGAACATAGGTACGGAAAGCCTATAACACAACACAGATCGGAATTGGCGATGGTTCATCCTCTGACCCAAGCCGTCAATAGGGATGGTGAAAAGAAAATCCTGTGCATGCGGGGCACGTATGCTACTGAGAACAGCGACCTGTCTTGGACTTAGCGAGTACTTAGAAACAAGGTTTTTCTCAATGACACCAAAGTAACACTTTGCCAAGGTTTTCATCATTTGGGGGGCAGAAGCGTCATTGGTGACAGCGAGAGCGTCTATGTTACAAGTAGCGTTGAAAGTATCAAGAGCATACTGAAAAGAAGGACCATGGGGGACATTACCAGATTTATTATTATTATTATTATTATTATTATTATGGTAGCAATTGTTGCCTAAAAAGTAAAATAAATAAATAAATAAATATTAATAATAATAATAATAATAATAATAATAATAATAATAATAATAATAATAATAATAATAATAATAATAATTGTTTATAAAAATAGTTTAAAGTGTATAGGGTTTTGTAAAATATATTAACTTTTTTAAAGTTATGAAAATTAAAGATTTTATACTTAAGTTCATAAAATTTAATTAGTTTCAAGATTAGTCTTTTTTTAAAAGTTTAAGGTTTAATTGTAAATTCTGTTAGCCAAACAAAATATAAAGTTTATTTACACTTAAATCCGAAATTTACAAAAAAATGCTCACAAGGTCATGTGTATGTTGAGCTCTCCTATTCATCAATAAAAATACAGTAGATTGTTATAAAAGATTTTTCTCTCATTAAATAAAAGATTAACGACAATTACATCTGATTACTTTACACATGCATCAGCAACTTGATAAAGGATTTAAAAAAAAATGAAAAAAAAAATAAAAAAAGGAAAAAAAAAATTATATACAGACCTAAACGATTAGACCCAAAAACAAGCCTTACACTACCAGATGGACACATGTACTTGTTGAAAAAAATCAAATGACATTTTACATTATTTCCTGAAGCACTGATTGACATGCCTAATTGGTATCCTTAATTATATGCATAATTTTGTCTGTCAGCATTTTGTTGGTGACAACAGATAAACCCACTTTTTCACAAATTAATAAACAACTTTCACATCCATTAAACACAAAGTTAATCACACACTTTGGCCTCTAAATCATTTTCTTATTCCTTGTATGTCCACTTTAAACGAACACCTAAATTTTACGGAGTAGTAGTTTCTGTTTTCTCCCATTTATGCACAAGACTTCTTTTTTCTTCTCGTGATTTCCTTTTTTCTCTCCTATAGATCTTTTTACTTTTTTCATGAACAACATGAATTATTGCATTTATAAAGCAACTGAAACACTATATTTTTACCAATAATTCAATTTATTTAATTAAATATTATAGGAGTTAGGATCAAATAAGAAGAAAAATTAAAATAAGAATGATAAGAAGAAACAACAACCACTCATTTTAGATGCACCAACAAAAATAGATGCATCTCCCCTTAAAATTCTCCCTCCTACTTAAAATGTGTGGCTAGAATTTCTTCTTATTTTTCTTATTTTAGTTTTTCTTCTTACTGAATTCCTTCCTAATATTATAGGGCAGATTTGAAATAATATAAAACAAGAGTTGAAATATGGTGACTATAACACGTGTCATTAGAATATCTTTGTGTTTATATTTAGGTCCACCTAAGTAGACCTCTTTATCATTTTTCTTTTTTTAAATATAAATTATTAGATGGTCAAAGGACTTGGCACCAAAACAAATTAGTGATAGTAGCCTAGTAGGTGTTAGTAGGTGGATACCGATGCTTTGTAACTTTTTTGTACCAATAATTCAATGTAACTTATCTAATCACCCACTAATACAATCATTAGTAGTTCGGTGATAATTTGCACACATCAAATTTTAATTGACACAATTCATTTAATGCTATAAACACTTGTAGGTATATCACAAGATGTACATTTGAAACACCCCGACACTTTTAACAATTTATTTATTTATTATTTTTTTAAAGGCTTCTTTGACGCCGTAGGTACTAATTGTCACCTACGCCGTAGATGCTCTTTGTCGTAAAGGTTTCTCGTCCTTTACGCCATATAACGCAATTGTATTAAAAACCTGAAAACCATAGAGCCTACCAGGCTTCTACGCCGTAGAAGTTGTATCCTCCAGGACCTCCACTTTACAATTCTACCAAAATTATAACATAAAACTCAACACTTACTTTAGGTTTAAGAATAGACTTCCATTTCAATATACGACATTGTTTTAACATATAAAATTATAAACGCTTACAGAAATATTTAGCATTCATCATTACACATATTGAACACTAATCCAAACACTCCTTTCATTCATTTATCAAGACTATATCACAACTTCCATTTCCTTGATAAGGAAACAACTTCACAAAAAACACCCATACTAAAAATAACTTTTAAACACATGTTTGACCTAAGGACCCATACTCAAAATGACCCAAAAACATAGACAATACTAGAGGATGTTTAACTTGTTCCAATATTGGCTAGAGATTACCACTTGTCTTCTATACATCAAAATGGACAAGTATTTCCTCTATTTCCCTGATTTCGGCATCAATCTTTGTCCTTACCCTTTTCTAAGCCATTTGAACCTACAAAACGCTTAGTAATTAAATTGCATAACATACTATAACATATAATCCATTTCCATGGATGAACCTTAGTTAGATGCATACTAACCAAGCTGTAACAAGTATATGAGCAACTATATTAAAAAAAAATTTAACCAAAGGTTAGACCTGTAACATACCTTAGTTAGGCATTTGTCTAGCTAACTATAATTATGCTTCCTGTACGTACACTTAAACACATCAATTACCGTAAGCATCATTATGATAAAACTGTAACCAAGTTATGACTATGTTACTTACCTCAATTTCGCAGCTAGCTATTCCACAAGTCAATTTATCAACACTTCTTGGTTCCTATAATTGAATCACAACATATAATCATACTATCTCATAACATAATTAAGGGTATATTTCTATTTATTCATTATAACCAAACATCCCAGTTTACACATACATATGATCATATGAACTATTTCTCCAAATCATTAATTCATTATTAATATTTATTGGAACTTAATTCCCTAGTCTTTGTAACCCATTAATTAACTCAAAATCCCAAAATCACTATTTTATAAAACCTAACTCAAGATGCAATTAAAAGCCCGTTACATGGGCGGAAAAGCTACAATTATGGCACTTTTTCATTTAAAATATTGTGTAACAACATTAAAATAGTGATTTTGGGATTTTGGATAAAATGATAAACTAAAATTATGGCACTTTATTTTATCAAAGTAACTTATCAGGTCTTGAGGCGTAACAACATTAATGTGTGTAAATTAAAATATTGAATGTGCAAATCACTTTTTTTTTTTTTAAATAATGCCTCATTAACTAGTAGAGGATAACCCTTCATATTACAATTTTTTTTTTTTTTTTTTTATTCTAGCTACGTCACTTTACATTTGTCTCAAGTGCGATTAATTAAAATTCTCGAATCATTTTGGTTATAATTTTTTTGGGTAAAATGTCAAAAGTCCCGGTAAATATAATATGGGTGAATTACATATCTCAGTCCGTTACATAAGCGAAAAAGCTTACATAACAAGATACTTCATATTTCTTATTTATATGTTAATTCAACTTTATAACCCAATCTCTTAACAAACTTTTCATCACAGAAAAATGGAACAATATGACTTGATATACTATGCAGCTGCATTGCTAGGCACTGTGGCACTCCTCCTCTTTGCCCGACACCTTCGTCAGCCCACCACCAAGCTCAACCTTCCTCCCGGCCCCAAACCATGGCCCATTATCGGCAACCTCAACCTCATGGGTCCACTTCCTCATCGTTCAATCCATGAGCTCTCTAAAAAATACGGACAGATCATGCACCTCAAATTTGGGTCAAAAAGCGTGGTCGTGGGATCCTCAGTGGAGATGGCGAAAGTCTTCTTGAAAACAATGGACGCCAACTTCGCATGTCGCCCACCAAATGCTGCTGGAAAATACACAGCTTATAATTACTCTGACATCTCATGGTCCCCTTATGGACCTTACTGGCGACAAGCTCGTAAAATGTGTGCTGTGGAGCTGTTCACTGCGAAAAGGTTGGAGTCACATGAGTATATTAGAGTAGAGGAAACAAAGTCTCTTTTAAAGACGGTTTATAAGTTTTCAGGCGAGGAGTTTGTGTTAAAAGATGTATTGTACAAATTGAGCTTGGATGTGATTAGTCGGATGGTGTTGGGGAAGAGATATTTAGATAAATCGGACATAGCGGAGTTGGTGGAGATTAGTGGGGAGGAGTTTACGAAGATGATTGGTGAGTGGTTTGTGTTGAATGGAGTGCTTAATATTGGAGATTGGATACCATGGATGGGTTTCATGGATCTTCAAGGATATGTGAAGAGAATGAAGGCGGTGAGCAAGAAATTTGATCAGTTTCTTGAGAACGTGCTGGACGAGCATGAAGAAAAGAGGAGGGCGGAAGGGGAGAGTTTTGTTCCTAAGGATATGGTTGATTTGTTGTTGCAGATTGCTGATGATCCCACTATTGATGTTAAGATCGAGAGACATGGTGTAAAGGGTTTCACTCAGGTACCCCCTCCGGAAAATATGTGTTTATGAGTATTTACGACTATAATCAGTTTTGACCCAACATCGTTAACTTATGTTTTCATATCAGAATAATTAACCATCATAAACACAAATCTAAAGCCAATGATATATCTGTTAGTTTATATATCTTAGCGAGCAATGAACACTTTTCCACATGTACAGGACTTGCTTACCGGTGGAACAGAAAGTTCAGCGGCAACAGTGGAATGGGGAATGGCGGAACTCCTAAAGAAACCAGAAATTTTCAAAACTGCAACAGATGAGCTCGATCAAGTGATAGGTCGAGATAGATGGGTGGAAGAGAATGACATGCTGAACCTTCCATACATAAGGGCAATTGCTAAGGAGATAATGAGATTACATCCAGTGGCACCATTGTTAGCTCCAAGAAAGGCAATTGAAGACTGTAAAGTTGATGGTTATGATATTCCAAAAGACACATGCGTGATGGTTAACGTAAGGACCATAGGAAGGGATCCGCAGTTGTGGGATAAACCCGAAGAATTTTGTCCCGAGAGATTTATTGGAAAGGAAATGGATGTGAAAGGTAATAATTTAGAGTTATTGCCTTTTGGTGCAGGGCGAAGGATGTGTCCTGGTTATAGTTTAGGACAAAAAATAATCGAGTCAAGCTTGGCTAATTTGCTTCATGGGTTTTATTGGAAATTACCCGATAAAATGACCAAAGAAGATTTAGAGATGGAAGAAATATATGGGTTAACGATTCCTAAAAAAGTCCCACTTGTCACAATTGCTAATCCAAGGCTTCCACTCGAAATGTACTCGTTGTGATCACACTATATATCAGTATGTACAACGTGTTTGCGTATAATAAAGCTTTGCTAATAAACTTTATAAATTTTCAGTTTTATTTGCTCATTTTATTAAGTGCCTAACTAAGATCTGTTATGAAGTTTTAGTATCAAGTGATGATCAGTAAGGTCTTGATTGTATTAAGGTTAATTATATTAAATCCATTCAATAACAATGTACTCTTTTAATTGTTTAATTATCAGACATGATCTCAAAAAAATTCAACAATGCCTTACAAACTTAATATTTTTAGGTCAATATCATCACAAACTCGTTTCTTTTCTTTTCTAACGTGTCATGATAGTTTTTACATACAACTTGCAATACAGGTAAACTTAGCGTAGGTGGCATTTATATTTTATTTTTTTATTCACCTCCATCTTTTTCATCTTTATACATGCACCACCACCATTTTCGTCTCTGCTACCACTCCATTTCTGTCATCACCTCCCACATACCCATATGACAAGACATATCTAATGTATTTTAATTTACAATAGATCAAAGCAAGATTATATAAAAATAACTAATGCCCTTATTAAATCTTGAAGACACACAAAAAATTCTGAAATTTACCAACGAGTAATGGCAAGAGACACTACACCAAAAGCATATGTTTGGCACCAGCAATATATTTGGGTCGACATTGTCGACCCAAATATTGGCCATGACCCACTCCACTTTCAACGAAAAAGTCAGTCAAAGAAGTGTGCAAAATGGGTCGACAATGTCGACCCAAATTGCGTTGACTTTTTTTTTTTTCTTTTTTTTTTTTTTTCTTTTTTTTTTTTTTTTTTAATTTAAAAACTTTTTAAATTAGTTTTTATCTCAAAAGGATTTTTAAAATGCAGAATGGGTCGACAATGTCGACCCAAACTGCTAGTATATATTTTTTTTAAATTTAACAACCTTTTAAATAACGTTTTATCTCAAAAGGATTTTTAAAATGCAGAATGGGAATGTCGACCCAAACTGCGAGTATATATATATATATTTTTTTAATTTAAAAACTTTTTAAATAAGGTTTTATCTTAAAAGGATTTTTAAAATGCAGAATGGGTCGACAATGTCGACCCAAACTGCGAGTATTTTTTTTTTTTTTTTAATTTAAAAACTTTTTAAATAACGTTTTATCTTAAAATAATTTCTAAAATGCAGAATAGGTCGACAATGTCGACCCAAACTGCGAGTATATTTTTTTTTAATTTAAAAACTTTTTAAATAACGTTTTATCTTAAAATAATTTTTAAAATGCAGAATGGGTCGACAATGTCGACCTAAACTACGAGTATTTTTTTTTTTAATTTAAAAACTTTTTAAATAACGTTTTATCTCGTGTATAACCATATCATCTCGGCTCATTCGTTAAACATCTCGGCTCATTTCATACAGACTCAAACGAAACAAGCGAGTTAATAAACTGCTTTACGCCTGGTGAGACATTGTGGTTAACACTTGGCCCATAGTTAGGAATTGCATCTGATGTGCGTTGTTGATGTCGTTAGCATTGTATAGAGCTCTATAGTCATCTCGGCTTATTCATTAAACATCTCGTGTATAACACTTGACCCATAGTTAGGAATTGCATCTTTCAAACTAGAACAAGATAAGCTGAAACTTTGTTGTTGATCATTGATATCAAACTTCCCACCAAAACATGAGATGATATGGTTGTACACGAGATGTTTAACGAATGAGCCGAGATGATACGGTTGTACACGAGATGTTTAACGAATGAGCCGAGATGATACGGTTGTACAATAAATGATATACCTTATCCTCTTTAATATCCACAATCTTATCCAAAATCTACATAAAATCCAAAAACCGTATCCCCCATCACCACCTTTAATACGGTTGTACACGAGTGCTCATAGTTATGGACGGTACACTTTCGGGTAGCAACTGGACCAAGAAACCGTGTACTTCCTCGTCGTAAACCATCGGAGAAGCCACGTGTCACCGCCGCTAACGAGGGTGCAAGACGGTTGTTAAAGAAGCCTCGTGAGTGTCTTAAGTTAGATCCTAAAGATAACTCAACCTCGGTTATGATCCGTAACATACCTAATAACTACACGTAAGTACGTTTTGTTATTTTAGGCTGTATAATGGCAACTTGTGTTATTTTTACTTTTTAGTAGTAACTTTTTTTTGGTTGGATAATATAGGAGAGAATTGTTGGTCAAGTTTCTTGAAGATGTAGGTTATTTGTAATGTTGTTATATGTTGGTATTAATGTAGGTATCATTTGAATGTTGGATATGCGTTTGTGAACTTTACGACTTCTGAAGCTGCTTGGAAATTTCATACTTGTGTTACAGGGAAAAGTTGGCCGTTATTTGAGAGCAAGAAGATTGCCGAGGTTGTTCGTGCAAGGATTCAGGTACTTCAGTTATATATATTCGTGGTTCTGATTTTGATCTTTTTATTTGATACATGTTGTGTTGGAATATATGAATCATATAAATACTATAAACATATATTTACATCAAGAACACGCAGCGGAAAGATCTAATGAACATGTAATTAATTAAACTAAATAAACACGTACCTTTCTCGCGTAATCACCAAGAACAATATAAACCCTAATTTGGGTTGTGATGTGGATCGAACAACACAAGGGAAAACACCAAGAATCACAAGCTAAAATAAGCTTGTCACTCGTTCTTGTACACACGCGATAGTAGCGTTCCAATGGGAAAGCTAGGTTCAAGAATCACTAACAAACCAAACACTTTATTAGCTTTAGTAGACTCGACCAAGTTCTAGTGAACTTAAAAGAGGGTCGATCGTTGGAGCTAAGAGAAGAGAAGAGAGGAAGAAGTTTGGCTAGTTAGGGATACTAGATTAGGTGAAAATTAAATACAAAGTGATTTGTATTTATAGGCAATCCCTAAAGCTCCAAACTTGCTCCCTACTCTACCCATGAAATCGTCCAGCCCATCCACAAGGGATTTCCAGCCGACCCAAACCCAACCATGGGTTTCTAGATCCTTCTCTTCCTTTTATTGCATAATTAGTCCTTTAACGGTCGTTATCTCTAACCCCGTTAAGTACTAACTATCGTTAAGTATTTGTTTTAGTGAAATGAATAAATATAAATATAAAATATATTTAATCTATTCAAACCATTGGAACTCTCACGTATTGTGTGCAATCCCGAGTCTCGGGTTCGAAACCGGACATACATATATTAATTCATTATACACAAAACCTAACAGCTCCCACTTGGATAATGATTAATATTGTAATGACATGGGCTAGTCTAGCTTTAACAGATCCCAATGCCCCCAGCTTGATCCGAGTTGTGGTTCTCCTGGAAAAAACCACGTGATGATTAAATCATCATACTTATCCTTTTGTTACTAACACTGCGTTAATTTGGATATGGATCTTTGTCATTCCATAATTAACAGTAGTTTCTCGTTTATACATAATTGAACAAGATTACCAAAATATCTGAACGTCTTTCAGATAGACTTTGGGTGCGGCCGCACAAACATCTTGTCAACCCTACGAGTGGCCAAGTAGTATTAAACTTCAACACAAAGTTGAAGGAACAAATCCTTTATTGACTACGAGCATAACCCTCGAACTTCGCATCATCTCCGAAAACAGCCCTTATAACTACCTGTTACGGATAGCGTTAGACTGTCTTACTGAAAATGAGCTACATTCTCGGCAATTATCTGGTATCTCAAGTCTGAGGATAAATATTCATGATATACTTAATGACTATGATCCATAAAGTATAATCATGCAGTTGGGATAAGTCCTATATTCAATTTATCCAATATTGAATATCATGTGACATTGGTGTCTCAACCTTACAGTACATTCTACCAATCCTCACATTTGTCTTAATTCAATAATACTCCCATATTATTGATCGACAACGGACTATTTAGAATAACATTAGTTATTCATGGATTTAAACATGCAAATATAGGACACAAATATTAATAATGAGAATAAACGTTATCCGCACTTTATTTTATTAAAATAATAATTGTTTACATGTCCCTTATCCAAATACTAACCAGATCAAGCATGATAATTTCTATTAATGAATTATGCCACAAGTCATGACCACCATACTTGTTGACAAGGCATAAATCAATTAATTTGATCTATCGGAATTTTGAGAATACTTATTTCAATAATGAAATTCTTGTATGTGTTCATTCATCTATCTAGATATTGACACATACTTCATAAAATACGTGACATCCTCATGCACGAATTTATGACAACTAAACTACCAAACCTTGTAGTTAAAGTATTCTAATTCTTTATGTATAATGCAACTATGCTCATAATGAGCATAACTAGTATACATGGTCCCCATAATAAGGATGAGCTCCCACCATGACTAGTATTGAGTGTCATCTCAATCTTACTAGCATCATTGTATCAAACAACAATATGCTCTTTTAAAAGTTCCGTAAACTTTTAACATTCATCGTGTAATGTTTTGATATCTCCAAATCCTTCAAGATTTGTCCACTATATCAATTAAGCAACAATATGCCATATGGTTCATATTTAGAATTTTTGAACAAATCTAGGCTGAGGATGTAAATTCTAAACCATATCCATTACACTTAACTATCTAATAATTTATAATTAGATACTAATGTTGTCAATCATCTTGCATCCAAGCATGATACAACAAGCAACAAGATGTACATGAATAATCCTTTTGTCAACACTTAGATTCATTCATGTCATATCTTTTTAAGGATATGATTCTATCTAGTCCTAATAGAATATCATGTTCTTTTAGAATCAGATATTATTACCGCTTATGTTTATTACAATAAACATATATTCCAAGGTTTTATTTTCTATATGAAGTTTCATTCCAAACTAAAACTTAACATTTTAATGTTAACGTTAATGGAATGTTACTTCCCATATGTCATTCAACATATATGAAATAAGAAAATAAATACATTACTCCCACTAGCTTTCAGGAATATTAAGAAATATCTTATTTTAACTATAAATCACAACTAGAATTAATAGCTAAAAATAAGTATATCTTTTAGATGCATGCATTAATCCATAAATGATTTGCATTATGTATACTACTACAGATTATTTGAATTCAAACACTCATTTCAATTACTTTTCGTCCTCGCACAAGTAATTATCTAAGAAGGAGTATTGATATTCCATTGTTAATTTCATACAAATGAAACTAAGAATGATAATCATAATCTTTGAACATTTAATGTGCTTAGAAAGAATCTCAATCACCTTTAATTGCTTAAGTGTGATTGATAACCTTTTCACACATTAAATGTGTATACAAATTTGTCCATTATGATTTCTACACAAGAATTTTAAATCTCTAGGATTTTCATTTCCTTTGCAGAAATTCATTTCCATTCTATAGTGTTACTATAGAGTTTAAGATTAACTACGTTTCCAAACTAGTTATCTTCTTGGACTGCATCTAATTTATTCATAGTATGAGTAATTTGCCAAATAACATTTGCAATTTATTAACAGGCATATCACGATCCTGTAACTCATAACCCTCAACATATTCTACAAATATTTGAGATATCCTTGCGGATCTATGAATAAGAATTCCATCATCTTGAGATTTAACACTAACATGTTAAATCCTCATTATGATTTTGCTAGCGTATTTAGAAGATTATGTATCTTGTAATTTTTATCTTTTGAAGATAAAACTCCCACTCGCCTTTTGCAATTTATAGATTACCTATAAATGCTTAGCAAATAGAGCAACACAAAACTTGTTCTCTTTTTGGGACTTTACAAATACATATTGATAGTTCCTAATCTTAATTTGTTAATAACCTACCCAACAAGTAGTTTAACAAATTCTGAACTTCAATTTTAAGACTTAATGTGATTCAACACATTCCATAATAAATGGTGTCTTTTTGATCTTCTATGTTGGAGTCTAATTGAGTATTTCCAATTCATACTCAATTTTCTAACCTTGATATCTTTAGGAAGAAAAGAAGATATAGTTATCTTTAATCAAACAATGTTTCAAGAGTTTGATTCTCCTAACTGAACATACCATAAACACTATGTATTTCATAAGGATTAATATTGTAAGTTAATCTTACAATATATAAGATAAATATACATATCGTATTGGCTTACCTATTTACCAACTAAATCACTTTAATGGTAAAATAGATTTTCAAGCCAATTGCATACTTTATAACATAAGTGCCTTATTGCCCAAGCCACTTAATTTCTATGTCTTTCCAAAAAGACATAAACTGTTATAATCCCAATCTATGTTATAAGTCATTAATTAACTTCATGACTTCTTGTATATGTCTAAACATAACAAGTTAACGTCTTACTTCAGTATAAGTTTTATAGCAATAAAGACTTCATGTTTATATCTACAATATAAACATGTATAACTAAAGTAATTATGAAACCCACAACTTGGTTTCAATAGTATTTCAAGTTAATTTATTACTTCATATATTTATTTCATTCCAAGAATACATAAACATCTAAATATGAAGTAGTATAAGATTACTTCATTTATTTATGTCATTACAACAATACATAAATATTCTCATTAGAAGTAGTCTTATTATCATATTGACACTTGTTCTAATAATTATCTAATTTTAGAAACTTGTAAATTAACATAGTTTCATTTCATCAGTCGAGGCTGATAATGATGAAAGTATGTAATTTACTTTGTCATTAATATCTAGTAATGAAAGTAGATATTAACTTCAAGTGTTCCATAAATTAGAATGTGTATAAAACACATTAGAACATTGATTTCTTACTTTACAGTCAAGAGATCCCTTTAAATCATATTCCTTTATGTTGTTGCTTGCACACAATAAGATCTCTCCCACTTGTGCATGGAACAACATCACGTATCGAATAAACAACACATCAATAGTTTGCTTATTTGATCAATATGATTGTGTCATAGATATAAGTAGATATAGAATCACCTCGTCTAGTAAGAAAACGTACACGACTATCCTTAATACCACAAGTGTCTATAATTGGAAAGTAATCACCTCAAGAAATTCTAGAGATAATCCGGGTAACTACCAAGACTTGTAGCTCCCACTGAATTTAAGATCACTGCATGAACTCATTATTCAGTAATTTCAGCACTATGCTCCCACTGGCTTTGACAACATTGTAAGTGTTGCATTACCAGTAAAAGCAAATAGCGTGCTGTTTACTTTCCTACACCCTTGATGAATTCCTTACGTAATACTACTAAGGTACTCAAGGAATGTATTCTACTTTGTAAATGATGGAATATCCATCAATGCAATTAACTTGAAAGAATTGGGTATGCAATTTCTTCCTTAGTTAGGTCTACCATCCCCATCATGGTATGTAGCACCTTTAAATGGCTAAGGCATAATAACTAGATCAAACATTCTAGTTTGCCTTTTACCAATTTTGCGGTAATTAGTCTAGTTTCTAATTTAATAACTCCTAACCATGCAATTTCTTAAGAATTCGCCATGAGTTATTTCTTAGAATTTAGACAATTCTAATTTTTCTATTATACCTTTCTCACTCATGAAAAGGAATAGGATTAAGTCTTACTCTTCACACGGGAAGCAGACTTGGTTTATTCTTTTCAGTAAAAATTGACTCTATCCAAAGACCCCTAAGGGTGCAGATCAATTTACTACTAAAAGAATGTTCCTTATTTACGGTTTTAACGTTGCATTAAATACTTTAAAAGAATTTTCAAAATTCAATTTAGTATTATTGATAATAACTTTTCAAGAAAATTAAACACCCACGGTAAATAAAATTTCACCATTTAATTTTCATTGAAAATTAGGATCCAAATTGACGTCGTTTCATCACATCAGCTTTGGCTGCTAGCAATGAAAGTACTCAATAAGGTAGAGCTGCACTCAATTGCCAATATACAATTGCAATTCCTAGAAATCTTGGGACTTACATTATATTGCCAACCTCGGTTGCAAAATGTAAGCATGTTTCATCCCCAAATCTTTATGCCTTGGCGCCGTCCCATTACATCAGCTTTGGCTGCTAGTAATGAAAGTGCCCAATTAAGTTTAACCAACTTAAGAAACAGTAAATTGACGTCGGTTTATTGCATTCAGCTTTGGCTGCTAGCAATAAAGTACTCAATTTACCCTTAGATGACCACCCTTTGAACATCAACATTCAGCTTTGGCTGCTAGTGATGTAGGATGAAACCTTAGGTGTTTCTTTTTGTAGTTGGGTGGCATTTAACTTAAATTTAAAGGGTAATAAAATTTTGATGTGTAAAATCAAAAAATATGTACAAAGATGTCATGCATTCATCTTTGTATCATATATGTTTTCAAAAACAAACCGTTTACTCATTCGTAGCTCAAATCATCAAATCTTTTAATTGAGGCGTTGAACAAATTACAACATTGCCTTAAGATGCTTCGTATTTATCGTGGTGTACTTGGTAAGTCTAAAATTGACGCACAGGCGGGCGTAGGGACGACAGCCGCCGAAGCTGGTTAAAACCGTGCCCCTCTAAGGTCACAATTTAATGCGTACCAACTAAAACCCACTTTTTAGTTTGCCAATTTTAGGTCCGCCGCTTCGACCACTTAGTACAGTCGCAATCAATCAACTAAAAAAAATGATTTTCTTGCTAAAACAATTAATGTAGTAAATTTATTATTGCTAGTCTCGCCTGGGAGCAAATTACCGTGCGAAGCGAACCACTGTCGGCACATAAGACTTGGAAATAATTAAAATTACTACAAAGGTTTCATAGTTATTAGTCTTATTTATTTTTATTTTGAAAATTACCCTCTTTTGTCGTTACAATCCATCATAATTATTAAACACAAAAGATCAAGTAATTACAAAAAAATAAATAAACACATAATAACAAATATATGATCATCCACGATATCATATAGCCACATGCAAACCTTTTTTTTTTTTTTTTTTTTCAATAAATCCTAATATTAATTCTATGTGTAATTTATAAATGTATGTAACTAACAAAACTCCCATTGGTTTTCGAGCTCATTGTGCCCAATGGTCCACAGACGCCAAATAACTTGGCCGCGTAAGTTTTAGTTAGTTAGATACCACATTGCACATAACTTATTAATTAATATATATTGAGGTCTTCCCCAATTTAAGATTTATTTAAATCATGTAGCAAATAATTCAATACAACATACAAAACATACCATGACAAATATGCAAGATTTGTCCTGGATCACATATTGATCACATAATCATGTTAGTCCATATTATTGGTCAATATCACGTACGTATCTAATTAATTGGTGACATCACATTCGGTATTCACTAATTAATCCCTAAAAATTTCCATGCAAATCTAGGGTTTCTAACAAGTTTTTTTAATTAAATAAAAAACTTAACCCTAAAAATTAATTGTGGACGTCGATCCACTAAATATAAATTAGGGTTTCAAAAACAAAACCCTATAACATAAATTGCATGTATCTTTTAAAGATCCAATTTTTAGGTTTTAGTAATTAATTACAAGTTCAAAAACCTGGCTCTGATACCACTGTTGGAATATATGAATCATATAAATACTATAAACACATATTTACATCAAGAACACGCAGCGGAAAGATCTAATGAACATGTAATTAATTAAACTAAATAAACACGTACCTTTCTCGCGTAATCACCAAGAACAATATAAACCCTAATTTGGGTTGTGATGTGGATCGAACAACACAAGGGAAAACACCAAGAATCACAAGCTAAAATAAGCTTGTCACTCGTTCTTGTACACACGCGATAGTAGCGTTCCAATGGGAAAGCTAGGTTCAAGAATCACTAACAAACCAAACACTTTATTAGCTTTAGTAGACTCGACCAAGTTCTAGTGAACTTAAAAGAGGGTCGATCGTTGGAGCTAAGAGAAGAGAAGAGAGGAAGAAGTTTGGCTAGTTAGGGATATTAGATTAGGTGAAAATTAAATACAAAGTGATTTGTATTTATAGGCAATCCCTAAAGCTCCAAACTTGCTCCCTACTCTACCCATGAAATCGTCCAGCCCATCCACAAGGGATTTCCAGCCGACCCAAACCCAACCATGGGTTTCTAGATCCTTCTCTTCCTTTTATTGCATAATTAGTCCTTTAACGGTCGTTATCTCTAACCCCGTTAAGTACTAACTATCGTTAAGTATTTGTTTTAGTGAAATGAATAAATATAAATATAAAATATATTTAATCTATTCAAACCATTGGAACTCTCACGTATTGTGTGCAATCCCGAGTCTCGAGTTCGAAACCGGACATACATATATTAATTCATTATACACAAAACCTAACATGTTGATTATTGTTTCATGCTATACTATTGATTTTGTTTTGTTAGTATTATTCTTTGAAACAAATAGTGTTCTAATACTCCAATTATATTCAAGCTTGTTGTCATTTGGTTAGTCCATTTGATTTTTAAAAGTTAATGCAATTTAGTCTCTCAGATTCTCAGTTAAACAGTTCTAATAGTGTAACTGGTAGAAAGGTTTGAGTACCAATAATGAATGGAAAAACACCCACTAAGTAACAATTCGTGTCACACCACTTGCAAACGGAACAAAAAACATTCGTTAGCTTTATGAACCTCCATAATCTCCTCGAATCCCATGCATTAAATGCAACTCATCATTGACTCATAACCCTATACCACCCTAACCTCATTTCACTCTCACTTCACTTGCCAGTTGCCACCACTCCATCACATCATTACAAACCCTTTCTATCTTCTGATCATATCATCTCTCTCACACACAAATTCACAGTTACTCTACACCAAAAAACATACACTAAAAACACACACTAAGTAACAATTCGTGTCACACCACTTGCAAACAGAACAAAAAACATTCGTTAGCTTTATGAAACTCCATAATCTCCTCGAATCCCATGCATTAAATGCAACTCATCATTGACTCATAACCCTATACCACCCTAACCTCATTTCACTCTCACTTCACTTGCCAGTTGCCACCACTCCATCACATCATTACAAACCCTTTCTTAATGTATTCATTTATAATTAATTTAAATTATTTTTAATTTAAATCATTTTTAATGTATTCATTTATAATTAATTTAAATTATTTTTAATTTATTTAATATTAATTTATAACAAATTTAAATTATTTTTAATTTATTTAATATTAATTAAATAATTTAAATCATTTATATATATATAAGATAAAGGGAAAAGAATAATAATAATAATAATAATAATAATAATAATAATAAAAAAAAAAAAAAAAAAAAAAAAAACAGGCAGCAATATGGCACGACAATGTCGTGCCATATTTTACAACCAAAATATTTCACCAAAATTAAAACAACCCGGCAAAAAAAAAATAAAGGAATCAATTTGCCACGACAATGTCGTGCCATTTTGATCAATAATTCAATAACCTGCTTATTTCTTTTTCTCTCTCACACTTTACCAAAACCAAAAAAACCCATCTTCTTCTCCAAAATTAAGCCACCTTCAACACCACCACTGCTTCTTCTTTGTTCAATAATCGACCACCTTCAACACCACCACTGCTTCTTCTTCACACTTTAAGGAAAAAAAAAAAAAAAAAAGCGGCAATTACACCTTCGGTCGATCTACACCAAAACCATCTTCAACACCACATTGGACACCACCACAACCACCTTCAACACTACATTCTTCTTCTTCTTCGATTAAAAGGTATGTTTTTTTTTACCGTATACGTATATATATATATATATATATATATATATATATATATATATATATATATATATATATATATATTTTAATTTGTGTTTGGTTTGTTAAGTATATTTGTTTTGGTGTAGTGACTGGCCGAAACATTGTTTTGGTGTAGATGGCACCACCGCCGTGAACCATCATCGCAGGAGCTCCACCACCACAGCCGCCCCACGTATAGGTAGTTTAAAGGTGTTTTTATTTTATTCTGTTAATGTATTTTGGGACGACAATGTCGTCGTCAAAAGTTTTTATTAATAAATTTGGTTAATTTACGTTTGGTTGTTTAATTTAGGTTGTTTATTTTACGAGATTGTCGCGGGACAGCCGGGAGAGTCGGGACAGCAGTAGCGGGACAGCCGGGTCGGGACAATAGCCTTTCCTCTTTTTCTCTTTTCTTCTCTTCCTTTATTTCAGCCGTGAACTAGGTATATAATTTAATTCCTTTGATGGTTGCGTTTTTTTAGTAAAATGCGTTTGGTTAGTAATTGGAGTGTGTTTGGTTATATGTGAATGTGAGATACATGCGTTTTTGCACGTTCTTGTTTCTATCAGTTAATAAGTGTAGTTATGTTAGAATTGTTGGACTTTAGCATGTATTAATTTCCTTGTTATTATATATGTTTATGTCATTCATTGATTGACATAGTATCATTTAGTCATGTATTATTGTATTGTGAATATGTCATTTAGTTAGTATGATATTGAGATTGGTAGACTTATGTGACTTTTTTTAGGATTTTAGTGATTAATTTCGGACAACCCCCATCTGGAATTAATCATCCTATAGAAAACCCGTCCGAAATTAATTTATTAGAAATTAATTTCGGAAAGTCCCCTGTTTGGGACTGCTTTTTGAATGCTTTGTCTCATTTAGGATATGGATGCGTATAACAGTTTTACTATTTGAGAGAAATTTGACAGTATTTCCCTTTCACTCCTACGAATATGTCTTTAATGCACATATTTGGGGAGTTGCGGGGAAATGCTGCCGAATGTTTTTCAAATAGTAAATCGGTTATACGCATTCATATATGAGACGAGGCATTCAAAGAGTGGGTTAGGATTGCCTTCCATAGTTGCACTAGGTAATCAAAACAGTTCATAATTACGCCTTTTCATGTTTGAATGTGTTTATTTGCATATGTGTATATATATATATATATATATATATATATATATATATATATATATATATATATATAACGCCTTTTCATATATATATATATATATATATATATATATATATATATATATATATATATATATATATATATATATATATATATATATATATATATATATATATATATATATATTTCATGTTTGAATGTGTTTATTTGCATATGTATATATATATATATATATATATATATATATATATATATATATATATATATATATATATATATATGTGTGTGTGTGTGTGTGTGTGTTCATTTATTTGAAACTGTTTTTTTGCAACGCAGTCATGACAATTGATAAGACTTGGACCACTATAGCCAACCGTAATTCCCCTGAGTTTTTAGATGGTCTTTTTGCATTCATCGCGCATTGTGAGTCATTGTTACACCCCATCACAAAAAAGATTCTTTGCCCATGTGTTCGTTGTGGTAACGCTTGGTATAAAGCGTATACTCTCAAAACTCTTGAGTCACACATTTCACAATACGGGTTTGACAAAAGTTATACCACTTGGAAATATCACGGTGAACCGCTTCCTCCACCCGTAGTAAACAACACACCACAACCAACTTCACCTGAACACATTGACATGGATGCATTCTTCCAAGATATTTATGCAAATAATGACCCAACTCCACCATCTCAAACAACAGGTTCTCAACCAGCACAAACAACAGGTTCTCAACCAGCTCAAACAACGGGTCCTAACATTAATAACAAGTACAAAGAGTTACTTGCTAGGTCCACCCAAATGTTGGGTCCAAATTATGATATGATTGCACTAAACTTTACGTCAGAGCTTTCCCACATCAAGGTCTTATGTAAAATACCTGATAAAGGGTTTAACATGATTCTAGATCTTTTGCAAAAGGCATGTCCCCCTAAGAATGGATTCAACTTCCCACCGTCATACTATGAAATCAAAAAGACATACAAAGATATCGGGTTAGGATACGAATCGATCCATGCTTGTATAAATGATTGTTTTTTATTCTGGGGATCAGATGAGAACAAAAGTCTGGAAAATTGTCCAATCTGCAACGCGAGTAGATGGAAAAACCTAAAGAAAAAGGGGAAGAAAGTTGCCAACAAGGTGTTGCGTTACTTTCCGTTAACACCTAGACTACAACGTATGTTCAACACAAAACACATCGCAAAGTGGATGACTTGGCATGCTACTGGACAGTCTAAGGAAAACGGTAAGATGAATCACCCGTGTGATGGTAAAGCATGGAAAGATTTTGACATAAAGAAACCCGAGTTTTCTTGTGACCCTAGAAACGTCCGATTAGGGTTGGCTGCCGACGGTTTCAATCCGTTTGGCAACATGAGTCAAACTTATAGCATGTGGCCGATCATATTGACAGCATACAACACACCCCCGTGGATGTGTATGAAAGAGACTTCTTTAATGTTGACGATGCTAATTCCCGGCCCTAAATCACCTGCAAAGGACATTGATGTTTTCTTGCAGCCTTTGATCAAAGAACTCCAAGAATTATGGAAAGGTGTGCCGACTTTAGACGCTGCTACGGGTACTCATTTCAACATGAAAGCGGCGGTTTTATGGACCATAAATGACTTTCCAGCTCGAAGTAGTTTGTCTGGGTGGACCGGACAAGGCTACTATGCATGCCCAACATGTAATCAGGACACTCCATCGCTTCCTGTGAAGAATAAAATCGCTTATGTTGGTTATAGAAGATTCTTACGCGTAAACCATCCAATGAGGAGGAAACATAACGAATTCCATGGTAAACCTGAAAATAAGCGTCCTCCTAGAAACTTTACCAATGAAGAAATGATGATTCAAATTAGTAAAGTCTTTAAACGTGTCTCGGGTAAACATCCACGTATTGTTAAAAATAACCCTAAACCTAATCGAGAAATTGAATTGAATTGGAGTAAGCGTTCTATCTTCTACGAACTGGATTATTGGCCCGTTCTTCAACTAAAGCACAATCTCGATGTCATGCACATCGAAAAGAACGTGTTTGAGAGTGTGCTTAATACCTTGTTAATGAACGACAAATCCAAAGACACGCTAAAGGAAAGGCAAGACTTGAAAACTCTGGGAGTTCGAAAAGAGTTGTGGCTCGTTGATAAAGGAAATGGGAAGTTCGATAAGCCTCATCCAAAGTACTCTTTCACACCAGAAAACAAAAAACGGTTTTGTCAATTCATCAAAGGAGTTAGACTACCCGATGGGTTTGGATCCAACTTCAAGAAAAAAGTGACCGCTGACGATAACAACATAACGGGCCTAAAATCTCATGACTGTCATATTATGATGCAGCGTTTACTTCCTTATGGAGTTCACCAATACTTACCCAAAGACATTTCACCCCCATTAATCGAGTTCTTCTTATTCTTTAAGCAGATTTGTGCTCAAAATTTGACGCAGCAGGACATGTAGAAAGCTAAGAAACAAATGCTCGATGTTATGATTAAATTAGAGAAAATATTTCCCCCTTCTTTTTTTGACATAATGATTCATTTGGTTATGCATTTACCCGATGAGGCTATTCTAGGTGGCCCTGTTTACTGCAGGTGGATGTGTCCATTTGAAAGATACATGAAGAAGTTGAAAAATTATGTCCGAAATAAAGCCAGGCCTGAAGGTTCCATAGCGGAGGGTTATGTTGCAGAAGAAGCATTAACTTTCTGCTCGCGTTATCTTAAGGATGTCAAGACGAGATTTAATCGTCCTGACAGAAATGAAGACGGTGCACCTGAACAACCAGATAAATTCCAGGTGTTCCAGTCAGTATGCAAACCGGTGGGTAGATGTGTAGATACTCGGATGAAGCCAGATGTTATGCAGGCAGTTGTATGGTTTGTACTTAACAACAATCCTGAAATCGACGCAGACATCCAGGCGTACAAAGAGTATGTTTCTTCTTTTTTATATTTTGAAGAACCCTTTTTTTGCTAAGTTATTTGTATTCGATGACTTATTCTAATATCATGAACTTTTGCAGTGAATTTACTAACAATACCATGGAAACAAGTTTTCCTCCCTGTTTCAATCAAAAGGTAAACACATTAGATATATTACCTTGTAGTCCAGAGTTTTTGCTCATCTGAATCTGTTTGTATCTCTTTCGTAGATCCGTGAAAACAGCGTGGCAAAAGACCCAAGCTGTAGTCCCGAGTTATTATCTTTGGCATGTGGACCTTCATCCCGTGCATTTACATACCCCGCTTGCATAGTTAACGGTGTGAAGTTTTTGGTGCATGAGCGCGATAAACTTCATACCACTCAATGCAGTGGAGTTTCAACACCCGGGCCTGATGGAGAAATGTATTATGGTCAACTGGAGGAAATTCTGGAGCTCACTTATTTGGGCGACCGAAATGTTGTGTTGTTTCGGGTTTTATGGTTCGACACCCGTAACCCTAATAATAACCCTACGGCACACTCTAGGCGTTCTTACATTGAACGTGGCATACGTCATATTTTGACTGATAAGGATGCTTATAGAAATCAACAATACATTCTTGCGACACAAGCAATACAAGTCTTCTACCTTGAAGACCCTGCTAGACGACCACCTCATTGGAAGGTCGTCGAAGATGTTCATCATCAGAAGATCTGGGATCGGGATGTGGTAGATTCTGATCAAGATGTTATACATGGCAGCAGTTCATCAGATGTTGCATTGTCTGTTGGTTTGCCTTGTTTGGAGTCTGCGAATTTGAGTGTAAATCATGAATCAACAGAAGTGGACGCCCCACCAAATGATGCTGAAGAAGATGCTGATTTTGTTAATAATGAAGATGATGTCGTTGCTCATGTCCTTGATGATGATGATTTGACGTGTCTGATGATGATGAAGTGAACCCAACGATTGTTGTTGAAGAAGTTTTATCTAGCGATGATTCGGATGATGACAATTGTTCTTAATTTGTAATTTGAATGAAACTGTTACTATATGTTTAAACGTGTAACTTTTATTTGAATGAAATTGCATGTTATGTTATGTTTAAATGTGTATATTTATATGAATGTGTGTACTTGTAATTTTACTTGTAATTTGAATGAAACTGTTACTATATGTTTGTACTTATAATTTTACAGATGGCGTGTATAGCTCCCCAATCACATGGCGGGGATGCCGGTGGTGATCCACCACGCCGGCCCTATTTTACTACGCCGGGCTACTGTGCAGGTAAGAAATTGTGATGTTTATTTTAAGTTTTTTATTGATAAAACTAATTTTTTTACTTGTATTTTCACGACTCAATAACTTATGTTTGTAGGTTCGATGCTGAGTACTACCTCAAATCGAGCCTTAAGGAAGGCGTATAAAGCGAACGGTAATCGTCCTTTGCCGATCAGCTTTGACTCTAATGATCTAGGCACCTTTTCGCCCATGGGCACGTATGCCACGCAGTTCAGTAGTCTTTTGGGGGAAGTAGTTAGTCCACTTCCCTATGACTGCGAGTGGCACGAGATTCCTGTGCCTTTTAAGGCTCACATACTGCCCGTACTCGAGGTATTAATTGTTTATTTTATTTGTATTCTTATCGTTATCGACCGTTTAGATATGCGTGTTATATTTATATTGTATGTTTATTTAAATGCGTATATCTATTTGCAGAATTATTTCCAGCTCGCGCCTTGGATAGACAACCAGAGCCGAGTCAACGTTGGGCAGAATGTGTACACGGTAGGGGAACGGGTTAGTCTTGGTATTCAACTTCAGCTGCGGTTAATATGGCGCAAACATAAATACAGGTTGAAGAAAAAATACTATGACACACAACGGGAACCCGAGACGACAAAGCAACATCCGCCGCCGTCGAAAGATTGGGGTACCAGAAGCCCAGAAGAGTGGGAGTCGTTGGTCGACTGGTAGTCGGATCCGGAACGAACGGATAGATCTGCAAAAAACGCAGAAAACGGAGCAAAGAACAAGGCTAGAACCCACCAAGGGAGGAAGTCGTTCGTACAAGGACGAACCGAGCACGTAAGACTCATTATAATTTTTTGATTTTCAAATGTCTATATAATGTTTATATATAACTCGTTATTAATTTATTTTATGTTGTATGTATAGCGGGTTAGGAGTGGGTAGAATGAAGAACATGTGGAGACGTGGAGGAGATACCATTCAAAAGGGGGCGTCTTTGAAAGTCAAGAAGACGAGGCAAACTATGTAAGTAATTTATCTCTTAACATGCGTCATTAATATCAAGTTGCTTAATTTTTTTTTAACTTACCTCTTTTTAACATACTTGTTTTTTTTTTTTTTTTTTGACTTACACAGTTGGCGATGAAGGAACTGTGGGATAAAGTTAAAGCCGGTACGGCCCCGATGATGAGCGAGAAGCAAGTACTCGAAAAGAGAGCCCATAGTGACAACCGGAAAAATTTTAAGGGTGTTGTGTTGGTCCCTTTACACGATTAGAGTTAACTAGAAAGTTAATCTAATTGTGTTTATGACTAATACAATGTTTAAGATTAATTCTAACAGTTATAAAACGTGAATATAAAAAACAACATATTTTTCAACGTTTAAATTCTTATTAGAAATAATTCCAAGAATCTATACCCAAGTGTTTTGCAGAACAAACACTTGGGATTGAATAGACAAGGGTATGGGGTGTCTCCTATCGAAACTCAAGTTTTGCTTGAGTGGTAACAATATACCCACTGAGCTATCTCAGTGAGTTGTATACTCTTGTAGGAGAGAAGTTCCTTTGTAAAAGTTCAAGACTTTCAATATACAAAGCACACTTTAACTTCTCTCCCATCTGATCTATTTATACAAGTAATCTAAGTATAAGTGATTAAATATAATACAAGTTGTTGAGGTTGCGTGTCTGACAATTACAAATAGTAATTGTCATTTCCAAGAACCAATAGGAAAGGGCTAATAAGACTTTGGGAGTTGTTGGCTGACACTCCATGACTTTTAGCCGCAATAGGGAAGGTTGGATCTGACAAGAGAAGAGTGTTGGGTTGACACTATTATCTTCTCAGATCTTTTCCCTATTGTTCCCGCCTTTTCTTCAGGCGTTGGTTCCTCAGTCTTTCAATCACTTTGTTTGTTGAGGAGACTGGGGTTCAGTGAGTTCTTGTCCAACACTCACTGAACCATCATCTTCTTCTTTGGCTTAAGTCCTACTCAGGGAGTACCGCCTTCCTGAGAAGTGAATCCTTCTTCTTGAATTCGCCTTAAGCATCTTGAAGATGACTCACTGAGAGGTTGTTCTCTCAGTGACTTGAATTGTTCTCGGTTTAAGTTTAACACTTAGTTAATTTGTGTCCAAATCATGTTTAACGTATTCTTGGGTTTTTCATGACCCAACAATCTCCCCCTATTTGGATATAAATTATTCCTAAGTGTTTTGATCAGTATGAATGAGCTAAAGTCTTCTGCTCATACTGAATGTACTAGAAAATAAATAAGGATATTGATATAGCAAAACATTCATCAATTTATTCATATCATTACAAGTCCTATTATTCTAAGTATAAATTACTCAAGGTTCCTGAACAAGACCCATGAGTTCAAGCTTTGCCTTCTTCGACACTAACACTTCTTTGTCAGGTCATTCCTTCATCAACTGATCCATCAGCCTGACAAACTCCTCATTATTAGAGCCCCTGATATTAAGTGCCATCAGTTTGTAGGCTAGGAGTGTTGTCGTTTCCACTTTGTCAATGTCAGAAACTCTCTGAAAGGCTTCCTGAACAAATTCATGCACGAAGAAGATACCATACTCAGGTTCTTTGATGACTAGGTTAGGACGGAATTTGACTCCCTGAGGAGGAACTCTGTTGCAGTGAAGTGCAGCTATGTATTGTTCAGGCTCCATAGCTACAGCTTTCCTTTTCTTCCCAACCTTTTGAGTATATTCAGGGATAGTTAGTCCCTGAGAAGAAAGTGCCTCATCATGGTTAATGCCCAGACTTTTTGCCACTTTTGCGAGTTCCTCATACTTGGCACTCAGTGACTTGATGATGATTGGGGCATTCTTGCTTGTGGTTTTCTTCCTCAGGATGGGCATCATCATATCCCATTCTCTTAACCCATAGTCTGAAAATTTGACTGTTGGAAGATGTTCAGACTTTCTTGGACCTCTATAGATTGTTAAGCTCAGAGGTCTGGTGGGGTGAATGGTGATGTCAGTGATTTTGCCTTCACCTTTGGTTTTGGTCATGTGCCATACATACCTCTCATATGCCCTTTGCCTCTTTTCTTGCTTCAGTTTGGCTTCCATGTTGTGTTTCTGAAGAAGTTGGGCTTGAAGCCTGATGAATTCATCTCCCTGAATCTCTTTCTCAGACTCCTTTATTTCTTCCTTGGCAACCTCATAGATGGTAGATGTGGTGAGGTCATGGGCTTTCCTGCGATCTTCCTCATCTAAGATCTTAGCAAGTTCCTCCTGAGTCCCATAGACTCTTCTCCCATCTTCTAAGTCAACAAAAGACGGTACTTCAGGATCTGGCTGTCTTATGTTTGAAGCCTGGACTAAGTGTGGTTCAGGAGAAGAGGTTTCAGTCATAATATGCTTCCCTTTGTCAGTGCGAGGAGGTTGACTGGTGGATGCATCAGGATTTGGAACAGTTACCAAGGCAGAGGAAGGATCAGGGATTTCATCATTTTTCTCCCCCTCAGCAGGTGTAGGAACTTCAGTGGAAAGACCTGCTGACTGAGGAGGTATTGGCACATGAGAGGCCTGAAGAATTGATAGGATATCAGAGACCATGGGCTTTGTCTCAGAAGCATCATTCTTCACGGCACTGAGTTCGGTAGCCATGATTTGATGGGTGGTGGAGAGTTCAGTAACATGGTTGGTGTAGTGGTTGATCAGCTCATTATGTGTTTGTGAGAGTTGATCAATGGCTGAGGAAAGCTCGTTGAGGTGCCCCTTTGATTCCATAGCAGCCTGAAGAATGGAATCTTGGTTATCCCTGAGACCTTTGAAATCTACCCCCTGAAAGAGCTTCAGAAGCTCAATTAGGTTGTTGGAGGCAGTCGTCTGAGTGGCCATATGGTCTTTCATTGATTTAATCAGTGTGGGATCATCAGAAAGTTGTTCTTGTACTGATTCAACGGCCTTGAGGAGGTTTGCAAGTTCCTGATGCTGACCAGTGGCTGTCTCATCAAAGGTTTTGGTTAGTTCGCCAAGTTGTTTGTCAACGAGCCTGGAAGCCTGAAGAATCTTGTCCTGAGATTCTTCCACAGAGGCCCTGAAGTCAGCATAGGAGGCTGCCGCTTCAGTATGCTGATCAGTTAGTTCATCAGTAAGAGCATTGTAAAGACCTTCGTTGGCTTGGCGAAGGACTTTGGCCATACTTCTTTCAGAAGGCGGATGAACATTATCATACTTGATTAACCATTCAGGGGTGGCAGAGGCACCTAATGAAGATGATGATGAAGATGATGGTGAACTGGGTTGTTGTTCCTCAGGATGAGGAGAAGAGAGTTGTTGCTCAGAATGCGGAGGAGAGTTACTTGGACCCTCTATTTCTTCCTCAACATCAGGAAGTGGTTCATCCTCACCAAAATCGAAATCCGTCTCCTCCTCTGACTCATCAGCCAACAAATTTTCATAGTCAGCCAGAGAAGGAGCCTTCAGGGAATCCAGCTCCCCCTCAAAAAAGGGCTCACTTTTGTTGTGGCCAGGTCCTGATCCTTTAGCCATAATAACTGGTGGGGTTTCACCAGCCTGACTAGCCATAATAACTGGGGGGGTTTGCCCAGCCTGACTGTTAGGATCAGTTCCCAAGTGACTTGGACCGCCTGAGGGGGTGATGGGTTCCGTATCAGCGGGTGGTTTGTTTCCCCCTGAGTCTTTGTCCCCCTAAGCACCTTCATCTACTGACGGGTGTTTTCCTGTAGAATCACTATGTACTTTTGGTGATTGTTGATGGCCTCCCTTCCCATCAGGATTGTGCTGTCCTTTTGGGGATTTAGAGGCCTGAACTCCCTGAGACTCTAAGTGTGATTGCTTAGAGACGTTAACGGGATGTGAATGGGTATGGGTCCTCGTCTCAGTGGAGTAGTACTGCTCCACCGAGGATATAGAACCCTGAACTCCCTCAGGCTCTGATTGTGATTTATCAGTGCCTTCACTGGGATGTGAGTGGGTGGATGCTCCTGACCCGCCTGACTTGTTTTTGTCAGTAGGGACATTCGGAAAGGGTGTGCCTGAGGATACTGAGGATGATTGCCCAGTACCCTCCGTTGGCGGTTGTTTTGTGGCCAATGTGGTCTCTTTAATAGGAGTCTTAGAGGTCAAGGTCACAACAACTTTCTTAGTGCCTGAGGCAACAGTCTCAGTGACGAGTGGTTTAGGTCAAACCACCTTACTGGACTGTCCCCCTTTCCCTTTGGTCTTCTTCACCTTCTTGGTTGGTGAAGGAACTGGTGAGCATACATTTTCACCCTGAATCACCATTAACATGTAGGTGGTCAGGGCGACTGGTTGTACCTCAGTAATGTCACTACTAAAGTTGGTCTTATGCAAGACGTCAGGTTTTGTACCTTCTACGTCAGACCTTAAGTAGTCAGAACCAAGGAGGTCCTGAAGCACACAGGAAATGAACCTAAGGTAAGACATGTGTCTTTGCCTATGTTTCCCTAAGAGCTTTGACACGAGGTCACGGAAGATTATTCCTCCGATGTCAATTTTTCTACCCTCCAAGAGACTGAACATCATCAATTGTTGTGATGAGTTCAATTGCTCAGTGGAGGATTTGTTTCCTCCGAGTACCTGAATGACGAATGTCATCATAAGTCTCCAGACAGGGTGAAACCATGTCTTCACTATTGGAGCCTTTGCCAGCAAGGCTTCAGGGGACTCAGTAGGATGCCTAACATCATGAGGCCCTAGGAAAAGCATTTCAACTTTTATTTCCTGATCAGTAGGGTTTGCCTCAAAGTTCTCAACAAAGTTAAGACCTGTGGCCATGATGAAGGTCTTGTAGTTGAAGGAGAGAGTCTTAGTCCCATTCATTACAGTGAAAGTGATGATCGACTCTTTGGTGTCCTTAGGGCTAGTAGCCGTTGCGGTACATCAAAACTCCCTGAGATAGTCATTATAAATGACTTCTGGGGTGGTTGTAAAAGCTGTGGCAAGGAAGCAGTTTTGTAAATACTTAACTACCTCCTTGTAACCCCCATATTGCTGGGGATAGTGGAAATTTCCAACCACATTGTTTTTGGTCAGGTCCACCCCCTCCATTGTGAAGCTCACATTGGGGGCGATGGTTACAGCATTAGAGGAAGCCATTTTATGATCTGGTTAGGTCGAGAAAAAAAAAATGGTCGGATGTTTCTAAATGCTAAGAACACACACAATTTGTTTTGAGAGAGAAAAAAAAGCAGAGTTTGCTTATAATTTTCAAAAACGTGTGTGTGAATTCTTTTGGATGGGTATTTATAGGATAGTGGAGATGGGGGTGTTTTAGACATTTGAGCGATCTTAGTTTATTCAAAAAGAATTATTTGAAATTGTTTTGAATAATGTTTTGGGATCCGCATTTAATGCCAACACTCCACTTTCCTGGTTTGGCGCAACAGTCGAAGTGAACAGTTGAGCAGTTCTGCAAAAGTGCAACTTGCAGAGATGAGTCATCACATATTTGCAATGTGATTGGAGAGGCATTTAATGCCAAGTGAGAATGTGGTGGCCCAGAGGTGGAAGCCAGACAGGCAAAAAGAACAAATATTCTTGAATTAAATATGAGTTCAGTTACCAACCTCGGACATTTACTAACTAGATACTTAGAGCATTTAAGTCAGTATTTAATGTCCTTTTCAGGGCCCTGAATGACTATTCATTCGGTGATTGTTTTCAGGGACTTGGGATTAGTCACTGATGATTCAGGAATAAGGAATGATTCCTGAGAGACAAGGATTCAGGAACTTGGGTTTAGTTCTTGAACCCTCAGGATTTCAGGAACTTGGGTTTAGTTCCTGAGGTTGAGGATTCAGTGAGATGTTTTTCACTGATGTACACATTGAGTCAGGGACCTGAGGTTTTAAGAATTTACACTTCAGTTGGAAGGATTTCAATCAGTGGACTGATTCTCTATATCCAACATTCCTAATTCAGCTTTCAGCCTTGTGAAAGTTGGTTCATCCAAAGGTTTGGTGAAGATATCAGCTAACTGATATTCAGTAGGGATGAAGTGTAATTCAATGTCACCATTCATGACATGGTCCCTGATGAAGTGATATCTGATGATCAATATGTTTTGTTCTCTGATGAAGAACAGGGTTGTTAGAGATTGCAATTGCACTTGTGTTATCACAAAAGATGGGTACCATCTTGTACTGAATTCCATAGTCACTGAGTTGACTTTTCATCCAGAGTACATTTGCACAACAACTAGCTGCTGCAACATATTCAGCCTCAGCTGAGGACAAGGCAACTGATTGTTGCTTCTTAGCACTCCAACAGACTAGTTTCCCACCAAGAATTTGGCAAGAGCCTGAGGTGCTTTTTCTGTCCATGTTGCATCCAGCATAGTCAGAGTCTGAGTATCCTTTGAGATCAAGTCCTGAGCACTTTGGATAGTATAATCCAAGGTTAGGAGTGCCCTTCAGGTACCTGAATATCCTTTTCACAGCAGTGACATGAGATTCTCTTGGGTCAGATTGATATCTGGCACATAGACATACTGAGAATTGGATATCAGGCCTTGATGCAAGTAGATACATCAGTGATCCTATCATTCCTCTAAAGAGAGTTTGATTTACTGGTTTACCAGTTAGATCAGGACCAAGGTTGTTTGTGGGAACCATGGGAGTTTTGACTGAGGCACAGTCACTGAGATCATACTTTTTCAGTAGATTCTTTACATACTTCTCTTGACTGATAGTGGTTCCTCTATCAGTCTGCTTGATCTGTAGAACAAGGAAGTATGTCAGTTCTCCCATCATGCTCATTTCAAACTTCTTTGCCATTAGTTTTTCAAATTGTTTGCAAAGTTTGAAACTTGTTGAGCCAAAGATGATGTCATCAACATACACTTGAACTAGTATGACATCATTATTTGTCTTATAGATAAACAATGTGTTGTCTATCTTGCCTCTGACAAATTTGTTTTGGATTAAGAAGGCTGAGAGAGTTTCATACCATGCCCTGGGAGCTTGCTTCAGTCCATAAAGGGCTTTGTTAAGCTTACAGACATGATCAGGAGACTCATGGCTTTCAAATCCAGGAGGTTGCTCAACATAAACTTCTTCTTTCAGTGAACCATTTAAGAATGCACTTTTAACATCCATTTGGTACACCTTGAAGTTCATGTATGTAGCAAAAGCAAGGAAGATCCTGATGGCTTCCATCCTTGCTACTGGTGCAAATGTTTCCTCATAGTCAATGCTTTCTTGTTGATTATAGCCTTTGGCTACAAGTCTGGCTTTGTTTTTAATGACTATGCCATTTTCATTAGTTTTGTTTTTGAATACCCATTTCATGCCAATGACTGAGACATTCTCAGGACATTTGACCAAGGTCATTACCTTGTTTCTGTCAAATTGTTCCAGTTCATCATGCATGACCTGAACCCAACTTGGATGTTTAAGTGCTTCTTTAACACTTTTGGGTTCAATTGTGGAAATGAAGTCCACAAATAGGCATTCATTGGATGAGGCTGCTCTTAGACTAGCAGCCATGCTCCTAGTGAGCATGCCTTCAGTAGGCTCTCCAATAATATTGACAAGTTTAATGTCCTGAGACCTAGTCCAACTTTCTTGAGGTCCTGGATACTGATTTGAACTTGTGGAGGCCTGATTGGGTAGAGGGGTTGGTTCTGGAGTAGACACATGATCATTGATTGGATCTTGAGTGTCTACCAGCTCACTGAGATTGTTTGGTTCTTGAGTATTTTGAACAGGCTGATTGCTATCATCAGTGTGTGCATGTGCCTCAACAAACTCAATGATGGTTGGGTTAGGTAGGTTGTGAGGGATTATGTAATAGGAGAGATTAGCATCATCTTGATACTGAGTAGAAGGATTGTTTTCAGACAGATATTCATCAGGAGGATATCTTGAAGAATTATCAATTCCTATCTCTTCTACTGAGGCAGTTGAGAACCTGATTGCATCAGTGCTCTAATCAAAGGTAACATGAAATGTTTCCTCAGTCTGCTGTCTCCTTGTGTTGAACACTCTGAAGGCTTTTGAGACAAGTGAGTATCCCAGGAAGTATCCATCATCAGCTTTTGCATCAAATTTCCCTAGGTGATCCTTGTGATTATGAATAAATACAGGACACCCAAAGACATGAAAGTAGCTGATGTCAGGGATTCTTCCTTTGAATAACTCATATGGGGTTTTCCCATGTCTCTTGACAATTATGGATCTGTTTTGTGTATAACAGGCAGTTTTGACTGCATCAGTCCAAAATGGTTGGAAAGGACTGATCCACATAGCATTGTCCTAGCAGCTTCAATGAGTGTTCTGTTTTTCCTTTCAGCAAAACCATTTTGTTCAGGTGTGTATGGAGAGGAAAAGTTTTGGGAAATACCTTTCTCATCACAGAAACATTCAAGTTCATAATTTTTGAACTCTGTCCCATTGTCAGTTCTAATCTGTTTGACCTTAATGTCATTTTGATTTTCAATGTTCCTGACAAAGGACATGATTGTTTCAGCTGCCTGACTCTTTTTGATCAGGAAGAATACCCTGGTGTATCTAGAGTATTCATCCACTATGACCAGAGTATACTTCTCATGATTAATAGACCTTGGACTGATAGGTCCAAATAGATCTATATGGAGAAGATGTAGGCAGTTCCTGATGGAAAAGTTGGTTTTGGTTTTAAAGGATGCTCTGTGATGTTTACCTTTTTCACAAGCTGAGCATGGTTTATCCTTTAAAAACACAAGAGATGGTAAGCCAAGGACCTTGTTTTGTTTTACAATATTGTTAATGTTCTTAAAGTTTAGGTGGGTGAGTCTCTTATGCCAAAGCCAGTTGAGTGTATCAGTGGCCTTAGCAAAGAGACAAGTTCCATCCTGAGTTAGACTGGACATGTCTAATACATAAACATCTTGTCTTCTTGGTGCAATGAGGACAATTTCCTTATTTGCATTGAAGATGGTTCCTTGCTTATCATCAAACTGAACTATGTATTTTGCATCACATAGTTGACTGACACTGATCAGATTATACTTAAGACCATTTACATATGCTATCCTAGTAAAGACAATACCATTGCAGTTTACTGAACCATAACCTTCAGTGAGACATGATGAATTATCAGCAAATATCACTTTGGGTCCTGGTTCTTCCACATATTTGTGCAGACACTCCTTAACACCAGTCATGCTCCTTGAACATCCACTGTCTAGATGCCAAATAGGATCCCTGGAATGCTTTTGCACAAATAGTAAACTGGGTTAGTTTTTTCTAGGACTCCATTTCATGGAGGGTTTGGTATTGTAGGTCTTTATGAAAGTATTAATTGATTCATGGTCAGAGGTTGAGTGGACTAAGCTACCACAAGTTTTGCATTTAGTTGCAGGGGTAGCCTCAGTAGTCTGAGAGGATTGTTTCATTCCTCTTCTTGACTGAATGACCTTTTCTTTTCCTGAGGATTTCTGAGTGAAACTTCCACTAGATTCACAGTGTTTGTCAATTTGACAATCCTCAGGAAGATGATCATTGAATCCACATAAAGGGCAAGGTGGAAAAGGCTTGGCCTTTTGCTTCTGTTTCTGCTTAGAATCAGAAGGGTAGTTCAGGCACTGAGCCTTAAGTCCTGAAAAGTTTGACATGACTGAACATTGTTTATGATCAGAGGTCCTGTGATCTTCCTTTTTGCAGATCATGCAATAAAGGACTCTGTAGCAATCATCAGTGAGATGATTTGTATAGTTGCATAGTTCACATCTTTTCAGGGGTTTTGTGGGTTTGGGTTTGGTCTTTGAGGAAGTTCGTTTTTGTTCCTTCTTGGATTGGGAATATTTCTCAGAAGATGCAATCTTCTCTCCTAGCTTCCTGACCATTTCAGCCAACTGATCAAATTTTGATTCGGGGCTTTGGGTTTATACTTCAGAAGGGACTGAAGTTGATGAGTCATCAGTATTTACTGAGACATCAAGGTTTGCTCTCTTCAGGATGGTTGTACCCCTTCTTGATCTCTCCTTTAGAGAGTGTGGTGAGAAGACAATTGGTGGGAGGCCTAAGTTAGGTGCAGCACCCTGAAGGGTATTTAGTGGAGGAAGTGGAGGGTATGATTCTGATTCAGACTCATTCACAGACTCAGTGATACTGAGCTGTTCAGTGAGTTCAAGCTTACTGAGTTGTTCAGTAAGTCCTAGCATATTTTTCAAAGCCTGACTTTCAGGAAGCAAGATCTTTCCAGTCTCAAAGTTTGGTAACTTACTGACTGGGTTGTCCCTGACAATCCAGTCATTTGACTTGGAAAGCAATTCTTGCTCAAAAGATATGCCAGCTGGAATAAAGTTTATTTCATTATGACACACATCTGGATCAACCATAAGAGGGTCAATTCCAATGGTTTTCTGAGAGATTAATCCCACAGTGTCAAAAACCTTGGGGTTCTTCCTGGTCCAGCTTTGGATGACAGCCTTTTCTTTGTTAAGTTCAGTTTGAAGGGCTTGGTTTTGTTTCAAAATCTCAGTGTTCTGAATTTGTAGAGTTATTGTTTCTAGTTTAGCTTGCTTCAGTACAAGCAGTTCATCTCTACATTTGTTCAATTCTGACACAATATTGTTATATTTTGAAAACAGGTTAAGCCTTTGTTCCTCAACAAACTTTAAATCAACACAAATATAATTCATGTAAGACTGCCAATCAGAATCATCATCCATAGAAAGTAAAGTATTTACCTTCTTCATGGTGATGATGTTGACCCGCTCTTCATTTCTAGCATGGCTATTTCCCACAGCCACCTGATCCTCTTCAGAAAGTGCCATCAGTGCACTAACTCTTATTTCCTCATCTGAGGAAACCTCTTCATCATCCCAATCATATGCTTCAGCTACTAAAACCTTGTTCTTTGTCTGAATAGGTTTAGATGTTTGAGCAGCCTGAGGCAATATGGGGTTAGTTTCAAGAAGTGCAAGTTTAGCTTTGATATTCCTATATTTTGTTTCAAAATCCTTTTGACCCTTGTTTCGGAATTGTTGGGTGGACTGAAATATTTTAGGTTGAAACTTGCTAGTTCCTGAGGAACTATTTCCTGAAAACTTGTAAGAGGGTTCTGAGATAGTTTTAGAATAACAGTCCCTAGCAAAATGACCCTTTTTACCACATTTAAAACATTCAGTGGTCTCATTTGCTTTTGGTTTTGTAAAGTTAGACTGATTTATTTTGATGAAACGTCTTGAACTAACAAGGAGTGCCCTTTCTTGGAATTCCAAGTTCAAGTCGTTCAGGTACACCTCACCAGTCCTTTCATCAATTTCTTCTTCAGAATCCTCTTGAATATCCTGCACAACACCATTAGAATAGAAAGCAGTTGATATGGGTGTTGAGGTTAAGGCCTTTTTGGACTCAAGAGCTTTTGAGTCAGGGTATCTCCTTGAGATCAGGTTGTCTTCATAGACAAACTTCCCATAAATTTCAGGGAGCTCAAGGGTCTGAATGTGGCTAGCATTCCTCAGGCCTTATGAGAAGTTGAGCCACTTCTCAGGGAGACTGTTGACAAAGCCAACATTTGTCTCATGCTTGGACAATACAACACCATCATTTGATAATTCATTTATCAAAGTCTTGTATCTGGTGTAGGTCTGTGAGAGACTTTCAGAGTCTTTTTGCCCTGAAAGTATTATACTCAAGTTTAAGGTCCATGACCCTATTTTCCTTGGTATCTGAGGGACCCTCAAAGCTGTTTACCAAGTCATCCCAAGTTTGCTTGGCTGTTAGACAGTTGATGACTGATTCCATTATATCGTCAGGAAGACATGATATAAGGATGCTTTTCAGGCGTTGGTCTTGATTGACCACCCTCCTCTCATCAATGGTCCATTGGGCCTCAGGCTTGTTTAGCCAGTAAGATAGCAAATCATACGCTTCTTCCATTTGCTAAATTTCCCAGCTTCAAGTCTGGGTGCAACAGCGGAGTAGCTGCCACCCTTTTTGTCGACTAGCTGGGGTACATTGATATCAGCCATAGTAGGATCTTGGTTTTAAAAACCTAGAGCACTCTTGGTTAGTTTAAAAGATTTTATAAACCAGAGGCTCTGATACCACTTGTTGGTCCCTTTACACGATTAGAGTTAACTAGAAAGTTAATCTATTTGTGTTTATGACTAATACAATGTTTAAGGTTAATTCTAACAGTTATAAAACGTGAATATAAAAACAACAATATTTTTCAACGTTTAAATTCTTATTAGAAATAATTCCAAGAATCTATACCCAAGTGTTTTGCGGAACAAACACTTGGGATTGAATAGACAAGGGTATGGGGTGTCTCCTATCGAAACTCAAGTTTTGCTTGAGTGGTAACAATATACCCACTGAGCTATCTCAGTGAGTTGTATACTCTTGTAGGAGAGAAGTTCCTTTGTAAAATTTCAAGAATTTCAATATACAAAGCACACTTTAACTTCTCTCCATTCTGATCTATTTATACAAGTAATCTAAGTATAAGTGATTAAATATAATACAAGTTGTTGAGGTTGCGTGTCTGACAATTACAAATAGTAATTGTCATTTCCAAGAACCAATAGGAAAGGGCTAATAAGACTTTGGGAGTTGTTGGCTGACACTCCATGACTTTTAGCCGCAATAGGGAAGGTTGGATCTGACAAGAGAAGAGTGTTGGGTTGACACTATTATCTTCTCAGATCTTTTCCCTATTGTTCCCGCCTTTTCTTCAGGCGTTGGTTCCTCAGTCTTTCAATCACTTTGTTTGTTGAGGAGACTGGGGTTCAGTGAGTTCTTGTCCAACACTCACTGAACCATCATCTTCTTCTTTGGCTTAAGTCCTACTCAGGGAGTACGCCTTACTGAGAAGTGAATCCTTCTTCTTGAATTCGCCTTAAGCATCTTGAAGATGACTCACTGAGAGGCTGTTCTCTCAGTGACTTGAATTGTTCTCGGTTTAAGTTTAACACTTAGTTAATTTGTGTCCAAATCATGTTTAACGTATTCTTGGGTTTTTCATGACCCAACATGTTGGCAGGCTAATGCCGGGCGGCGGCAAAGCTTCATCGAGGTCCGCACATCAGCCGCTTGCACCAAACTTTGCTACTCAGGAGGATATTTCGGCGGTGTTAAGGCAAAAGCAACAAGAGAATGACTTGTTGAGGAGGCAAAATGAACTGCTCCTACTTCAGCAGCAACAGATGCACTCTCGACAAATGGGCTTCGAATCTTTCTTAGGGCAGTTTGTGAGCCACTACAACAATAACCCAGGTAATCCGTTTCCCATTAACTTTCCCACATTTCCCCCAATGCCCCCAATTCCCCCATTTCCCAACCCTAATCCCGGCCCTAATTCATTTGACAATTGTTATCGTCCCGTCTTTCCCAACTCTACTACATGCCCGGGTGAAAGTTCTAACCCTGATCCTAGTCGTAATTATGCCGAGCCGACACCCGACCTTAACCAATTCATAAGACAAATGAATCCTCATTTGAGCCACGTTCCCGATAATTTTAATGCTAGTGGTGGTGAGGAGGCGGAGGGTGAGGAGGAGGGGGAGGAGGAGGAGGAGTCGGAGTATGTATGAGTAGGCGTAGTTTAATTTGTATCGTATTTGTTATTAGTTATGTAATACAAGAATCTATTGCCGAATTTTGGTTTGTTTTTGTATAAAGTTCGTATTTGTTAGTTTAATTAGTATTGTATTTGTCGAATTTAAGTCATAGATGAGTAATTTGGCATTGTATCATATTGCCGAAATGGTATTGCGGATATTGGTTGATTTACAGGTGTAATGGTAGGTTTTTTCAAGAAAAAATTCCGGAAAAAACCTGAAAATGCAGGCTGCTGCTGCATTTTTTTTTTCTTTTTTTGCATACTTGACATTTTGGGTCGACATTGTCGACCCAAAGAACAAAGAATTTATTGTCCCATTTCGCAGAAATTGCACATAAACAGTGCTTATATATTCTATTTGGTACGACAATGTCGTACCAAATGGGAACACATTTTTAATATTTTATATGTTTGGTACGACAATGTCGTACCAAACTGTATTTCCTATTATATATTACTAATTGAAATAAATGATTATCTGAAAATAAATAAATATTTGGTACGACATTGTCGTACCATTTTGAATTTCGGAAAAGTATTTTACATATTTAAATAAATGATTTAATAAAAATAAAAAAAGAAAAATGGATTTGGTACGATAATATCGTACCAAATTTGCAAATAGGTGTCGACCCAAACTGCTATTTAAATGTTTGACTGGTTTGTGGTTCCCCTTGTACTGTGGTCGCACTCCTTTGGAAATATGTCGAGACAAATTGATTTGGGACGACCATAAAGGGTCGAGAATGTCGACCCAAACTGTTTGTCTCGACTTTTCTTTATGATTTGACACTAAAATATCGTGCCAAAGGTGAACCTTTTTTGTAGTGAGACGGTTGCAGAAGAGCAGTGGACGGCGACGTATCTTACTAGTTACTACAATCCTCACTATGGCCACCTCCGCCCCATGTTTATTGCCATTTATCAGTTTTTATTTCTCTGTTATACATACATACGCAGACTTTTAGTTTAGATATCTACATATACAAGTTGGAGATGTTAACATAAAAATATTAAAGTTTGTAGGGTATTATGATATTTTTCGAGATAGAGATCTGATAAATGAACATTTTAAAAAGTACGTTAGTATTATATAGATATGACCCTTTATATTAATGATATATGACGATCCCAATTGACATGCAAAATCAATATTCATTCATCATTGCAAAATCAATATTCATTCATCATTCAACCTCTTAGAGTTACAACCTTAATACCCTATTATACCCTATTTATAATGAGCGATATCCTATACTTAACCTAATAATTTAGCTTTATCATCGTGTAAATACAATAAATTAAAAAGAAACGAGCTAAATTAAACTAATTAATAATAATAAAAATTAATATTGGAGTCGACATGTGCTTCAAGTCCGTGATAACTCAAGTAAGTGTTGACGGTTAGCTGTCTTGAGCTTCATAACAACGACCACTTCACGTCGATGGCCATCTCACTTCAATGACCTATGTTACATTCCAAGAGTTTTAATCCAAAGTTTTTTATATTTATTCTCTGGATATTACTGAAAAAGACAATAAAATAAATCTCTGTCACTTGCTAGACTATAAGGTTTTGGTAATTCAAGACTATAAAATACATCTCTATCAAGTGCTAGACTATAAGGTTTTGGACCTTTCGGTGATTTCAAAAAGACTATATATATTGTAAGAAGTTATAAGTTACGTGCACGTACCTAATTTACACGCAAATCAAATTTATTATAAAATTTTAGTTTAATATACTAATGTATTAAAATTTGGCAATGTTTACTGTTCTGTAAATGTGATATTACACGCTCGAGGTTCACACCATGTGTATAACAAATAATTATATTTTAATTAAATTTGTTTGGTGCTAACTAATAAGTGGTGTTTTAATTTTGATACATACAACCTCGTGCATCTACATATTTTTTTTTATTACAATTAATTTAATTTATTATTATCCGTATTCGAGTTTGACTTGTGTATGCACATATTATTAAATACGGATTAAGTTCGAAAAATAACTATAACGAATAATAATATTTCAAGTATATTTGCTTGAGTTTGAAATTATTATCAAATTTGTTTAATAATCATATTGTTTTAGTATTTTAATTTGATATTTTTATTGGATATAAATTTTTATATATGTTATATTTAACAACAACAATAACAACAACAACAATATTATTATTATTATTTTATTAAACATCACTTTATTAGAAATTCATATGATTTACAAGAAGTTAGTAGGATGCAGAGGTACTAACTTGGCTCCCACTCATCTAGCTATAGAAAAGCTAATCCTACTAAAGATATGAGCAGCAGCACGTGCTCTAATGTCTTGGGTCATCGAGAACTTTTGGATCCGCTTTAGTAAGGTCACTGCATCCATCTCAAGTTTCCCAAAAGAAGAGAAAGAGAAAGGGAGGAACCCATATCCAATATTTGCGCACTTAGCCTCATACTTGACGTGTTTACATTGTGCAGCCTCAATCACCACACGACCCAACACAAAATCAACCATACCAGTTTGCGTCAGGGGCGACGACCGAGTCAAATCAACACATACATCAAGCCCTCTGTCCAACGAGTAGCGTAACATATCAGTTGGACGTAAAGGTTTGTCCCATTCCCTACAAAGCGATATCAACCTTTTTACGAACCAAAATACCCGATCGAGAACATATAACAACAAGAACATCACGTACCACGTTATGACGATGTTTAATACCAATAATACCAGCACAAGATACAGCATGGTCCCCATAAATATCCCCAGTAAAGACTCTGGAACAAGCTGAGCACGGCATCTGAATAGAGAATAGGGGAACAACTAGCCGATAACATAACACGCACCGGTAGGTCCTAGCATTCATAGTCTGTCCCAACCCAGATATCGGAACCACCCTAAGCCAGTCCGAAGTTTAGTCCTCTATTTGCGATTTCCATAACGCTATCTGTCGAGTAGATAAAGAAAATGTAGATTCGGTTGTTTGGGTAACACGTGTGAAATATATCTGCCAGTTTCTTTATGAGTTTGAGGGCATCGATCTCACATGGATTACTCAAAAGGTCAATCTCTATTTTCGCATTAAAAGAACACAAGGCATCATCAAAGGAAGGCCTATAAGTTACAATACCAGAATGTCGAAGCAACTTAGTCTGCAAGCAAGCAAATTGAAGTCTAGACGCAAGAAATGCATAGTTTAAGATGTCACCTACTGAATAAACACCAAGCCCCCCGAACGCAAAGGGTAAGGTAGGAAGCCTCCATTTCCAATCACCAAAACAAGGTCCAAAAGCAGTGACAATACGCTCTAGAGTAGAACGAAGAGCCACATCAAATGAAATATGAGCACGCTCAAAGACCCGGGGAGAGCAAGTGCGCATAGCAAGATATAATTTGGAAATACCGGTACAAGCATGAAGTAGCAACAACTCACATTAAGGATCATTAATCTTAGCAACAGCACCCATAAGCTCAATGGTTTTGGCAACTCTTTTCATAACAAGCTCACTACTAAAATCAAAGTCCACACTAGCGGGCCCACACAGTAAATTAACACCGTGCAAAGGTCGGATAATATTAGGTGGGAAAACACCCACAAGCCTGCTTCTGGGATCTTCCTTAGGCCAAAAAACCTCAGTTTGTCAACATTGAGGTGCAAACCACAATGAGGTCCATCCACCATGATAAGCTCTAAAACCTTCCCCACAACCAAAGTATCTCCAATAATACTGCCATCATCCAGATACCAAGCTTGAAGGGAAAGGCTAAACGAGTCTCTAATCTTGCATACCAAAGGATGTAACACTAAAGAAAAAAGCAAAGGTCCAAGTGGATCACCTTGTTCCACACCTTGATGCGACCATAAAATGTGTTCCCCATAATATAATCTAGCTGGGCTGGAGTAACAAAATTCCACCCAATGTGAAATAGCAGGACAACGAAGGCGAACCTCGTGTAGCATAACCTCACGATCCACCAAGTTGAAGGCGTTTTTGAAATCCACCAACAACATTAGAAGACCCACATCATCTCCACGGTATTATTATTATTATTATTATTATTTTTTTTTTTTTATTTATTTATTTTTTAATTATAAACATCACTTTTATTAGAAACATTTAGGATTTACAAGAAGTTAGTAGGGAGCCGAGATACTAATTGGGCTCCCACTCCTCTAGCTATAGAAAAGCTAATCCTATTAAAAATATGAGCAGCAGCACGTGCTCCAATGTCTTGAGTCGTCGAAAACTTTCGAATACGCTTCAACAAAGTCACAGCGTCTTTTTCAAGTTCCCCAAAAGAAGAGAAAGAGAAGGGGAGGAACCCATATCCCATACATGCGCACTTAGCCCCATACTTGACGCGTTTACGTTGTGCAGCTTCAATCACCACACGACCCGGTACGAAATCAACCATACCAGTTTGCGTCAAGGGCGATGATTATTATTTTTATTTTTTATTATTATTATTATTTTTTTGTTATCAAACATCACTTTATTAGAAACTCATAGGATCTACAAGAAATTAGAGGGGAGCCGAGATACTAACTGGGCTCCCACTCCTCTAGCTATTGTAAAGCTAATCCTACTAAAAATATGAGCAGCGGCTCGCGATCCGATGTCTTGAGTCACTGAGAACTTTCGGATCCGCTTCAGTAAGGCCACTGCATCCTTCCCAAGTTCCCCAAAGAAAGAGAACGAGAAGGGAAGAAACCCATATCCAATATCGGCACACTTGGTCTCAAATTTGACACGCTTGCGTTGTGCATCCTTCCCAAGTTCCCCAAAGGAGACGACCCTGTCAAATCGACACAAACATCCTGCCCACCGTCCCAAGAATAGAGCAATACATCAGCTGGGCGTAAGCTTTTGTCCCTTTCTCCACAAAGGCCGATGTCAACCTCTTTACGGGCTGAGATCCCAGACCGAGAACAAATATCAGCGAGAGTGTCACGTACCACGTTGTGCCAGTGCTTAATACCAATAATACCAGGGGGACACCTAGGCGGTAGCATAAACCTGGAACAAGCTGATCATTGCATGATCCCCGTAAATGTCCCCCGCAAATAACCTGGAAAAAGCTGAGCATAGCATCTGGACAGAGAACAGGGGGACACCTAGGCGGTAGCATAAAATACACCGGTAAGTTCTAGCATTCATAGTCAGCTCCAACCCAGATATCGGGGCCACCCTAAGCCAATCGGAGGTGTAGTCTTCCCGTGGCGATCTCCAAAACGCCATCTATCAAGCGGATTGGCCAAAAGTGGATTCAAACATTTTAGTAACATGTGTGAAATATATATCTGCCAATTTCTTCATAAGTTTGGGGGCGGCGATCTCATTCGGGTTACTTAAAAGGCCGAACTCCAATTTCGCGTTAAAAGTACACAGAACGTCGTTAAAGGAAGATCCATGATATACTATGCCAGAATGTCGGAGGAGCTTAGCCTGTAAGCTAGCAGATTGGAGTCTAGACGCAAGGAAAGCATAATTCAAGACATCACCTGCAGAATATACGCCAAGCCCCCCAAACTCAAATGGAAGCGTGGCTAATCTCCATTGCCAATCCCCAAACCCAGGTCCAGAAGCAGTGACAATACGTTCCATAGAGGAACGAAGCGCCGCATCAAATGAAATCTTGGCACCCTCAAAGACCCGGGGAGAACATGTGCGCATAGAGAAGTATAACTTTGAAATACCGGCACAAGCACGGAGAAGGAGAAACTTACATTGAGGATCATTAAGCTTAGCAACAGCATCCATAAGCTCGATGGTTTTAGTAACCCTTTTCATAGCAAGCCCACTACGAAACTCAAAGTCCACGCTAGCCGGCCCACCCAATAATTTAACACCGTGTAAAGGGCGAGCAATATTAGGCGGGAAGACACCCGCGAGCCTGCTTCTGGGATCTTCGGTTGGCCAAAAAACCTTAGTTTTATCCACATTGAGATGCAAGCCACAACTAGGTCCATATGACATAATAAGATCTAGGACCTTCCCCACAACCAGAGTATCACCAATAATAGTGCCATCATCCAGATACCACGCTTGGAGGGCAAGATTAAAAAAGTCTCTAATCTTGCGTACCAGGGGGTGTAACACTAGGGCAAAAAGTAGAGGTCCGAGTGGGTCGCCTTGTTGCACCCCTTGGTGCGCCCATAAGATGTGTTCCCCATAATAAAGTCTAGCTGGGCTGGAGTAGTAGAATTCCACCCAACTTGAAATAGCAAGGCAGCGAAGGCGAACCTCCTCTAACTTAACCTCCCGATCCACCAAATTAAAGGCATTTTTGAAATCCACCAGCAACATCGAAAGACCCACCTTATCCCCACAGTCTTCAAGGAATCGATTCACAGCGTGAAGAATAGCCTCCCCTCCTCCAGACACCCCAACACCGAACTGTAGATCGTTCAAATAACCATCAAAAGAATGACCAATCAAGGAAGCACCAATCTTAGATACTAAGCGCCTCCAAATGGTCCCCACAACAATGGGACGGATACCACCTCCTGGCTTGATCAGCGGTGTGAGGGGAGCACTAGCAATGTATTCAGCCAACGCCCTTGGGCATTGGCCACCGAGAAACAGATTCACTACTTGGGTGATAGAGGCAATTAACTCATCCGAAACAGCCACAGCAGCACCACTCAAACAGTCCAAAAGGTGTTGGGCACGCAAACCATCTCGACCGCAAGAGGTACCACGGGGGAAACTCTTAATCATATCAAGAACCACAGCAGGAGATGCAATGAGGTTATGTTGATCAATCGGTATATCCGGCCGAGCAAGAGCAGACTTGAAGGGATGTTTAGCTTTTAAGTCCTCGAGAGTGGTATCATTATAAGGAGCAACACCTGAAGAAGAAAGAACTCCGACAGCCGCAGAATAATGACCATCACAAATCTTCCTCTTACATTGCTTGACATTACGCTCACCCAAATCCAAGGTACCCTCATCAATATTAGACCATGTAGGAGGGTTCGGCTAAAACCTCTCTAACAAGCTGCAAACTACTCCCAGACGTACCCCAAGAGCGAATGGCATTAGCAATGTATTCTTCTTGGCGTTGGCGTTTAATAGCAGACCTGCACTCTATGTTACTCCTCGGGCAAAAGGTTTTAAGGAGACAAAGAGGTAGGACTAACAGGCTAACCCAACAAGAAATGTCCTCAGGTGTGCAGATCACCTTATCGAGGGCTCCTTTCAATACGCGAGAGAATCCCAACCGACACTTTGGAGGGATGGATTTAACCGTGTGCAACCCTTTAGAGAACAAGGTGTCAAGTAAGTGTAGATCGAAACCATCATGCTCCGCCAAAACCGAATCCTCACCACGAGCAATTTGAGTCGAAGAAGGGAGTTGTGGTTTGACAAGATCAAACAGCACAAACCTAACGACACCATCGCCACAATCAGGGGGTGACACAAAATCAGGTCCATGCCGACATTTTGAACGAAGAGTATGCGTCTTAAAACAATTTCCACATAACCAAAGACCCATACGTTTCAACGTGACCTCAGCCGCCTCAAAAACGGCAAGATTAGTGGCCAAAGAAAGTTTGGTGGTGGCCAGCGCATCCCCACTGAAATGACGATCACGAAGGTGAGAGATTAACGAGGTTTTGGTGAGCCCATTTCCACCACCATCTTGACAACCACTTAAACCGACAAAAGGACAGTGAAACCGTATGATTGCCATGGAAGCCAGATCGTCAAAACATAAACAAAGCCCACAACCAAAGCCCACTTAAACCGACAAAACGCAAGCCCACAACCAAAGCCCACTTAAACTGACAAAACGCAATGTCAAATTATCAAAACGCAAGACCCACAATGAGGCCAAAACGCAATGTCAAATTATCAAATCGCAGTCCTACAACCAGATTGTCAAATCGCAATCCCACAACCAGGTCAAAAGGCAAAGACAAATGGTCAAAACGCAATCTCACAACTGGAAGGTCAAAACGCAAGGTCAGAAGGTCAAAATGAAGTCAAAACGCAGGGTTACCATCACCAAAACGCAATCCTCACAGGGCGGGGCCCACAAAGCAGGACATACCCCAAAACGCAATCAAGAGGGTGAGGTCCACAAAGCAAATCGCAAACCTTCTTTAACCAGAGGACAAAACCCAGAAACATTTTGAAGAAACCAACCACCACAAACGAGAGGATAATCACAAACCAAATCAAGAGAAACCCAACGTTTTAAAGAAGACAAAACGATCTCACAGCAAACAACTAACCCGAAGCGGAATTTATTAACATCAGTCCTAACAAGAAGTATATAGCTCGACTTTTCTTGGAAGTGAGCCGAACACTTTCCTACTTTATCACACAAAGCACTCGACAAGATGATGACTCACAAACACACGTTAAGAACAAGAGAAGTGTGGATCATATGGGAAAAATACTAGTCGAATGATTATAACCTTTGGAAAGAAATAATACAATGACTAGGAGGGAAACCATACACACACTCTCTTTTGCAATATGAGACATAAACTAAGATATAAGAGTGTGTGTGGTTTTATGAGTTCACAGCCATCCAAGTGGGCTTGGATGGGCTTTACATTGGACCTAATGTGGGCTAATGTATTGCACTACACTTATACTTAAGTTACAATCATTACTAGTGCCATAAGCCCACTATTCTTAATACATATTATACATGATACTTAGCTCTAACATACAAATGACCATCACTTTCTAAATAGCATAAATTAAATGCTAACAATCTCCCCCTAAGGGATGGTCATTTCAATGATGCTCCCGTGATTGGTCTTTTGCTCTTGATGTCTTGAACTTTAAGTGTCAATGTATAATATTCTTCATTTAATGTTCCTTCATGCACTGTGATCTTCAAAGTTTCGTCTTTTGGTCGTTCCTGCCTTGATCTACTTCTTCTGTCCGGATGCGTCGTTGTTGTAGATGATGATGGTGGATGGACTTTCGTCGGTACCTGCATAAGACAGTTAGCAATAAATCGTCCAGCGCTTATAGGTTCAGATTTCGAGATCGTTTTCAGCCTAGTGTGATAACTTTCTCTGATCTTAACCAAGTCCGTTGAGAGCCTCTGAAGTATACCGAAGTATCACTTCAAGACTGTAGACCGTTTGAAGCGAGTAACCATCATGACATAAGACAAGATCTTTAAGATCTCAATAAGACTCATACAACTTGTATCCTTTTGAGTGAACACAAGTGTATTGCATAGGAATTGTTCCTAAGAGATCTTTTGATGAATCTCATGTCTCTAGACTCAATTATGTGCGTTTTGGTTTTAGTCGTCGGAGGCATGGAGCAGAGTGCCACCTTTTCAATATCAACACATCTCGGAGTGAGAGGTCGATAGATTATGCAGTGTTCTCCGTGAGAAATGAAACAAATATCTTTTAAGAGATATCTGAGTGGATATGAAGGGTGGTGCAATGCGTCACTGGGTCCATGACGTCTTGTCTTCAATATCAGTATCACCTTAGTGAGTACCGATAGCAGATGTATTGACCCGGTTTCTGACCTAAGTTTTCATGGAGGGCTATTTCTTTTCACCCTTTCATTAAACTTTTCTTTTTCATTCTTCAACCCCTTCTTTCTCCTTTCTCATTTACTCTTTTTTTCAATCTTACCTAAGGACTTCTAATTCTAAGCTATTGGAATTGTCCTTGGGTAGATCCCTCCGGTTCTGGCGGATCATTGGACATAACCTAACCATAATCACCTTATTACTCCATGATTATCCTAGATTATTTGTCACATGCCATTAAACCTTGTGAAAATCTCTCAACGTGTTTATGAGAAAACACATTTATTTAACACATTGAGAGTTTTGCATTTTTGAAGTACTCCCCCTTCACATGTGCTCATGCATTTTTAAAATAAATTGCACATGTCGGGTAGAGTTCCCACATTTTAAATGATTGGTTTTCAATGAACATGACCTTCGCGAGACACGCTTACATTACTAGATAGACTAGCTTGAAATTATTACTCGTCCCGGTCATATTCAAATATCATCTCTCGAATTGGTACATTCTACTCAGACAAGTCCTTTGCGAGACATGCTTACATCACTGGTAAACCAGCTTGAAGTTATTACCCATCCCGGATATGTCTTTTCGATAACTGACATTTAGTTTCGTCAATTCGAGGGTTGTTCTAAGTCTTTAGATTCAAACCACGAAGCTTCTTTTTGATCACATTTTAATCACGTCCTCTCCCCCTTATATCTAAGAAATTGCGCTCCGCCTGATGTACTCTTTGCTGTAACTTGGCAACCGGCATGGTCTGCTTCTGAAAATGCTATTAGTGTAAACTCCGAATCCTTCGGATACCAAAGACCCATGTTAATGGTTCTTTGAAGGTATCGAAAGATCCGTTTAACCTCTTGGAGGTGAAGTTCGGTAGGCCTTTCCTGAAATCGTGCAAGTAAATAAACAGCAAAATGTATATCTGGTCGGCTTGCAGTTAAGTACTTGAGAGACCTAATCATGCTCCGATATTTCTTCGGATCCATGGGTTTCCCATTTAGGTCAGCGCCTATCTTGGGTGAAGTGACCATTGGTGTACCAACAGAGTCACAATTGTCCATTCCATGTTTTTTCAAAATTTCAATTGTATATTTAGCCTGATTTAGAAAAATTCCACGTGGGGATTGATGAATTTGTAAGCCTAAAAAGAATTTTAATTCACCCATCATGGACATTTCGAATTTGCTTTTCATGAGATTTTCAAAATGTTTTGAATGTTGCGGATTAGTGGACCCAAATATTATGTCGTCCACATAAATCTGAACAATCAAAATGTCATTTTTATATTTTCTTGTAAACAAGGTTGGATCAATTGTTCCTTTGGTGAAATTATTCGACAACAAGAAAGATGATAACTCGTCATACCACGCCCGTGGGGCTTGTTTCAAACCATAGATTGCTTTCTTTAGCTTGTAGACGTATTCCGGATGATCTTTGTCAACGAAACCGTCTGGTTGACTCACGTACACTTCTTCCTTCAGAGTTCCATTCAAGAATGCCGTCTTGATGTCCATCTGATAAACTGTGATGTTCTTGTGAGCTGCATAAGCTAAGAAAATCCTGACTGCTTCAAGCCTTGCAACTGGTGCGAATGACTCTTCAAAATCTATCCCTTCTTCTTGTATGTATCCCTTTGCCACCAGACGAGCTTTGTTGCGAATTACAGTAATTTCTTCATCCTTTTTGTTTTTCCATAACCACTTAAGATCAATGACGAGTTTGTCAATTGGTCTTGGAACTAAATCCCAGGTGTCATGGATTTGAAATTGAAGAAGTTCTTCCTGCATCGCTTCAATCCAGGCATTATCTGCCATTGCTTCCCGAATGTTCTTAGGTTCTATGAGACTGACTGAGCAGACATAGATGCACATGTCGCAATTGGTGTTTAGTTGTTTTCTCGTCTGAATTGGTCTTGAAGGTTCACCAATAACCTGTTCAATCGGATGGTCTTTTGTCCACTGTAATGTTGAAGGGTACCTTGGACTGAAAGAATGTGTGTTAGTCAGTTCATGTAATCTGGAAGATGATTCACCAGATTCCGTTCCAAACGGGTTTTCAAAGACTTCTTCGTCTAACACAGCATTATTTTGTTCTTGCTCATCAATTCTTGGTAGAACAATTTCAGTTACTGGAGATGGTCGAGTAAATGTAGATGATGTTGACGTTGAGGGAGTTGGTGCACCAACTTCGACTGTTGTGGATGCATCTTGATTTGGTGGTGGTGGTGGTGGTTGTTGAGGTTGAGTGGGTGCAGCGGAATGTTGGTTAGATGCATTTTTTGAAGCGCCACCATAGTATTCATCGAACATAAACTCGAAGAAGTTATCCAGTTCTTTAGTTGTAGGTTGTTCGTTATGAATTGATTGAGCTCCTTGAGGTGCGAGTCCCAAACTGATATGTCCGAAAGTCATCGGGTTAAGAGCGGGTTCTAGAGCGAGTCTCTCAGAAGCCATTTGTGAAATTTCATCAAACTTCACATTCATCGTCTCCATGATCTTTTTCGTTCTCTTGTTATACACCCTGAATGCCCTCGAGTTTTCAGAATAACCAATGAAGATTCCAATATCACCCTTAGCCTTCAACTTTCCTAAATCTTCTCTGTCATTAGTTAGATAACATAAAGCACCAAATACATGTAGGTAAGAGATATCCGGTTTTCGGTTGTTGACAAGTTCATATGGGGTTTTATTGAATCTTGGATGGATTAGGGATCGGTTTTGAGTAAAACAAGCAGTTGATACAGTATCAGCCAATAAGAATAACGATGCACTGGAATAAATCAGCATTGTGCGAGCAGCTTCCACAAGAGTTCTGTTTCTTCTTTCAACTACCCCGTTCTGCTGCGGAGTTCTAACAGCTGATGTCTGGTGAGTAATACCAGTTTCTTCAAAGAATGTTCTTAACTCCTGATTTACAAATTCCGTGCCATTGTCCGTTCTTACTATCCTAACTGGAGCTTGAAGTAGAACTTGAATCCGCTTCAGAAAGGTGATGATGGTGCCTGGTGCTTCGTCTTTTGATCTAAAAAACTTTACCCATTTATATCTTGAATCGTCGTCAACAATTACAAGAATATATTTTTTCCCATTTATGCTTTGAACTCTCATTGGGCCACATAAGTCCATATGCAACAAATGCAATCTATCAACCGAACTGGGTACGAGTTTAAGTTTGAATGTTGCCCTTTTGTTCTTGCCTTGCTCACAAGATGGACATAAGTGTTCTTTGGTGTATTTAAACTTTGGGAGACCGGAGACGATGTTGTCTTTGGCAAGTTTGTTTATGGTGTCAAAGTTAAGATGGGACAAACGTCTATGCCACAACCAGGATTTTGTTTCGCCTGCCCTGGTCATGAGACAAATAGGAGATTAAGAGGCCATTTGGTTTATGTCAATTGCATAGAGATTGGTGACACGATTCCCAATTAAGAGATCATTTCCAACCAAATTTCTAACAAAGCAAGTGTTTCTCCTAAAAGCAACCTCTAAATCAGCATCACAAAACTGCCCGACTGAGAACAAATTGTGTCCCAACCCTTCGACATAGTAAACCCGAGTGATCAAGTAATTTCCAAACCGAAGATCTCCATAACCCGGAATAGCTGCAACATGATCATTCCCAAACCGTACAGTCCCCATGAACTGCCACACAAAATTGATCAGCAGCTTTAGATTCCCGGTCATGTGCTTGGAGCAACCCGAGTCGACGATCCAAAGACAAATCTCAATGACCTGCAAAGAACAGATGATTTTGTATATGGAAACCGTTTAACATTTGGTTCCAAGGGGTTAGAAGTAACAGGTGTATTACACTTAGAACTGGTTTCCTTAGATGCATTGGGAACTATTTCTAATGTGCCATTCTTAAGTGCAAACTTTCTACCCGTTGGTTTCCATGCACAAAACTTGGTGTGATCCTTAGGTAATAGGCTGCTAGTGGTTTTCCTAGCTTTTGCAATAAGTCTTCGAACATATCTAGACTTAGCCCTAGTTACTGAAGGATTCTTTTTCTGTTCAGGCATATCATTCTTTTTCACATTATTAGAAACATTATCATCACAGGCATTTTTAGACAAAGATTTCTTTTGCATTAAACAATCAGAATCATTACATGCATTAGAAATAGGAGTCTTAACATTACAACTAGATGATACATGTTTCTTCTTGGAAAGCGGTAAATTCCTATGGTGTTCTTCTACTTTCTTGCATGCACTCTCAGAAACAGGCGAGACACTAGGTTTCTTGTTATTGCTCCTAGACTGTCTTTTGCTCCTAGAGTTGCTTTCTAATCCTGTAGAAGGTAAGGCACACTCATTAGAATTTTTGTTGTTGTCCTGTAATGTTGTTGTAGCATTCCTAGACTCATTTGGATTATCTTTCTTACTTTTGTCTATCGCCCTATATGTTTTAGATGTAGAGGCAGACGCAGTAGTGGGACTAATCCTATAAAGGCCAGGTGCTATAACATTCGATGTTTCGACAACAACTTTCTCTTTTTTGTTTCTCATTAGGCAAGGGGGTTAATGGTGCAATACCCGTAGTTTCCTCACCCTGCCCTTTTTGACTTGCAAGCTGAGACTTCAAAAAATCAATTTGACCTTGCATGTTTTTATAAGAGCGCTCATACGACAATTTGTCATACTTGCATTCTTCCTTTTTCGTATCAAGTTGTTTAAAATATGTAACATTTTGCTTTTCAAGCTTAAGAAGCGCCTTTTCATATTTTACAACAATTTCAGAAGTCTCAGCTCGAAGTCTTTCATCATCCTCAACAGAATATGTTTGATAAATAATAGACATAATGTCGGTCGATAGAGCTTCGAAGGAGAGAGAGTCATTTTGATGTTCCAAAACCTTTATTCGTTCCAAGTATTCATTAGCTTCCTTCACTAAGGATTTGTGGTCCTTAACGAATTCTGCTGACTCTTTCAAAAGATTGTGTTCCACATTTTGAACAACCGCATAGATTGCAGCAATGTGTGGATTAATGTCATTGTCAAACATTCCTTTTAGTTCAGTATGAAAACTTGAAAACCAGTCTTTGTTGTTACTGTTTGTTTTGGATGCCACAATACTTTGAAGTGTTTCAATTCTCAGTTTAAGATCATCCAAATATAGTCTAGCCGCACTTGTTTCACAAGTGTTTTTAGATGCCATTTGTTCGATGTTAGACAGATGTTTTGAGACAAATATTCGTTTTGCGACAGCCACTGGTTGTTTGAAAAATATTGGTGACTCTTTTTGAACAAGATGAACCCCAGAAAGTTTGTTAAGATCATTATATTCTATGGGTTTTATTTCTCTGTTCAATTGTCGCATTTTGATTCTACTCTCTTCGAAAAGCTTAATCATCTCAACAGAATCATAACCCGGAGGAGGATCATGCACATCATTTACAAGAGTACCATCATATAACACATTCTGTTCTTTCTGAGCCTTTTTGAGATTATAAGGGTTTTCACATCCAATTGCCATTTTCTTTAAAGTATGTAAAATCGGGTTTTTATCTTTTATTAACAAATTAATTGTTTGTGCAGAATGTCCCGTTTTTACAAGTAAATCTTCCAACTTTGCAATGGTTTCCTTTTTGTCAGTAATCTCTTTAAGAAGATCCTTTTCACGTTTTGAAAACCTTTCATTCAACTCCTTCTTTTCTTTTTCAAGATTGGAATAAGTTGATTTTTGTTTTGAAAGCTGGTTGGTTAGTTCAGAAATTTCTTTGTTAAGAGATTTGATTTGCAAATTCAAATTAACATCGAGAGTGTCAAATTTTATTTGCAAACGTTTCTCTCTTAACTCAAAATCTCTTAAGCTAACCTCAAGATCTGTCTGATGTTTGTTGTGAAAATCAAAAGCTTTTTCATTATCCTTATAACTCTTAAGCTCAGCGGTCAATTTGTCATTTGCGGCCTTAACATCGCGATTGATCTTTTTGACCTTTTCTATTTCCATACTACAATTTTGCAATAATGATTCAAACATAGCACGTGTTTCCTCATCATTATCAGTATGTTGTGACTCGAATTCTTCATTAGGATCCATATCTGGAGTTACCAAATTAGTATTGCTACAACTTGGTTCGTCCATGTATGTATCATAAATGAGATTAGGAGTCGCAGGATGCTGTTCATTTTGAGGTGACATATCAAACATTTCATTATTGTGACATGTAGCATATGGTTGTACCTCAGAAACCGCATTTGTGTTAAAAGCAGGAGGTGCTTCAGAATCTGTGTCGTACTTAGCCTCCTGGAGATTTGCCATAAAAATGCAGTTTGCATCGATATCCTCTTGATCTTCAGAATTATCCATAATAGCCATGAAGTCATTCTCTTCTGCACTCAACTGAAGCCCAGCCGTTTCCTTCTGTGCCAACATTAATGCTTTTTGCAAATACGCTGGATCCCTCTTATTCGGCTTATTGGGACAGTTCCTAGCCATGTGACCAATAACCTGACAGTTGAAGCATTTCATCACATTACCCTGATTCATATTCCTAGCTTCCTGAGCAACATTCCCAAACTGATTTCCAGCATTCTGCACCCTTTGATTACCAACAGCTGTACCCATCTGATTCCCTGTATACTGACCCATCTGATTACCAACATACTGCCCTGCATTCTGATTACCCATCTGATATCTTGGAGCATATCCCTGCTGATTCCCATATCCCCCAACCATCTGTCCTTGCTGTCCCATGTTGAAACTCGGCTGTGCAATTTGCTTGTTGCGAGTGTTCGATGAGATTCGTTGATTGTTGTTGGTGGGTGTGGAGTAGCGTCCTTGGAATGCTTTTGTTAGGTAAGCAAAAGCTTGAGTCAAAGCAGCAGTTGACTCATCTTGATCATTAAGATCGGGTTCTTGGTGTTGCGGGTATTGTTGTTGTGGGATTACCTGTTGTTGTTGTGGGTAGAACGGTGTTTGAGGATTGTATTGTTGTTGCATGAATTGTTGGGATGAAGATGAAGAGGGTTGTGAATTAACTGTTGCAGGTGTAGGTGTTTGGACTATGAGTGCAAGAGGATCTTGTTGTTTTGCTTGTTTCTCTTTTCTGACTTCATTCGCCTCTGCTTGGTTTTGTTTTAGGAAGTCATAGAGCTGATCATAGTTCACCTCGTGAAGGTTTTTTGTTTGGTTGACAATAGTAACATATCATCCCCATTCCTCTGGAAGGTTGTTGATGAACTTGATGTTTTGAACAATTTGTTTAGGTGCCAAATTGTTTCTGATCAACTCATTCATTAGAGTACAAAACCGTGTGTAGTAAGATTCAATCTGTTCAGCTGGTGTGGATGTGAACTTCTCTCATTCAGTCAGAAGCTTGTTTTCCATGTCTTGTTTACCAATGTCTGTACCATAACAGAGTCTTTTGACTCGTTCCCACATAGCATGAGCAGTTTCACAACTGTCTACAGCACAGAATATTTCTTGTGGTAAACCAAGTTGGATTAAATGCATTGCCAAGTCATCTGCTTCAATTTGCTTCCAATCTGCCAATGTGTATTCCTCTTCCGTTTGTGTCCGGAAGGTTGCTTCAATTGGAGGTGTTGCATCAGGATTCCCAGCTGTGACTTGAATCTGACGAGGCTTGAATGGACCTTTCTCGACGGAGTTAATCAAGAGTCTACCTTGACCTTGAGGCTTGGTTCTCATGTATCGAAGCATACGACTCGTCCATGGAAGATAACCACCTTTTTCCAACATTGGAGGACGGTTTTCTGAACCTGCGGCATGAATGTCTTGTTGTGTAGTCATCTTTAAAATATTGTATGATAAAGTGGATTGAGGATCTTTGCAACAAAATAGGAGATGTTGTTGATGAAGCCTTGGTTTGTTGTTGATGATCGTTGAAGTTGTAGGTTTAGATGAACGAAACAAATTTAAATAAAGTTACAAAATTTGATTAGAGTATAATTAAGACAAAGTCAAAAGTTTACAATTTTGACAAAGTTATGTAAATTACAATTTAGATAAAATGACAATTTCTATAGAAATTTCAATTTGACCAAAATTTATATAAATTATGGCAAAATGTCAATTTAGATAGAAATATATCTAATTTATATAAATTGGTAATTTATATAAAATCTAACACTCTTATACAAGAGGGTAGATATCCGTTTGTCGAAGTATTTTACACTCTTATACAAGAGTTAAAATACCGAGTTCACTTTTGAGTTGACGAAATTATGTTCGAATCAAATCCTCAAAAGTTATTTAACTTTGAAATCGTTTCACACAAGTACGAGGGCCAAACTGTCAATTCCGAAAAGACAAGGACTGAAGTTGCGAAATCCGAAAACTGCTCTAAATTGCGAAAGCCTAAGTCAATTGCGAAAGACAGCATCAATTGCGAGACAATGTCAATTGCGAAACAATGTATCAATTCCGAAATCAGTACCAATTGCGAGAGCTTGTAGCAATTGCGAAGAACTGCTGCAATTCCGACAACTTGAAGCAATTGCGAAGAACTGCTTCAATTCCGATAAAAGTTCTGAATTCCGAAAACTCGACATAATTTTGACAAAATGGTTGACTTTCTGAATTTCGATAGAAGCAGTCTTGTACCCACTCTCACCAACTTTTTGTCCTTTTGCTACTTGCCTATGCAATGCCCATACTTGTCAGTCTTTTCCACTGCCAACTTTTACTAACTTTTACTAACTTTAATAATTCAACTCTTTCAATAAACAATCCAAAACAAATCTTATACAAAATTTGTGGATTAATGTCGATCAAAAACTAAGAACAACAAAAAAAATCCAACTCACAAATACTATGTTCGATTGAAAGATACTTACAACATCACAAACCAAGTCGCATAAACCACGAACAAACACAACTTTATGAGTTTATTAGCGTATGAAGTTCAAGAAAAACATAGATTGTAGCGTTTTTAAGGAAAAAACGTTACAAGGGATGTTTTTGGAACCGAACACACAAACAAACCTACCTTGAAACCTTGCTCTGATACCTTGAAACCTTGAATATTCAGCCAATATTATCATCATGTTTATCATAGTTAAAATCCTAGATCAAGGTCTAACAGCCTTGAGCCCATAAACGGTCACAAAACTTATTGTTAGTTAGATAGTGTAAAATAAGTTTTTTTCACAGTGACCTTACTAAAGCGCATCCGAAGTTTCTCGGTGACTTAGGATATTGGAGCACGTGCTGCTGATCATATTTTTAGTAGGATTAGCTTTGCAATAGCTAGAGGAGTGGGAGACCAGTTAGTATCGCGGCTCCCCTCTAATTTCTTGTAAATCCTATGATTTTCTAATGAAGTGATGTTTTTATAAATAATAATAATAATAATAATAATAATAATAATAATAATAATAATAATAATAATAATAATAATAATAATAATAATAATAATAATAATAATAATAATAATAATAAACAATCAAAACACCCAACTGTGGGCGATAATGGCGAATTGCCCTTTTCGTCTTGATCCCACCAAACCGTACACATTCGTGCATCATTTACTCAATTCACTTTGTTGAATTGTTTATTTATTCATTGGATATGTTACTGCATCAATCATACTCGTTAATAATTTATTTTATTTTATTTTTACACCCAGGGCGATAATTGGTTAATTCCCATTTTTGTCTTGATTCTTTCACGTTCGTCTATGCTCCATTAATTTCGTATTCTCACTGCATCATTAATTCAACATACTTGGTTGGATTTTTATTCTTTAAGATTTGTATATATTCGTGTTCGATCAGTTGTAGGGCTTCGATTTTGAGACCTGTTTCGGTTTGTTGATTGTTGTGGGGGATCTGCCGTTTGCTTCTTCATACCATATTTTTACCTTTGTGTAACAGGTGGTTTGGTATTGTTTGTTGTGGTGCTTTGGTACGGTTTTTGTTCTATTTTTATGGCGATTATGCGGTTTCATTGCCCTTTTATGGGTCTTAGTGGTTGTCATGATGGTCGTGGAAAAGGCTTACTAAATCCTCGTTGATCACTCATCTTCATGATCGTCATTTCAAAGGGGACGCGCTAGCTATTACAAAATATTATCTGGCTACTATTCTTGTTGTTTTTGAGGCGGCTGAAGTTATGCTTACATGTATGGGTCTTTGGTTATGTGGGGTTTGTTTTAAGACACATACTATTCGTTCTAAGTGTCGACATGGCAATGGTTCTGATTTTGTATCACCCCTTGATTGTGGTGATGGTGTTGTTAGGTTCGTGCTTTTTGATGTCACCAAACTACATGTTACTTCTTCTGTCCAACTTGCAAATGTTGAAGATTTGGTCTTGGACGAGCATGGTGGTTTTGATTTGACTCTCCTTGACACTTTACTTTCTAAAGGGTTGCGTACTATCAAATCCATCCCTCCTATGTGTCATTTGGGGTTCTCTCGGGTATTGAAAGGAGCTATTGATAAGGTGATCTGTACGCCTGATGACATTTCTTGTTGGGTTAGTTTGTTAGTCTTGCCTCTTTGTCTCCTTAAAACCTTTTGCCCGAAGAGTAATCAAGAGTGTAGGTCTGCTATTAAGCGTCAACGCCAAGAAGAGTATATTGTTAATGCTATTCGATCTTGGGGCTCGCCTGGTGGTAGTTTATAGCTTGTGAGAGAGGCTTTAGTTGAACCTTCCCATCATGGTCTAATACTGACGAGGAAAACTTGGACTTGGGTGAGCATAATGTCAAGAAGTGTAAGAGGAAGATTTGTGATGGCCATTATATTGCGGTTGTTAGAGTTCTTTCTTCTTCTGGTGTTGCTCCTTATAATGATGCTACTCTTGATGACTTAAAGGCTAAACACCCTTTCAAACCTGCTCCCCCTTTGTCGCATGTACCTATTGATCATCATCACCTCGGTGCATCTCCTGCTACGGTTCTTGATATGATTAACCTGGTGATACATCTTGTGGTCGGGATGGTTTACGTGCCCAACACCTTTTGGATTGTTTAAGCGGTGCTGCTGTAGCTATTTCTGATGAGTTGGTTGGTTCTATCACCCAAGTGGTGAATATCTTTCTTGATGGTTAATGCCCAGGGCGTTGGATGAGTATATTGCTAGTGCTCCCCTTACACCGTTGGTCAAGCCGGGAGGTGGCATCTGTCCTATTGCTGTGGGTACCATTTGGAGACATTTAGTTTCCAAGGTTAGTGCTACTATGATTGGCCATTCTGTGGATGATTATTTAAATGATCTACAGTTCGGTGTTGGAGTTTCTGGAGGAGGGGAGGCTATTCTTCATGCCGTAAATCGGTTGATCGAAGACCGTAGAGATGACGTAGGTCTTTCGATGTTATTGTTAGATTTCAAAAACGCCTTCAATTTGGTGGATCGTGAGGTTATGCTACATGAGGTTCGCCTTTGTTTTCCTGCTATTTCACGTTGGGTGGAATTTTGTTACTCCAGCCCAGCTAGATTATATTATGGGGAACACACTTTATGGTCGCATCAAGGTGTGCAACATGGTGATCCACTTGGACCTCTTCTTTTTTCTTTAGTGTTACATCCTTTGGTATGCAAGATTAGAGAGTAGAGACTCCTTTAGCCTTTCTCTTCAAGCTTGGTATTTAGACGATGGCACTATTATTGGAGATACTTTGGTTGTGGGGAAGATATTAGAGCTTATCATGGAGGATGGACCTCGTTGTAGTTTACACCTCAATGTTGATAAAACTGAGGTTTTTTGGCCTAAGGAAGATCCCAGAAGCAGGCTTGTGGGTGTTCTCCCACCTAATATTGCCCGACCTTTGCACGGTGTTAAATTACTAGGTGGGCCCGCTAGTGTGGACTTTGATTTTAGTAGTGAGCTTGTTATGAAAATAGTTGCCAAAACCATTGAGATTATGGGTGATGTTGCTAAGATTAATGACCCTCAGTGTGAGTTGCTGCTCCTTCGTGCTTGTACCGGTATTTCCAAATTATATTTTGCTATGCGCACATGCTCTCCACGGGTATTTGAGTGTTCTCAGATTTCATTTGATGTGGCTCTCCGTTCTACTCTAGTGCGTATTGTCACTGCTTTTGGACCTAGTTTTGGCGATTGGCGATGGAGGCTTGCTACCTTACCCTTTGCGTTTGGGGGGCTTGGTTTTTACTCTACAGGTGACGTTTTGAACTATGCAATTATTGCGTCTCGACTCCAATCTGCTATCTTGCAGACTAAGCTACTTTGACATTCTGGTATCATAACTTCTGGGCCTTCCTTTGATGATGCCTTGTGTGATTTTAATTTGAAAATGGATATTGACCTTTTGAGTAACCCATGTGAGATCGCTGCCCCCAAACTCATGAAGAAACTAGCATATATATATTTCACACGTTTTACCCAAACAGCCGAATCTACTTTTTCCTTATCTACTCGATAGATGGCGTTATGGAAATCACAAATGGAGGACTACACTTTGGATTGGCTTAGGGTGGTTCCTATATCTGGGTTGGGACAGACTATGAATGCTAGGACCTACCGGTTTGTGCTATGCTATCGACTAGGTGTTCCTCTATTCTCTGTTCAGATGCTGTGCACAACTTGTTCCAGGGTCTTTACTAGGGATATTTATGGGGATCATGCTGTATCTTGCGCTGGTATTGTTGGTATTAAACATTGGCATAACGTGGTGCGTGATGTTCTTGTTGACATATGTTCTCGGTCGGGGATTTCTGCTCGTAAAGAGGTTGATATTGGGCTTTGTGGTGAAAGGGACAAACCCTTACGTCCAGCTGATATGTTGCTCTACGCCTGGGACGGAGGGCTTGATGTGTGTTTTGATTTAACTGGGTCATCGCCCTTGACGCAAACTGGTATGGTTGATTTTGTGTCGGGTCGTGTGGTGATTGAGGCTGCACAACGTAAACGCGTCAAGTATTAGGCTAAGTGCGCGAATATTGTATATGGGTTCATCCCTTTCTCTTTCTCTTCTTTTGGAGAACTTGAGAAGGATGCAGTGACCTTACTAAAGCGGATCCGCAAGTTTTCGATGACCCAAGACATTGGAGCACGTGTTGCTGCTCATATCTGTGAGGTCCTGATTTGATACACGGTTAAGGTGATTAAACCTTGTGTCTTTGTGTATAAGATATATTGAGTTAATATGATTAAGCACGCGGAATTCACTTAACCACACTTAGAAGGTTATGTATATTATGGAAATGGAAGAATTATATTTGTTACTTAACAATGAACAAAGAAAGTTTTTCACTAAACGATTCAATATTATTCCAAATAATACGAGTGATCTTGTGTTTATCACTAGGGTTACAAAACCTTGAATCTTATACTTCTAGATTTGTAATATGTTATTTTTGTTTGTTCTATGTCTTAACAGATATTCACCTACATATTCACTAGACTAAGATCTCTTTTATAGTTGCAAAAGATCTTTACAAATTGCTTAAAGTCTTGACCGACTAACTTGTTTAACTTATGCTTATTGTGTCAGTACATAAGATACAACATGTATCTATGTATACAACTTGTTAACTAAGCACATGGAGTAAGATATTATCTACCGTATATGTTTGACCAAAATACAATAAATATCTTTTCGATCTTATCCTATGAGTCACTGATCAGCAGTACCATATACAACTAGCAGTACCTTCAACTTGAACTAGCAGTACCTTCTTGCTCTAGCAGTACCTTGATGTACTAGCAGTACCTTGATCATGAACTAGCAGTACCTTTGACTTAGAGTAATTTCTAATACTCTAACTTCAGAATATTTAATTCCCAACAATCCTCCCCTAAACATGTGAATTAATTCAAACATGTTTTCTGAATTAAATGAGGACTTGTGAAGATCTTTCAAACACTTCATGAATCTGAACTATTCTTCTTATTCTGAACTCATCTGCCTTGTTCTTCTTTGACTTTAGCAATATCAAAACATTGTACCAAAAGATGGTGCAATTTCCTTGGATGGAGGAATTGTAAGAGTCAATGATTTCAACAAGTGAAATCATCTATCAGCATGCCTTTGCAAGTGATAAACAAACATAATGAACTGAAATTGAAACTTTCCTTCGTTTGATCTAGATAGAACTTTCTCCTTTAGAAATGCTTCATCCCTTCTAGATATTTGATCTGCTCTAATCATTTTCAACTTCTACATCATCATCTTGTATGCTCTTGTCTTCTCCTTCCATATATTGGTTTATTCTTCCTTTCTGGGCAATTATTTCCTTCTCTGAGATTGTAACCTCCCCTGAAGCAAATAACTTTTGTTTCCTCCCCTTGTTTGGAAGATCTCACTATGTACCTTTGACTGATCCATCAATATGTAACTTTTGTTGTCAGACAATATTGTACATGAAGCCATCAATTCCTTAAGAGTTTAAGTTGCTGTCCTCATCACTTCTAGGTGTGTTAACTCCTATGAGAGGTGAATCAGTGGACATTTTGATTCATAGCCCATCAATGAATGGTTTTTGAGAATCCTTGAAAATCCTTTTAAGAAATCATTTAACTTAGTAGTATGTTCATGATTTTAGAATTGAAAAAATCATACTACTTCCAACCATTTTGAAGAAATCAAGTGTATAACAGTCACCTAATCAAAAATTTTGGTTTAAAATAACCTCTGGTTGTGTGAGAACCAATGTATTTCAGTTATCACTAACTGCCTGTGAAAAGATAAATCTATTCAAAAGATTTTCTTGACAGGGTTTCCAGCTCATAGCAATTGTTACCTCCAACACAAGTGTTAGATTCACTTTTACTAGCTGTTATTTCTATCAGATGTCCTTAGACTAACTCATTATACTTGAAAGTATAAAATGATAGAAAGTGAGTTGTATCAGTTACTATCTGATCAACTAAGTCATCAATTCAATGTGAAATATCATAACTAGATTTCAAGAAAGAAGTTTTAAGGAGGTTAAATTCCTAAACTCAGTCCATCATAAACCTATTATGGTCAACAATTTGATAAGCATTCTGATGTTCCCATTTCACTTGAAATATCCTTTGTGTTCACATATTCATATCTGAAATAGTTAGTCTAAAACCAAAAGAACAATGTACAAAGTACTTTGTTTTGTATTAGAATAATCATAAAACCAACTGTATGAATAACACAATTCAAATTTTGATATATTAGCAGTACCTTATAAATCCAGCAGTACCAACAAAAATTTATGTACAAAAACACATCATATTGAAAATTTAAAGATTAAGCATTCCAATACTTGCTATTAAGAACTGAAACCTTGAAACATCAAAAGCTTTTGTTAACAGATCTGCAAAATTATGCTCTGAAGCAATTTTAAGAACTTGAATTAATCTTTTCTCATTGCAATCTCTTATAAAGTGATGTCTAATTTTAATGTGTTTTGTTTTAGAGTGTTGTACAGGATTTTTAATAATACAAATTGTACTACTATTATCAATATAAATAACAGTGTTTAAGAAATTGTACCCATAATCAAGAAGTTGGTTTTGAAGCCATAGAACTTGACTAGAGCAACTTGCAGCAGCTATATATTCAGCTTCAGTTGTTGAATTTGCCACACTTGTTTGCTTCTTACACTGCCATGAGACAAGTCTACACCCAAGGAATTGACATCCTCCAGTTGTTGACTTTCTGTCTAAGCTAGCACCAGCATAATCACTATCCGAATATGCTACCAAGTCAAAAGGAGATTCTCTAGAATACCATATACCCAACCTTGGTTGACCTTTGAGATATCTAAAAATTCTCTTGACTGCAATTAAATGAGAAACCTTTGGAGTAACTTGAAATCTTGCACAGACACAAACAGAAAACATGATATCAGGTCTAGATGATGTAAGATACATCAAGGAGCCTATCATAGATCTGTAACTGTGTACATCTACATTTTCTCATCTTCATCTTTCAGAAGGTGCTTCTCTGGGTCCATTGGTGTGCTTGCTATTTTTGAATCAGCAAATTGAAATTTTCTAAGTATCTCTGTGATGTGCCTGCGTGTGTCGTTGCGGTTTAGCAGTTTTAATGCCTACTCAAGTTTTAAATTTATATTTAGCCGACTTATCAATAACACACACACTTAACGAGCAGTGTACCCGGTCAGTATGAATATAATGGTAAGTAGAGTGTCGATCACTAAGAGTGGAACGTATTATCTCGTTATTCCAATCAGTATTTTAATATCCTAACGCAAGGGGGTTTTCAGCCTGAGAGACTGGCACGATTTGTTTGCAATTAAATAGTAAAATAAACCAATAGGCACGAATCAGCAAGTAGCACACACGTACACAGATAAATACTCGAGACAATAAGAGGGCTGTCCTTATAATTAAGTAGTTTGTCACTTGTTTTATTGATAGCTTTATATGAAGTGTATGTAGTTAATCCTTTCTCGTTGGTCCTAAGCTTATCGGCGAGTAAACCCTTAATGATGACTTATGTCTAAAAGTTATTCCTAAGTGATCAATTTAGTAATAACCGTGGGAGTGCAACCTTTCCGTTGCCACATTACACAAGCCACTAATAAACACAGAGGTGATCAATGCACTAATAAGTAGTAACCAAAGACATCAACATATAAACTTTAATCGATGGGAAAGCAATTTTAAGGGGAGTTGAAGTGAATGATAACATAACACAAGCCCATCAATCCTGATGAATTAAAGTTTGCTAACACAATAAAACAAAACTACTTAATGAATTAAACACATGCAGCACCTTCTTACAGCTCTTGTATCTTTGTTTGGTGTGTCTTGTGCTGCCTCCTTGACTGAATTCGTCCTAGGGTTCTCCTTATTCGGTCTTCGGTATTATATGGTACGTCCGAAATTCGTCTGGTCTTGGGGGTATTTATAGTTTCTGTCTGAGGGAAGATGCGGCGCATCTAGTAAGTAGATGCGGCGCATTGACTTAACTTCGCGTGGGGTCCAAGATTATAATATTCAGGAATATTCGTACACCGCCAGAAGATGCGGCGTAACTCCATGATTAGATGCGGCGCATGTCCTCTTGTATCTTGGATCGTATCTGGTGATATCTTAATAGAGATGCGCCGTATGTAATGAGTGAGATGCGGCGCATCTGGAGCAGATTAGTCTTGATCTTCTTCATTTCAGTAGACTCTTAACTTCTTGCATGTTTTGCTCCATAATTAGTCCAAAATCGCTAAGTTTCACCAAATGCTTGTTTTTACCTGAGAATTACAAAAGTAAACGATTAAGTATCAATCCTCATACATAATATAGTAAAACAAGTCAAATTAATAGGATAAATAATAGTAATAAAATGTACTTTTTTTGAGTTCATCAAATATCCCCCCACTTGAACTTTACTTGTCCCCAAGTAACCTTAGAATTTCTCTTATGAAAATGTATCCTAAAAGATGTTAGGATTTATTTTTATATTTAAGCATGTATTCGTTTAATTCATAATCACACAACTAAACACTTTAACGAATTAGAAGTATAAATAAATAATTTGATAAAAGCAAATCTAATCGTTTAACTGTCCAGTCGCGACGAATATTCTATCATAAGCTTGGCAAGTATACACATCTCCCCCACTAAAGCCAAGGAATAACAAGTCTAAAGCGGTAAAAAGGGTTTTTAGGCTTAAGGGTTAATTATTCTCTTTTCACTATCGATCTCAAATTCCAGAAATGGCGACAAAATCACAAATACATGATCGAATCCACGAACACGATACTTGCAATTGCTCAAATCCTTAACTCGAATAGGCTAAAGATAGGTCCAAACTTCACCAATAATAATATATCAAAAAGGGCGACAAAATCATAAATACATAGCCGAATCAACGACTACGATACTTAAGATTGCTCAAATCCCTAATCTCAATAAATCAAAGGTTTGGTTGGATAAAGAATAATATAGGGTATGGATAATATTTGGGATATAAATTGGTGTAAAAATAAAAATAAACAAAACAGATAAATTAAAATCCTAAGTGTGGTTAATCACTATCCCAACCATCCCATGAATAAGACTCATATCATTGAATAACTCACGCTTTAACACTTGAAACACACGCTTTAGGTAGACACGAATTATACTCAACAAGATCTTAATCAAAGAATAAACCTTAATTGGCGTTCCCATAACTGCCAATTCCCATTCAATCCATAGATATAGTACAACAAATAGTGGCCATATGAACCACTTACATAACTTTACATCGTTGGTTTAAAAACAAACATCCAACTTTTCTCTTTCTTTTTCTTTTCTTATTTTTTCGATTTTTTTTTTTTTTTTTTTTTCTTTTTTTTTTTTTTTTTTTTTTTTTTTAACTAAAGATGTGTAAAATTTCACCACATCACTATAATAATAATTCTGGATAATTTTTTCATACTTTTCATACTTCAGAAATAACGGTAATAGTGAAAGTAGTAAACACACGAAAAATAAACTCAAAGATATACAATATTTACTTTCACTCCAATTGCATTGTGCAATTTCCCGACCTAACCAAAGATAATGAATTACGCACACGAACACAGGTAATGTAAGGAAACACACTTTGCCTATAGCAATTAACCAACCACGGACTTTAATCTACAGGGTAGGCTAAGGTGTAAGGGTGTAACGAAACATTTTAAACATAGGTGTAAGAAACGAAAGGAATGGCTCTGAGTGTTTCTCTAGGGGTATCTTACTCTAAAAATGAGAGTAACAAAAGGGTTTATACGGGGGTTAACTAACCAGTGTAGTTAGTTAATAACACATAACATATAATAGGCTATTTGGGTGTAATCCTAGAATTTTACCAATTTAGACAAGTCATTCCAATTATATAAATAATACTCATTATGGTGGTCTCGAATAGTATACAAGCCAAGTTCTAAAGTTTACAAGTCACCGGCACACTCATAGATTTGTGAATTTTGAAAAATCACAATTTTTGAAAATAACGTCATGTGTGCAGCTATGCAACTTAGATCTTAAACAAAAACATGCTAAAAAAAATTTAAGTTTGATATATTAAGCACATTTTAAGCATAATTTTTGAAAAAGTTTAGGACAAGTAATTGTTAAGTGTTCTAATTCTCCAATCCCCCCACTTAAGTTAAACAACGTCCTCGTTGTTTGTATAAAAGGTTAAAAACTGGAAAATAAAAGAATTAGAACAGAAAAACTCCCCTGAGATTTGCTCGGTATGATCCTCCATTTGTATAAGAGCAAAAATCGTCTTCTTGTGGATTAGAACTTTAAAGCTTCATACTTGATGTATCCACAGGAAGTCCAGGAAACTATAATACCATCAACACTTTAAAACACACCTAAGATAAGAAAGGTTCAAACTTGCATAATACATTAGTAGTTAGATAAAAATAAAACTTAAAAATTAAAACTGAAAATCATCAGGTCAGTCGATGCGCCGTATCTTATGGAAGAAGATACGCCATATCGAGCCTGGAATTAATACGGATCAGAATAAAGATGCGCCGCATCCTTAACCAGGGATGCGCCGCATTAAAATAAACTGATAAAAAGTTTTAAAGTCGAAAATAAAAAATGCAGAAAATTAAAATAAGATATGACCATTGCAGGAGATGCGTCGCATCTCAGGATTGAGATGCGCCGTATCCTCATGCGGGCCTGACTGACTCGACACAGAAAACAGAATAATAAAAATTCTCCGGGTTGTCTCCCGGTAAGCACTTGTCTTTATTCCAGAGTCTTCAAGTTAGACTCACGTTCAGCTCTTCATTTAGTTCTTGTCACGGTCCATCCTTCTTCTAACTCAGATTCCGCATCATCCATGAATAGGTCATTGGATTCTAATGGTCCATTAAGGTCATTAAGTTCAATGTAGTCCCCATTGTAACGTTCGGGTGATTTTTCATGCACTAATACATCGTTCATAAAATTGGCTTCGAAGTCGAAGTCAATTAGTTCTCCGAATCCTTCCATTTTCCTTCTGAAATAATCACAAAAGCATCAGTAGGATCTGTTCGCTAAGAAGAAAAATTAATGAATTTAGAAACGGATATATGAATACAAATAGCTGATATCTGCGGACGATGCGCCGTATCCAAAAAGTTAGATACGCCGTATCTTATAATCGTTAAAATTTAATCAGACTTTATCCAGAAAATAGATACGCCGCTTTAGAATTTATGAATGCGCCGTATCGAATTAATTAATCAAAAATCGATATTTATTTAAAATTAAATATGTCGTATTAACGAAAGTTAATGCGCCGTATTTTCGTTACGTTTAAAAATACAAGATTTTTGATTCAGAAGATGCGCCGTATCGACAGAGATCGATACGTCGTATCTGTTTAATAATTCGCAAACTGTTTTTAATTAAAATAATAGATACGCCGTATCTGCTAAAGCAGATGCGTCGTATGGCGTTAACGTTTAGAAAAAAAAAATTTTTTTTTATCAAAAACAGATACGCCGTATCTGCTAAAGCAGATGCGTCGTATTACTGTATGGCTTAGAAAAAATTTTCTTATTAAAAACAGATACGCCGTATCTTGGGGAAAAGATGCGTCGTATCGAATTAATTAAACGCGTTGTATTAAAAAAATTAAACGCAATACGCCGTATCTGAGAGATCAGATGCGCCGTATCGTTTGATTTAGCACAGTACAACGATAGCAGAACAGAAAAAATACGAAAAATAAAAACAAATAAAAACACACAAACAAAATAAACACAAAAACAAAAATAAAGGCAAACAATTAACACACAATACAACAAATATGCAAAATAATACAATGATGCAATTAATCTAATAAAAAGAAAAACCTAATTAAAATACTAATCAAATTAACAGATAATAACAATTCACTCCCCGGCAGCGGCGCCAAAAACTTGATGTGCCTGCGTGTGTCGTTGCGGTTTAGCAGTTTTAATGCCTACTCAAGTTTTAAATTTATATTTAGCCGACTTATCAATAACACACACACTTAACGAGCAGTGTACCCGGTCAGTATGAATATAATGGTAAGTAGAGTGTCGATCACTAAGAGTGGAACGTATTATCTCGTTATTCCAATCAGTATTTTAATATCCTAACGCAAGGGGGTTTTCAGCCTGAGAGACTGGCACGATTTGTTTGCAATTAAATAGTAAAATAAACCAATAGGCACGAATCAGCAAGTAGCACACACGTACACTGATAAATACTCGAGACAATAAGAGGGCTGTCCTTATAATTAAGTAGTTTGTCACTTGTTTTATTGATAGCTTTATATGAAGTGTATGTAGTTAATCCTTTCTCGTTGGTCCTAAGCTTATCGGCGAGTAAACCCTTAATGATGACTTATGTCTAAAAGTTATTCCTAAGTGATCAATTTAGTAATAACCGTGGGAGTGCAACCTTTCCGTTGCCACATTACACAAGCCACTAATAAACACAGAGGTGATCAATGCACTAATAAGTAGTAACCAAAGACATCAACATATAAACTTTAATCGATGGGAAAGCAATTTTAAGGGGAGTTGAAGTGAATGATAACATAACACAAGCCCATCAATCCTGATGAATTAAAGTTTGCTAACACAATAAAACAAAACTACTTAATGAATTAAACACATGCAGCACCTTCTTACAGCTCTTGTATCTTTGTTTGGTGTGTCTTGTGCTGCCTCCTTGACTGAATTCGTCCTAGGGTTCTCCTTATTCGGTCTTCGGTATTATATGGTACGTCCGAAATTCGTCTGGTCTTGGGGTATTTATAGTTTCTGTCTGAGGGAAGATGCGGCGCATCTAGTAAGTAGATGCGGCGCATTGACTTAACTTCGCGTGGGGTCCAAGATTATAATATTCAGGAATATTCGTACACCGCCAGAAGATGCGGCGTAACTCCATGATTAGATGCGGCGCATGTCCTCTTGTATCTTGGATCGTATCTGGTGATATCTTAATAGAGATGCGCCGTATGTAATGAGTGAGATGCGGCGCATCTGGAGCAGATTAGTCTTGATCTTCTTCATTTCAGTAGACTCTTAACTTCTTGGATGTTTTGCTCCATAATTAGTCTAAAATCGCTAAGTTTCACCAAATGCTTGTTTTTACCTGAGAATTACAAAAGTAAACGATTAAGTATCAATCCTCATACATAATATAGTAAAACAAGTCAAATTAATAGGTTAAATGATAGTAATAAAATGTACTTATTTGAGTTCATCACTCTGCAACATATTTATCTTGACTAATAAATATGCCTTCAGATGATTGCTTAACATGCAAACCCAAAAAGAATGTAAGTTCTCCCATAGAACTCATTTGAAACTTATCTTTCATAAGCTTCTCAAATTCTAAACACATTTCCTTCCTTGTAGATCCAAAGATAATGTCATCCACATACACCTGCACTAACAGAAGATCCTTCTTGTGCTGTTTGATGAAAAGTGTCTGATCAATCTTCCCTCTTTGAAATCCATTTTCTAATAAATAGGAAGCAAGTGTTGCATACCAAGCTCTTGGTGCCTGATGAAGGCCATAGAGAGCTTTCACTACTCTGTACACTTTGTTTGGATGTAATGGATCAATGAAACCAGGAGGTTGTGAAACATACACCTCTCTTCCAATTTCACCATATAAAAATGCGCTTTTGACATCCATTTGGTAGACAGTGAAGCCTAAAAATGAAGCATAAGCTAGAAACAGCCTAATTGCCTCAATCCTTGCTACTGGAGCATAAACTTCATCATAATCTATTCCTTCTTCTTGTGTGTACCCTTGTGCTACTAGTCTAGCCTTATTCTTGATCACAATTCCTCTGTCATCCCTTTTGTTCTTAAAAACCCATCTAGTGCCAATTAGCTTCTCACCTGTAGGTAAATCAGCTAGCACCCAAACCTTTTGAATCTTGAACTGAAGAAGCTCTTCTTGCATAGCCTCTACCCAGCTTGAATCATCTAGGGCTGTAAGAATATTCTTTGGTTCCTTTTGAGAGAGAAAACATACAAATAAACAAGAGTTTGAAAGCTCATGTTGTTTTGAAGCATAAAGGGCATCAAGAATCCCTTTTTGGTCTAAAGAGACTAGTTGTCTTCTTGTCTTCACACCAGATTGTATATCTCCTATCACATTATCCAGGGAATGAACTTTGTGAATCCTTGTGTGTGGTGTAGTAGGAACATGATAAAATGGTGAAAGATTAGTTAAATCCACTTCATCTTCTTGGAACTCTGCATCTTTTGAGTGTGAAGGACCAGCAGGACCTTCAGCTGAACTAACAGTTCCTTCAAAAGAACTACCAGTACCTTGAGAAGTACTAACAGTACCTTGCTCTGTTTCAACAGTACCATCAATATTCAACATATTAAGTTGTTCCTCTGTTCCAACATCTTCTCTTTGAGCCTCAACATCTTCTTTTGCTTTACCAGAAGAGGATTCATCATTGTTTGAAGCTAAATCCACACTGGTACTTGACCACAATGGCATAATGACATCAGATTGATCTTTACCTAACTCCACCTCATTTGTTGCTTGTGAACCTGAAAAATTGTTAGTTTCTGCAACAACAGGTATATAATTCATAGAATTTGTTAGATAATCAAGATCAAATATCCATTTTGGTCCTTGACCTACTACATTGGATTTGTTTTCCTGAAACTCCACATGTAGTTCTTCTTGAACTTTCTCAGTTCTTAAGTTGTAAACTCTAAAAGCTTTGCTAACAAGAGAATATCCAACTAAGAAACCTTCATCTGCTTTACCATCAAATTTTCCTAAATGGTCTAAGGTAATGAGAATTGTCACATGACATCCAAAAGGTCTAAGAAATCCTATTGCAGGAGTTCTACCATTAAAGAGTTCATATGATGTCTTATTGTGAGGCTGCACAACTAAAACTCTATTTTGAACATAGCAAGCAGTGTTAATTGCCTCTGCCCAAAAGATTATTGGTAGCTTAGAATCAGCTAACATTGTTCTAGCAGCTTCAATTAGTGTTCTATTCTTTCTTTCAACCACTCCATTCTGTTGTGGTGTTCTAGCAACACTATATTCTCTTCTAATACCTTTTTCTTTGCAGAAATCATCCATAACTCTATTTCTAAACTCTGTCCCATTATCACTCCTAATGACTTTTACTTTCTTGCTTACTTGGTTTTCTATCAGTGTAATGAATTCCTTAAGGATGCTTGATGTCTCATCCTTAGTGGCTAAAAAGAAAACCCATGTAAATCTGCTATAGTCATCAGATATAACAAGACAATATTTTTTATGTTGTATACTTCTTACTGAAACTGGTCCAAATAAGTCCATATGCAGCATAAACAATGACTGATTGATAGAGTTAAAAATTTTGGGCTTACAAGTGGCTTTGTGTTGTTTGCCTTTTAGACAAGCAATGCATGTTTGATCATTTTCAAATCTTTTGTGAGGTAAACCTCTTACTAAACCATTCTTAACAATTTTATTTATGGTTTTGAAATTAATATGACCAAGCCTTCTATGCCATAACATTGATTCATCCAATGTGGCCTTTGATACAAGACAAGTTAAATCCTTTTTAGGAATGATGTTCTTCATATCAACACTATACATGTTGGCCTTTCTAGGAATTCTAAGAAGTACTTGATTTTCATCAGGCATCTTAAAATCCTTAGATAGAACAAGACATTCAGTGTCAGTAAAAAGGACATTATTCTTTTTGTCACACATTTGTGAAACACTAAAAATATTATACTTTAACTCTTGTACATAGTACACATTTTCAAAATCTAAATTTCCGGTTTTAATAGTACCTTTACCAGAAATTTTGCCACGAAAACCACCTCCAAAGGTAACATATCCTCCATTGAATTCCTGAAAATCTGAAAGATAAGGCATGTTGCCTGTCATGTGATTGGAACATCCACTATCTGAGTATCCTTGATCTTGATGATCAATAGAATGTTCCTGCACACAAATAAGAGTGTTAGTTTTCTTTGGGGATCCAAGCCATTACTGACTTGGATCTGCCTCTTGCATCAATGTAATTTAATCTTTTAAGGACTGTTGATGCAACATTGGATTTTTGAATCCAACATGCTGAGGCCTTAACAGCATTTGCCCTATTACCCTTAGCAGCAGAGTGAATAACATGTTTAGCAGTGTATGCTAACTTTGAAGTCACACCCTTTGGTTTCTAAATTTGTTTGTGAACCACTGCTTTTGTTTGAATGGGCCTTAGAACAGTTTTAGATGCATGTATGAAAGTTGTTTTTGCATCCTTAGCTGTTGATTTTGGGTTAACAGTCATCATAGGTCTAACAGTACCTTTTGATCTACCAGTACCTTTAATTTGTTCTGGCAGTACCTTTTTGTCTGTATTAGCAGGACCTTTTTGTCTGTCAGGACCTTTGGGTCCAGACTTGTTTGAGACTGTTCTGGGTTTAGTTCTATGAGTATTAGAGTGAAAATGAGTTTGCCTTTTGTAGTTCACCCTATTGTTTTCATACCCAGTTACCCTTTGGTTGCAGAAAGCTGCAAGATGGTCAAAACTACCACATGTATAACAAGCTTTATTATAAAATGCAAAGTCATCACCTAATTGGTTAGACTTGAGGTTGTTCCAATTCCTTTGGTTACCTCTGGGCTTGTTTGTAGTTCTATATTGTTCACAATATCTAACTGGTTTCCTAATAGTCTTAACATTTGACTTAGGCCTGTTAGTGTTGTGATTGACTATCTTAGGAATACTTGTTCCTACTTTCTTAACCAAGACAGGTTTAGACATAACCTGTTCTTCTTCATCACTATCACTATCAGTTGTACAATCTTCAACAACTATAGCATCTCCTTTCTTAACAAAGGACACCTTGTCCTGATAAGATAAAGTTTTATCTAAACTTTTACTTATCTTTTCTATCTTTGGAGATTTAGTGACTTTACAACCATATTCCATGATTGGTTCTTGGAACTCAGGTAAACCTGTGTGTGCTAAATCAATACCTGGAGGTGAATGAACACCTCTGTATGGTGGGGGTACAGACTTAAATCCAACACCAGAATTAACCTTATCAATAACTTGGGCTTCCCAAAGCTTATTGAATCCTTCTGAGGAATGAGCTAAAACATCCACAGAAACCTTTACATTTTCTCTTTCATTTTTGTGTTTAGCTAATGAATCATTCAACTCAACAATACGCTCATCTCTGATCTTAATGTCATTTTTTAGTATATTGATGTCATCAGCAAAATGAATTTCATTATCTTTAAAATGTAAGACTTGTTTTTCTAAAACAGCTAGACCTCTTTTGTGATTAGCCAAATTAAAAAGTGAGTTAAGTAGCTCTTCTCTATGAGCTTCAAATCTCTTATTAAGGTCTTCATAAGCTTTAAGATTAGGACATGATTCAGTACAAGATGTAATATTGTTTACCTCTGAATCAGAATGGGCCATTAGAGCAAATTCATTGGCCAAAAGAGCAGCATTCGGTGGTGCATCCTCTTCAATAGCCATAGAGCTCCAATCATAACCAATACCATCAATAGCCAACATAGCCTTTGGCTCTTCAACAGTAACTTCCTTTCTCCTATCTTGCTTATACCATGTGTTTCTATTCTCCTGCTTTCTTGGGCTTCTACACTCCTTAGCAAAGTGTCCTAACCTATGACAGTTGAAACACTCCACTTTCTTTTTATCAAACCCAGCAATATCATTACCATTTATGGTAATTTGCTTCCCATTTCTTTGCCAATGCTTCTTGGCTCTCATGCTGAGCAAAGCAACCTGCCATTTGATGTCCATCTCTTCCAAATCATCACCATCAACCTGCTCTAGGTCTTCATGATTTAGAGGAGAACCACTAGACTGACTAGATATAAATACATATAATGCTGGATCACCAAGTCCTGCAACAGTCTTTTGTGAACTAGTAGAAGGACCACCATTTGTAGCATTAGAAACACTTTCAACTTCTTCTACCTCTTCAGCCTTACCAATACTAGGAGATGACAAAAGTGCCACGTTCCCAGAACTAGTACCATAAGTTCCAGACTTTCTAAGACTTTGTTCAACAATTTTGAAGTTGTTGTACAAATCATTGAGCTTCATTGTTTCAATGTCTGGTTTGTTCATCCAGACAATAACATGAGTGTGGAACTCATCAGGTAGACTTCTTAAAAACTTCATGTTGAGATCTTCCTTCTCTGTCTCAACACCTAACACAGCTAACTGACTGACAAGCTTATGTAATCTTGAGAATAGCTTATCAAGAGGCTCATTACTAAAAGCAGTAAAGTTTTCAAATTGTTGCTTTAGTAGTGTCTTCTGTGTCTTTTTGGTAGTTTCATTACCACCAAAATATGCACAAATCTCTTCAAAAAGAGTTTTTGCATCAAGATACTTGTTAAATGATAGCATCTGCTCACTAGGTGTTGAACCTAAGACCTTGATAGATCTTCTTGAGCTCGTGGATCGTTAGTAATGTTTATGTAATCACAAACACACTAAAAGAAAGTCTAAGTTACTTGTATTCTATAGCGGAAAACAAACACAAGTAAGAACACGATTACTAAGAACGATTTGATCCTTTATGGATCTTTTTATTAATACTAAAAGTGTTTTTCTAAAACCGTACATAATACATAATGATGCGTTCCTTTTATAAACAAAGAACCCTAAACAACCCTAAACCGTTTCACAAGAAACGTATAATCTAAAAACTATCTAAGATATGCAATATCACTTTCTAAATAAACTCATGCATATCCTAACTAATAACATAATACGCGGAAACTATCAATCAGCAGAAACACATTCCGCAGAATCTATACTTCCGCAGTAACATTCTTCAGCAGAATCACAAAGCTTCAGCAGTAACCATCAGCAGAATTCTTCCTTAGCAGAATTCCCAACAATCCTCCCCTAATCTTGAATTTGACATGGTTAAGTTCAAGATTTTTGATAGATCTTCCACACTTCAGAATAAGAGGATTGACTTCGAACATCAGCAGCAAAGAATCAAATGAACCACATCTCTATGAATGGCAAAACTTTAAACTTCAGATCTTTGCAGCAACAAATGACAATTTGTACATCAAAACATATTAGTTTCATACTATTCTCATCACATCCAGGTGTGTAAACTCCTGTGAGAGGTGAATCATTGAAAATAATGGATTTGATGTCTCTTTACCAATAGCCATCACTACTGGAGTAGCCTAATGTTTAAGTTCGAAAACTATGGTACACTGATAACCATCTGATTTATTAGCAAATCAGCAACTATAAACGGATTTGAGATGTCTTTACCTGTAGCCGTTTGCTCAGGACTAGCCAATTCTTTGGTTTCAACTGAACCTTGGTGAATTGAATACCAAATATGGATACCAAATGTCTTTACCACAAACCATACTTTTGTGGACTAGCCAATTCTTTGGATCCCAGAAAGGGTTACATCCATGGTGAATTGATAACCATTTCAACTCTCAGCAATGAAGCATGGGTGAGTTGAGTACCCTATAGCTTTTAGCAAGCTATTATAGCTATCAACAGATTTGATGTGTCTTTACCAAAGCTGTACCCTTTGGACTAGCCAACTCTTTGATGGACACAAGTCACATCTGGTGAGTTGATAACCATCAACAGAGTTATACAACAAACCTGCATAAAAGTTAGTATACAAAGTTTTTTTTTTTTTTTTTTTTTTTTTACTAAGAATGAAATAAGAAAGAAATGAAATAAAGAAATAGAAAATATACAAATAATACATAATACCAGAATCAAGAAGAAGCTTGTTGTTGCAGAAGCTTGGACTTGATGAACCCAACCAATTGTTCAGCATGTGTCCTATCATTAGCAACTGGATTTGGAGGAATTTCCAACTTCCTTTGGAGCATTCGATTCATCAGTGTCATGGACAATGGATATTGTTGATCAGAAAACATACATACTCTTATCCCAGACTCAGTCTCTACCACATGTACATTGGGAAGGGGATAAAATCTCCAAGTATCCACTTTCCACCTATAGGAATTCTTCCAAATCGAATAGCCTTTCCCCTGTGGAGTTTGGGAGTCAAAGAGAACTTGAAGATCTCCCAATAGATATAGGCCAGCACCTTGTGGAGTATGGATATCATAATACTCAGTGACCAACTTGTAAAGTGTCTGCAGATCTTGTCTATCCACCAAATGAAGAATTTCTTGCAAGAAAGTGAAATTCTTATAGGATTGATCTTGCCTGTAGATAGTGTTAAGTTGTCCATCTGTGATAGTCCATCTGATCAACACATTGTATGACCCTTCAGGAAAAGTGTCAGAAGTTCCTTCCTGAATAAATGAATCATCAGTAGCTTCTAGGTCTACTTGCTTTGAAGAACTACTCATTTGAGCTCTGAGAACCTGCTTAGCCAATCTAATTGATCTTCTACTTGCAATATGCTTGCCTATATGTGCCATTCTCTTCTTCCTTCGACCAGGTATGTAAATTCCCATAGAAACATCTTCAGTAGCAATAGAAGAAGTATCTTCAGTAGGAATAGGAGAACTTGGAACAGAAACCCCTGTTACATGTAATCCCTCAGCCATTTCCCTGGCTTGTTTACCCTTAGCAGCTGCCTGTTCAGCTTGTTTAACCTTGTCTGCATTAGAATTTGACAATGATGAATCGTCATGATCAGCAGATGTTGCAGCAAAAGGTTCAGCAGAATTGGACGGAGCTTCAGAAGAAACAGGAATCCCAGATGATTGTCTCTCAGAAGCTTCATCAGCAGCAATGGTAGGAGTAACAATAGGCTCAGCAGATTGTAAGTCTGCAGGAGTATCATCAGCAATATCAGTAGAAGGACTCAGAGGTACTTGATCTCCAGGAGATGAGGTACCTAGCTCCACTTGCTTCAGTCTTTTAGTACATGGAGCTTCCATACTATCAGTAGTCCTCTTAGGTTGAGTAGCAGAAGAATGAATAGACTTCATAATCTGATCATAAATCCTATTCAACTCAGAATCAGACAAAGCCCAAACTTGCTTCTTTGTCAAACCATAACTGTACACAGATGTATACTGATTATAGACCACATTCCTCCTATATTGTTTCTTCTCTGCTTCAGTCTGAGGTCTATCTCTCTTAGCTTGTGCTTTCTGAGCAGCAATAGCCTTCCTCCTCTCGGGTGCAGCTTTCTTCCGCTGTTGCCCAAGAGCTACCATTTGCTCAGCAAAGGTATGACTATCAAAGTTAGCTCCTAAGATACTCTGGGCCAAAGTGGGATTGGATGCAGCTTGTTGAGTGTAAGAGTCCCATTGTGCATCAGTGAAATGAGCGGATTGCTCATCTAGCTCTCTTTGTCATTCAGGAGGCAAATCTGAAGTAAAATGATCAGCCATCTGTTTTGCTAAAGTTTGACTCTTCACAAGATCCTCATATTCTTTAAACAACCTTTCTTGCTCCTTCCTTTCTTCTTCACTAACAAGATCTGTACCAATATCTTCTTCAACCATCCTTCCTTGCTCATTCCCAGAAGTATCCACACTAGTAACTCTGTCAATATCTTCAGTAGAAACTCCAATAGAAGCATCAGCAGAAACATGTTGAGTTGAAGATTCAACATGTGGAGCATGAACTTCATCAGAAGTATCCACTACAAAAGGATCTTCCAGCAATAAACACTTCAGCAGACACCTTGGAAGATGTAACATCAGCAGAAGCCACATGATCATCAGCAATATGTTCTTGAGCAACTGACAAACTTTGCAGTGTAGATTCCTTGCTCAAGTACTGTCTTCTCCTCTTTCTGTAGAACTTAATCTGATCCCTTTGTTGAGAGGATTCAGCAGCTGTAGGTGAATGAGTAGAAGTCTGCTGAGCAGCTTCAGCCAATAAGTCAAGATGATCCCAATAACTAGCCTCCTGCTCATCATCAGATGCAAACACAAACTTCCTCTTCTTTGTCTGCCCAAGTTTATCCTCTAAGTCTTGAACCCTTCTTTTCAGCACCACAATCTCATCACCAAGTGAGGATTTAGTCTCTGCAAGTTCCTTCTTCAACTTCTCAGTTTCTTGAACATTCCTGTTGAATAAAGTATACAGAGAAGTGAGAGTAATAGGGTCCTCTGCTCCACCAACAGATGTCTCTGTTGTAAAGGGAGCTTCATTGGGCCTTTCAGAAGAAACATGTAAATTCTCAAAATTAGAAGTGTTCTCATCTATTGGGTCTCTAAATTGGCTAGGTGTGGACAGTCTTGGAATCTCATCTTCAAGAGGTGTAGGAATATTAGTATCAAGAGACTGAATTGTCTCCTCTACCTCAGGAACAAGCTCTTCAGGAGCTTCATGAGATGGTGATGGAACAGGTGAAGGTATAGAGTTGTCAGTAGAAACTATAGGTACTTCAGCAGCTAAGGATGGGCCCTCAACCCGTTCTACTGATGGAGTACCATCAGCAGTATTGGGAGCTGGTGGAGCATCAGCAGCATTGCCCTCATCAGCATCATCATTGCCATGTGGCAACATAGCTGGAAGAAGAGGGTGATGCTCCCCAACATAATGAGTTCTCATAGAAGCAAACAACTTGGCACTAAGGGCTCCTATGGGATAATGTCCTCTATCCTGGGTATTTATGTCTAAAATTATCTGTAGAAACCTAGGGTACATCAAAAACTTATGCTTTTTCTTGTGAATATTTTCTACCAAATTATCAAAAATAAACTTAGAAAAATTATAAGTTAAACCCTGTGAAAGACACACGATACCACAACCCAGTTGACTAGAGAATTGATCCCATCCTCCGGATTTGTTGCTGATACATTGAAGTAATGTGTGTACCAGAAATCTCCACTTGGGACAAAACTTGTTCTTCAGCCACATAGTTGTATCCACACTTTGATAACCCGCTGCTCTTAGACCAGTAAGAATCTCTTCAGTGTTGGTGTGATAAACCCCATCTTCATCATCCAACTGCAATCTTTCCCTAATCAAAGCTTCAGTCACAACATACTCAGTTCCATCTATCTTTGCTACTATCTCTGTATCAGACCGCTTCTCAGCAGATGCCCAAAATTGTTTTACCAAAGATTCATGTACGATATCCGGATAATGAGTCAAAGCAAAATGAATCTTTGATCGCTTTAAGAAATCAACCATAGGGTCATATATGTCCTGTCCCTTCGCTTTTCCCAGAAAAGCAACTTTATTGTGATCCTTCTTGAATTGTAGAGCCTCCATTGAAGAAATTATGAGAGAATGGAGAATAGGTTTAGAGTACTTGAAGAGGGAATTAGTTGTTTTGGGCGAAGATTATATGAATAGGTTATAAATAGAAGTTACCCAATTATGGTCAAAATTTATCGGAACAAATGGTTGACCTTATCTGACGTGTAAAGTAACTTCACCATTCAAAATCAACCCTTCAGCAGAAATGATGGTCAATCTGCTGAAGTGAAAAGTCAATCAGCAGAAACAACTCAAGAGAATAATATCTTCGGTAAAGATCTTGAGTTTTAATTTGCCACCCAACTCGCATTAATTAGCATTTCCACTTGACTTTGCCTATAAAATAATCCCAATTCACAATCTGCACAAATCACTTAACCCTAATTTACCATCAAACCTTCATCCAATCAAAATCACTTATCAACACAATGAATAACCAACCTGAAGTCATCGATCTTTCTTCTGAATCATCAGCAGATTCAGGAGATAATAAACCTCAATCATCCATACAACCTTCACATAGAAGGTATGGTATCACCAAAGAACAAGCCCGCAAGAAAAGACATGATGTGGGCTCTTCAAGCAGACCCAACAATCCACCCAAACCTCCATCATCATCTTCATCATCTGAGGATAGTCGACCTCTATTTCGATATCCTCACCAAGACGAGCCACCTACAAGGAAGTCCCCTTTTCTTCCTTCTTTAGAAGATGATAGTGTGGTGGATCCAGATGATTCATCTAGGGGCTCTGATGACTCCACAGAGCGTCTTGAGCCAATCTTCAATAGGTTGGTAAGAGAGGAAGAGGAGAGGGAAGCAGCACCAACCAGGGAAGAGAATCCCCAACCTTCACAACCCCAACCAAGGCCACACACCCGAAATCCACCACTCCCAGAGACAAGGGAAGTGGTTATTGGTCTTCCTGCTCCAAGGACTGGTGTTTCATACCATAGAGACACAGGAAAGAACAAGGGTGCAGAAGTGACTGGAAAGGGAAAGGGTAAAATGGAGTAGGAGATGATGAGATGTTGCCAAGGACCAAAGATATAAAACTAGGTTCTTCAGCATCTTCAATCATGTCTGTTAGTCTTCCTGGTGCATCAGTAGATGATAGGAACTAGTGTCTGTTTAGGTTATCTTGTATAGGATTGGTCTTGTTGAAATTGAAGTTGTTTGTAAGCTGTAATTTCTTTTGAATGAATGAACAACTTTTCTTTGATTATTACTTGAACTCTGCTTCAGTACTTCCATTCAGCAGAAACACTCTTTAAGCTTACTTGACCATAAGCTTACTTGACCATGTCCCATTAATCTTGGTGAGCATCAACTTAAGATCATCAATATCAAAACAGTTCTGCAAAACAGACACATAACAGCAAACAAAACAAACCATACAAACTAAAATTATATAAGAGGATTAGTGTGTTAGGAAACATAATCAATAATCTACAAAATATTACAAACTTTACAACCACAATCCTCCCCTGAGGCATATGCCTCCCCTGAGGCCTATGCCTCCCCTCAAACATAGCATTTAAGGGTTAACCATCCCAATATGGACCACTAAGTGTTGAAACCTAGGTCCATCAAAAGCTTTAGTCAGCAAATCTGCCACATTATCATCTGTGTGAATTTTAAGCACCTTAATCAAATGTTTTTCATATGCATCTCTTATAAAATGGTGCCTTATCTCAATATGCTTAGTTCTATTATGAAAAACTGGATTTTTAACAATGCAAATGGTACTTTGGTTATCAATAAAAATTGTGGTATTCATGAAATTAAACCCATAGTCCAACAATTGATTTTGTATCCAAAGAACCTGTCCACAACAATTGGCAGCAGCAACATACTCTGCTTCAGTAGATGAGGTAGCAACAATGGTTTGTTTCTTGCACTGCCAAGAAATCAACCTTCTTCCAAGAAATTGGCAACCTCTAGTTGTGGATCTCCTATCCAGATTTGCACCAGCATAATCACTATCACTATAAGCTTCCAACTTGAAAGGAGACTCTTTTGGGTACCAAAGACCTAACTTGGGTTGGCCTTTGAGATACTTAAAGATCTTCTTTACTGCATTCATGTGGGAAGTGAGTGGTGTGACCTGATGCCTAGAACAAGCACTCACAGCAAATGTGATGTCTGGCCTGGAAGCTGTCAAGTACATTAATGAACCAATCATGGACCTGTATAGGTGAACATTCACTGCAGGATCTGGTTCAAGATTATTCTTTGGTTTGGGAGCTTCATAAGGAGTAGTGGCAGTTCTGACATTTTCCATATCAAACTTCTTCAAGATATCTTGCACATATTTATCCTGACTTATAAAGATACCATCTTGTTTCTGCTGAACTTGTAAACCCAAAAAGAAAGTTAGCTCCCCCATAGCACTCATCTGAAACTCTCCTTTCATCAATTCCTCAAACTCCCTGCACCAAGCCTCTTTAGTGGAGCCAAAGATAATGTCATCCACATAAACCTGCACAAGAATTATATCCCTGGAATTCTTCTTAATAAAGAGAGTTTTGTCAATAGCACCTCTCATGTATCCATGCTTCAGCAGAAATGCAGAAAGCCTAGCATACCAAGCTCTTGGTGCCTGATGTAGTCCATAGAGAGCTTTTACAACCTTGTAAACATGCTTTGGATGATCTGGGTCTTCAAAACCTTTGGGTTGAGTGACATATACTTCCTCTTCAATTTCTCCATATAGAAAAGCACCTTTCACATCCATCTGATATACCATGAAACCCATATAAGAGGCATAGGCCAAGAAGATTCTAATGGCCTCAACTCTAGCTACTGGTGCAAAAACCTCAGTATAATCAATTCCTTCCTCTTGTCTGAACCCCTGAGCCACTAACCTTTCTTTGTTTTTTGACCACAATACCCCTTGCATCTCTTTTATTTTTCAAAATCCATTTTGTCCCAATAGCAAATTTCCCTTCAGGTAGTGGTACTAATATCCAAACCTTCTGATTCTTGAATTGAAGCATCTCATCTTGCATTGCTTCAAGCCAATATGAATCTTCAAGAGCTTGAGCAACACTGGTTGGCTCCACTTGAGAAAGAAAGCAAGCAAACAGACAATGCTTAAAGTCTGTGTGATTGTTCCTTTGCTGATTTGACACATAGGAAAGAAAAGAAACTTGACCATACTTAGAACCTTTCACAGTACTTCTAGTTCTAACAGGTGCCTGAGGATCACCAAGTATATTGGATTGAGGATGTGCAGTGTTGATCTTTGTGGTAGCATTGGGATTGACATCAATTTTGGTGTCAAGATTGTTCATAGTGGGTCCAAAATCACTATCATAGGAGGCTGAGTTGAAGATACCAGCTTTGGGTTGGTGATTTCCAAGATCAGAAGGACTTGGAAATCGTGTATATGGCTCTTCAAGGTCAGTGGACACACTAGGAGAAATAGGAGAACCTTCAGGAGAACTGTCAGCAGAATTGGTGATGACAGGAGAAACAGAATGCTTATCAGCAGAATCTGGGTTTCCACTGACTGATTGTGCTAACTCCACATCAATTCTTTCAGCTTCTTGCTTGGCTGCATGCTCCTGCTTCTTAAGTCTAGCAAGATCCTCTGCATAGTGTGACTCATCTTCAAGCTCATCAGAAGCAACTTTGGAGCTATCACCTGCAAATTGGTTAGGAGAAAAGGAGGGAACAACAATAGGGTGTTTATCATGCTCAGAATCACTATCTGAGTCACCATTCATGTTACCAAATTTGTCTTCGGAAGACTCTTGAGAACCTGCAGATTGGTTAGCCACATATCTAGTATAGCCCAAATAATCAGTTAAGTAATCCAGGTCAAAATACCAAGCATGACCTTGACCCTGAACATTAGGCTTATCTTCTAGGAATCTCAGGTTAAGGGTCTCCTCAATCTTTTTAGCATTTAAATTATATACCCTATAAGCCTTACTATGTGCTGCATAACCCACAATATACCCCTCATCAGCTTTCTCATCAAACTTTCCTAGTGGATCACTAGTATTTAAAATGGTCACTTGACAGCCAAAAGGTTTAAGGTAATGAATATCAGGAACTTTCCCAGTGAGAAGTTCATAAGGTGTCTTAAAATGAGGTCTAGTGATGGATACCCTGTTCAAAACATAACAAGCAGTACTTACTGCTTCAGTCCAAAACATAGTGGGTAACTTAGAGTCTGCAAGCATGGATCTTGCTGCCTCTATTAAGGTCCTATTCTTTCTCTCAGCCACCCCATTTTGCTGTGGGGTTCTTGGATTGCTATAGTCCCTTCTTATCCCCTTAGACTGACAAAGTTCTATTAAAACAGCATTTTTGAACTCTGTCCCATTATCACACCTAATACCTTTAACCTTTTTGTTTAGCTGGTTTTCAACTAGGGTAATGTATTCTTTTAAAATTGGAGATGTTTCATCTTTAGTTCTCAAGAAGAATACCCAACAAAACCTGCTATAGTCATCAGTGATTACCAGGCAGAAGCACTTATGATCAATACTTCTGATTTGAGTTGGACCAAAAAGATCCATATGCAGCAATTGAAGAGGTTCTGAGATAGTTCTCACAGCAGTAATGGCTTTGTATGAGGCTCTATGTTGCTTTCCTTTGTTGCAGGCAACACAGTTGTGCTCATTGGTGAAGACTTTGGAGGGAAGTCCATGAACTAGACCAAGTTTTGAAAGCTTGTTAATGGTCTTGAAATTCACATGAGCCATCCTTCTATGCCACTTTGTAGACTCATTCATTGATGCTTTAGCCACCAAGCATGTCAGATCACCTTCAGGTTGGACTTCATTTAAGTTGAATGTGTATAAGTTGTGGTTTCTGGGAACCCTCAGCAGTATTGTGGTATCTTCTGGAAGCTTGAAGTCTTTTGAGAGTACAAGACATTCATCCTCAGAGAAGAAGACCTTGTTCTTTGTATCACATATTTGTGATACTGAGAATAAGTTGAAGTGTTGCAGTTCTTCCACATAGAGCACATTCACAAAATCCAAGTTAGGTGTTCTGATGGTTCCATACCCAGTGATTTTCCCATCTCCTCCACCAAAAGTCACATTGCCTCCTCCTTGAATGGGTACAAAATCATGCATCATATCTCTGTTTCCTGACATACTCCTGGAACAACCACTATCTACAATGCCTACATCTTTACTTTTCAAAGGATGATCCTACATATACAACAAAATTATACAAATGTTAGTACACTTTGGAGACTCAAGTCATTTCTGACTTGAGCCTGCCTTGTGGATCATAGGAATTAGGCCATGTAGATGTATAAGATCCACCATTGTTCTTGGACCTGCTATGAAAATTAGGTCCCTTGTGAGTCCAAAAACAACCTGCTGAGGGCTTAACAGCAGTATCCCAAAATCCCATACCCATAAGCATTGGGTCAATAAAACCAGGCCAATAACCATTCTGAAAATAAGAACTAGTGGGTTGCATAATTTGTCTAGTAACATATCTTCTCCTAGCAGATTGAGAATGTCTATCAGCAGAATGTCTATCAGCAGAATTGCTGGCCCTATGAGTTGCTTGTGGAACATATGGTGGTATATCCTTAACATTAGTCCACTTTGTTCTAGGTTTAGGTTGACCACTACCTACACCCATTCTTTGCTCATGAAAATTACAATCCTTAATCAAATGAAACTTACTGCCATACACAAAACATTTCTTCTTTTTAGAAGATTTATTCAAATTAAAAGATGTTCCATGACAAGCAAAAGTATTCAAACCATTAACATGAACTGAATTGTTTTTGACAGAATTAAAAACATTGTTTTGCAAAGAATTAAATAACAAGTCTTCAGAAGAAACTGTCTTTGAATTTGATTCATCAGCAGCAACTCTAACAGGCTTGTAGGGAGTCTTGGGTATAGGCTTTGGTGAGGTCTTGGGTGAGGTCTTGGGAAGGTCTGACTTTTCACTTGAATCACAACTGGTAGTTGACCCTTGGTCTGAGGACATGTCACTAGAAGAACAAGAGACATAGTCAGTAGAATTAGAATCAGGATCTGGCAAGTCAATTGACTTTTTGCCATAAAGATGGTGTGATCCATCAAAGTCTGAGGTGGTGGTATTTGAGGGCATGTGCTCTCCTCTTATAGGTCCAGGTACAGCATGTAAGGTTCCTTCTTTAACAAAATTTGCTAATCCTGCTGGTGTAGGTTTACCTACATCAAACCTAGCCTCTAAACCAACATATTTTTTAAACCCTAAACCTATACTAGAGTTTACAGGTTGACTATTATAGAGACAGTTATTTAACTTATCACCTGACATTAACCAAATCTTATGATTAGCAATCTCCTTCTCTAATTTCTCTTTAAGAACATGGTTTTCTGATTCTACATCAGCTTTTTCTTTCTCAGTTCGTTTTAAATCAATTCTAGCACATTTTAAATCACTCTCTAACACCCTTATCTTCTCATCATAAGCAAGCTGATTCTTTTGAAACCAAACTTTTTGCTTTTCTAGAGTTTTTAAAGACAGTTTTAAAGACTCAACTTCCACATAACATTTATTATATTTAGGTTTCAATTCATCATAAGCTTCCTTAAGTTCATTATATCTTTCACTACAGCCAAAGACACAATTATGTACCTGAGAGATGCCCATTAAGGCAACTTGCTCATGTTGATCATCTGTAGTACAGCATGCCAGCAATCCACTCTCCCCTGAAGCTTCATTATTATCAGGTTCATGCACCTTCCAATTGACATGATTATCCAGAGTGACCAAAGCTCCAGCTTTCCCAGTATCCACTTGTTTATGCTGATAGGTAGTATACCTAACCTCATCCCCAGCCTTCCTATCCTTGCATTCTCTTGAGAAGTGACCCATCTGACCACATGTATAGCATTTGACCTTCCTCCTGTCAAATCTAGCCGAGTCTCTTCCCTTGAAGCCAAACTTTCTTCCTGACTTGTCTTCAAACCTTTTGATGTTCATTGATAGCATAGCCACCTGCCACTTCAAGTTCATCTCTTCCATATCCAAAGGATCCACTTGATCAAAATCCTCATAAGCAAGTTCCTGCTGATGATCATAATCAGCAACAAAAGATTGTATAACATCTTCCAATACACCACTAGACTTTGGTTGTGAATTTGGTCTGATGTTGTTGTAGGAAGATGATGTTGAGGAGCTTGGGCTTGAAGCTTGATTCATCTTATTGGAGGTGGTGCTAACAAAGGCTGAGTAACCGGGAGTGGATGGACGAATGGGACTTCTAACATCAGGCTCAAGGGTTTTGAGCTTGTTGTAGAGATCATCAAAAGTAAGCATATCCAATCCACCTTTAGCTTTGAGTGCAATGCTCACATGCAGCCAAGATGGAGGTAAAGATCGTAGGAACTTTGCATTGCAATCCTCATTGTCTGGTCTGGCCTTCAGCTGATTCAATTGACTCAAAATCTTATGAAACCTGTCATACCCCTTGTGAATACCTTCTTCCTCAGAAATTTGGAATTCTTGAAACTGCTGTTTTAACATAGACTTCCTCATCCTTTTAGACTCTTCATTCCCACCAAACCTAGCCTTAATTGCCATCCAGATGTCCTTAGCATCCTCCATATAGTGAAAATCACCAATGTGATCATCTGGAATAGCCTGAAGGAGAATGGACCTTACTTTATTCTCTCTCTGGACAGTAAGAATCTCTTCAGCAGATTGAGGGTCAACAATGGTTACTACACCATCAGCATCTTTGATGTGCTTCTTCAAAGTATTCCCCTTTTTGACAATTTCCCAAAGATTCCAATCTACATTCATGATCCAGTTCTGCATCTTCATAGCCCACAATTCATATTCTTCCTTCTTGATGTATGGAAACTTTGCATTGCTGTTGGTGAGAGTGAGTTGTTGGAAAGACGAAGATGTGGTGTTTTGGTTGTTGTTGATTTCTGACCCGTCTTCTGATCCAGGCATTGTTTTGGTTGAGAGGGTGTAAGGAATGGATGTTCTTAGTAACACAGAGACTCTCACGAGGCTCTGATACCACTTGTTGAACCTAAGACCTTGATAGATCTTCTTGAGCTCGTGGATCGTTAGTAATGTTTATGTAATCACAAGCACACTAAAAGAAAGTCTAAGTTACTTGTATTCTATAGCGGAAAACAAACACAAGTAAGAACACGATTACTAAGAACGATTTGATCCTCTATGGATCTTTTTATTAATACTAAAAGTGTTTTTCTAAAACCGTACATAATACATAATGATGCGTTCCTTTTATAAACAAAGAACCCTAAACAACCCTAAACCGTTTCACAAGAAACGTATAATCTAAAAACTATCTAAGATATGCAATATCACTTTCTAAATAAACTCATGCATATCCTAACTAATAACATAATACGCGGAAACTATCAATCAGCAGAAACACATTCCGCAGAATCTATACTTCCGCAGTAACATTCTTCAGCAGAATCACAAAGCTTCAGCAGTAACCATCAGCAGTAACCATCAGTAGAATTCTTCCTTAGCAGAATTCCCAACACTAGGAATGGTCATGAGCAGCAAATTTCTTGCTTTCTAATCATTTCTCTTCAGTATCTTCTCTTCATTTGACACTGGTCCAGTATTTCTTTTCCTACTTGTTTTACCTTCTAGGACAACCTCTGAGTAGCTTGGTGAAAAAGAATCACCATATATAATTATACCCCAAAGAGTATAATCTTGGACCATGAAATATTGCTCAATTCTCATCCTCCATAACTCAAACTCATTGGGTTTGATCATGGGCAACTTTGCAGCAACATTTGTTTGAGCATCATGTGCATCCATTTCTGTTTCTTCTAAATCAAATATATCAACCTCTAGCTCTGATACCAACTGTGAGGTCCTGATTTGATACACGGTTAAGGTGGTTAAACCTTGTGTCTTTGTGTATAAGATATATTGAGTTAATATGATTAAGCACGCGGAATTTACTTAACCACACTTAGAAGGTTATGTATATTATGGAAATGGAAGAATTATATTTGTTACTTAACATTGAACAAAGAAAGTTTTTCACTAAACGATTCAATATTATTCCAAATAATACGAGTGATCTTGTGTTTATCACTAGGGTTACAAAACCTTGAATCTTATACTTCTAGATTTGTAATATGTTATTTTTGTTTGTTCTATGTCTTAACAGATATTCACCTACATATTCACTAGACTAAGATCTCTTTTATAGTTGCAAAAGATCTTTACAAATTGCTTAAAGTCTTGACCGACTTACTTGTTTAACTTATGCTTATTGTGTCAGTACATAAGATACAACATGTATCTATGTATACAACTTGTTAACTAAGCACATGGAGTAAGATATTATCCACCGTATATGTTTGACCAAAATACAATAAATATCTTTTCGATCTTATCCCATGAGTCACTGATCAGCAGTACCATATACAACTAGCAGTACCTTCAACTTGAACTAGCAGTACCTTCTTGCTCTAGCAGTACCTTGATGTACTAGCAGTACCTTGATCATGAACTAGCAGTACCTTTGACTTAGAGTAATTTCTAATACTCTAACTTCAGAATATTTAATTCCCAACAATATCTTTAGTAGGATTTGCGTTTCTATAGCTAGAGGAGTGACAACCCAGTTAGTATCTCAGCTTCCCACTAACTTATTGTAAATCCTATGAGTTTCTAATAAAGTAATGTTTATTATTATTATTATAATAATAATAATAATAATAATAATATAATAATAATAATAATAATAATAATAATAATAATAATAATAATAATAATAATAATAATAATAATATTGCTGGTTTGAGTGGTTGTCAGGACGGCAGTGGAAATGGGCTCGCCAAAACCTCGTTGATCTCTCACCTTCGTGATCGTCATTTCAGTAGGGATGCGCTGGCCACCACCAAACTTTCCTTGGCCACTAATCTTGCTGTTTTTTAGTCGGTTGAAGTCACGTTGAAACGTATGGGTCTTTGGTTATGTGGGGTTTGTTTTAAGATGCATACCCTTCATTCTAAGTGTCGGCATGGATCTGATATTGTGCCACCCCCGGATTGTGGCGATGGAGTTGTTAGGTTCGTGTTGTTTGATCTCGCCAAGCCACAAGTTCCCTCTTCTGTTCAACTGGTTCAGGGTGATGTTTTGGTTCGAGAGGAGCACTTTGGTTTTGATTTAACCCTACTTGATACCTTGCTCTCAAAAAGGTTGCACACTGTCAAATCCATCCCCCCCTCAAATGTCGCTTAGGGTTCTCTCGCGTGTTAAAAGGGGCTCTTGATAAGGTGATCTGCACACCTGATGACATCTCTTGCTGGGTTAGGTTGTTAGTCCTGCCTCTTTGTCTCCTTAAGACCTTTTATCCACGGAGTAATACTGAGTGTAGGTCGGCTGTTAAACGCCAGCGACAAGAAGAATATATCACTAACGCCATTCGTTCCTGGGGTACGCCTGGTGGTAGTTCGGAGCTTGTTAAAAAGATTTTAGCTGAACCCCCCACATCATGGTCTCATATCGACGAGGAGAAATTGGACTTGGGAGAGCGTAATGTCAAGCAGTGTAAGAGGAAAATTTGTGACGGCCATTACACCGCGGCTGTCAGAGTTCTCTCGTCTTCTGGTGTTGCTCCTTATAATGATGCTACTCTTGAAGACCTTAAGGCTAAGCACCCTTTCAAGTCGGCTCCGTCTCTGCCGAATGTATCCCTCGAACATCACACCCTTGTTGCTTCCCCTACATTGACTCTTGACATGATTAAGAGTTTCCCTCGTGGTGCACCTTGTGGTCGGGATGGGTTGCGTGCCCAACACCTTTTGGACTGTTTGAGTGGTGCTGCTGTGGCTGTTTCGGATGAGTTAATAGCCTCTATCACCCAAGTAGTGAACCTGTTTCTTGGTGGCCAATGCCCCAGGGCGCTGGGCGAATACATTGCTAGTGCTCCCCTCACACCGTTGATTAAGCCTAGAGGTGGTATTCGTCCCATTGCTGTGGGGACCATTTGGAGGCGCTTAGTCTCCAAGATTGGTGCTTCCTTGATTGGTCATTCCTTAGATGGTTATTTGAACAATCTACAGTTCGGTGTTGGGGTGTCGGGAGGAGGGGAGGCTATTCTTCATGCTGTGAATCGGTTCCTCGAAGACTGTGAGGATAAGGTAGGCCTTTCGATGTTGCTTGTAGATTTCAAAAACGCTTTTAACTTGGTGGATCGTGAGGTTATGCTACAGGAGGTTCGCCTTCGTTGCCCTGCTATTTCACGTTGGGTGGAATTCTGTTACTCCAGCCCAGCTAGACTATATTATAGGGAACACTGATCCGTGCTAAAGTGTATATATAAATATTATGCAGACGGATACACGTGAATAAAGACAAGTCAACCCTTTAGGAAAAAGGCTAACTTGCAAAAACTCATGTTTGTGTGTGTGATACCAGGTAAGTGATTACCCGGGTCGTGTCCCAACGAGGTGTGAATGGGCAATCGTTGAAAGTTTGAGATTAGAGTGACTGATGATTAGGATATGGATTTTTTTTGCTTTTTAATTCTAATTTAACAAACGAGAAACAAATTCTCACGGGAAAATTAATATTAACACAAATTATATTAAAAACGCGGAACAGAAATTCTAAAAACGGGATAAAAACTGAAATATTAGAAAACTAATCCTACAAGTGTAAAATTATTTTTCTTAAATCCTAAATAATAAAAGAAAATTTTAGAAAAAAGATTTATATTTTTCTGACTTTTATATTTTTTATTATGAATTAAAAACTATTTTAAACTAATTAAATTATTGAAAATACTAAAACTGTGAAGAAAAATCTGGAAATTTTTGTGAAATTACTAAATACTATAGCAAGCCTAGGAAAATACAAAGAAGCTACCAGCTTATTCCAATAAGCTGTAATAAGCTAAAAAGCTACGG